>OX335692.1:11665000-12265000 GCA_946894065.1 Acleris literana
CTGAGACCGCCGTGGGATCAAGTTGTGTGTGGTGTAACGGTCTTTCACCGCGTGACAACAAAAGTTTAAAATGTAATTATATCTATTTTAATAGTAAACCAGTGCAAATAATGTGAATAGTTAATACTATAATAATGAATTCTTATTTCATTTAAATAGTAACTACTTAGTATGATAAATTCTGAGAATTAAGTGTTGCTTTACATAATTATAAGTAATTAAAACTATTTAACGAATTTTAACAATACTTTGATAATAGTTATTAGTTTGAAGAAACGCTAGTATAGTGTCTTAAACTTTTCAGTTTGTTAAACATTGATGTTTTTAATTTTAATTGACTTTATTTCATGAGTAAGTTAACTTGTGATATTTAATTTATCATAATAATAATATACTTCTTTTATACGAAGTGTTTGTAGCGATGCATAATTATCGTTAAAATAAATGTATTTCTTTTTTTTTCAACTAGACTTGTATTGTAAATGTTTATAAGCATGTATATATTTATATATATATATACACACACACACACATATATATATATATATATATATATATATACATATGTAGAAGTTCGGATGTTTATATCTAATGGAGGATTGAAAATATATTTACATACACATACAAATATATTCGTATTAATTAATTCTTTAGGATAACTTTAAAAAAAAGGATTAATAAATGTTATCTCATATTTACGTCGTTTTAATATCAATAACCTTTTTTGACATCTATCATTGAATACAATTATGATTTTTTTAAACTGCAAGCACTGCAGCGTAACATCAATTTAGGCAGTGCTCAACATTTAAAGAATGGTGGTTACATCACTTACGCTTATTAGAAATCACACTGATTATTACCTTTCCATACATTTAACAAAATCATTAACAGCGTTTTATCGTATTGAAAAAAAAAGTCAGCTTGCTGTAACCGACACTAAAAAGAAACCTAGTCACTTCTGGTACAAGACAGGCATATGATCTAATAGGGAATTTGAAAATACATATGTAGTATAAAAATGGCACCGATCGCTCAAATAAAAAAAAAGATATGTTTTTTTTTGTAAAATTTCAAAAGTTTTTTGGCTCTGGTGTAAAGTTTGATTTTGCGGGTTACAGCGTTTACGCTTTTTACCGTCGATAAGTACATGATGATTGATCTTATACGTATAAATAATTCATAAAACTAACAATGTCCCACATGGACCTCATTCATATTCAGAATCCCAATAACATTAATTACATAATTATTAAACGCAACATAATTATTGAAACCAAAATCAACATTTCAATTAGATCCTATTATGTTAACATTCAATAATTCATTAATTATTACTAAAATTTCCTTATTATTGCAACCCAAATCATTTGAGGCTTCTCATCGGGAAATGTAACCACCCTTTGTCATCGCTGCAAGATCCTTTGATACAGTCTTCAAAACCGCAAACCGCCGGACGGAACACCCTTTGGTTAAAGTACTGATGATAAGAATTAGAATTACATTTCCGTAGCCGCTATGGTTTTGGTACTAGGCTCGCTTTTGTTCGTATTTAAACAGCTACGAAGAAATAGTACATTGTTGCCTAGGCGCGGAAAGTAAGGGATTTACTGACGAGGTGTTTAGTAGGCCGAGCAATAGCGAGGCCTACTAAAATACGAGTCAGGAAATCCTCGTTACCGCCGAGGCATACATAATGTTTTTTCAAACAACGCGAGGAAATTATACAAATACATGATTGTAAGTATTTTTAAAAACCTTTGACGAATTCGGAGAGAATGTTTGTTTGCGTCATACGAGTATTAGTTAAGATAGTTACACGCACAACGAGCCGCCGCCCGCCGCCGCTCCGCAGAGCCCCGCCGCGCCGCCGCCGCTCACTGCGCCCCCACAAGTTGGGTGTACGGGATTTTTTTCATGGTCCTTTCGATTTTATACGCAATAGAGAGCAGTTTTAAAAAGCAATATGGACATGGAAGGAAAGTTTTTTCATATGGTTTTTTTTACTCCTAGGAGTAAAAACTAACTAACTAACAAAAATAAAGCGTCAATTACACTACCTACATCGTTCACAAAACATGTTTAAAGCTGGGTACACAGTAACGGGCTGTAACTGTAACGCGGCTTGCGAGCATGTTCTCCACTAGAAGCTCGTGTTGTAACAGCTACGGTTACAGTTACAGCTCGATAGTGTGTAACCACCTTTAAACTACTTTGGCCAACGAACGTCGTCGTCACATTAGTCTGTCCACCTACTTCGGTCACCTAATGAGGCGGTTGCAGCTGTCGCTCACCGAATGCGGTCGACTATCGTGTTCTTTACACTAATGCGGTCGCCGTATGCAACGTGCGACGGACGATTCTATGTAATTGCCGCTTAAATATTAAATATTACAGATCGATCTTACACAAATTGACTAAAATCTACTAAAATCCTTTACCAAATGACCTTTCTTCCTCGTACAGTCGAATTGATACACTTTATTACCTTGTCTATTTAATTACATGTTTAAACTGCAATGTATGAATTGTCACAACGATTCAGTCGGACCTTTACAACGTTTTGAATAATATCGTTATCATAACGTTATATTTCGTTAGTGCTCAAAATTTCGTTTAATTATATTGATATTTTTTCTTAACGTTACGCTAAACCGTAACGAAATCATAATAACGTTAAACTTAAATAACGTTATGAAACTTATGAACTACACGCTGTTGCCGTTCCGCATTTTGCGTGACTGACCGACGTCCCAGAAGGGACGATTTTTGTCCGTTTAGACATCGCAACTAACGTCCTTTCGATGTCCGTTCATATATTTCGTCCTTTTTCAGTCCATTTTCAAATAGCCAGCTAAAATACTTTGCTTTATCACAAAAAATGCATTTTAAAATGCAAATAACAAACGCAGATTTAAAAATTACGCTACTCAAAAATAACGGTTATTAACGTTATTATAGCGCTTACCAAAGTATACGTATAGTGTTTTGTTTGATAACGTTATAATAGATACCGCTACAGGTAAGGCGTCAAATAACGTTATCCGTTCAAGGTAACGTTATAAAAGATAACGATACATGAAAATAACGGTTATTAAAGGTCTGGATTCAGCATGCAGCCACGAAATGCTGGAACAATCTCCCTCCTATTATAAATACAAAAACATTATTTTCCTTCAAGCTACTTTTAAAAGCACATTTACTATCTATTCAAGTTTAATGTATACGGTTTCGTGTTGAGGCACAAATATAAATGCAGGTATGAAAATATTGGCAGGTTAAGTACCAATTTCACCAAATGATGTTAACCACTTAACAGACGATTAGAGCGTTAACAGCTGTCAAAATGTATGAACTAACAGTCCATTAACCCTTAACCAGGCAAGGGATCCATGTGTACCACATAAAATCTACTCAATAGTACCTTGTATGTTAGTACCTAAGGCTGAATCTCCACTGTGACGTGTGACCTGTCAGCCTGGTTAAGGGTTAACATTGATTAAATTTAGTACCAATTTCACCAAATGATGTTAACCACTTAACAGACGATTAGAGCGTTAACAGCTGTTAAAATGTACCTATCAACTAACAGTCGATTAACATTGATTAAATTTAACATCGTTTGGTGAAATTGGTACTTAGTTTATTATTGTATTATACTTCTAAAAATCAGAATTCACTTATTGTGTAGGTACTGAGTTCATTTATGTATAATTACTTTCCCTATTTTAATTTGAGGGGAGAAGCGAATGCAATATATGCTGTCTAGCAAAACCAGTCCGTGGGTCCACAGAAAACCGGCGTCGCTCTACCAATAGGTGGTACGACATATAGCTGAGTGGATGCCATTTTTGCAGCACTACTTTTCCCACAATGTAATAATTTATAACTAATTAAGTGAAATAAATGTTTTTCTATTCCATTCCTCTATTAAAGTGAATACATATATATGAACTCGACTCCATTCCAATCTTTCCTCAGCACCATGACATCCTTTAAACGCAGCTTAAAAAGAGTCACTGAAAGTCAACTGCTTTGCATTACCCCTAGCATTGCTGATGTTTATGGGCGACGGTGACAGGTCAGGGGTGTGATTCTCTCAACAACTACGGACGGACGGACGAACGAGTGATTGTCCAAGCGGCGAGTTTAAGTAGTCCCGTCAAAGTGAACAAAACACATTTTAGCGTGTGTATTCTCGAACGTATAAGGCTGCCTAATTGACAATGCACGCGCTAAAATGTGTTTTGTTCGCTCGGACGGGACTAAACTCGCCGCTTCGATTCGCTCGTCCGTCCAACCGACCGCCGTTTTTTGAGAGAATAACACCCCAGTGCTTATTATGAGGTGGTCCGTCTGCTCGTTTGTGTTATACGGCTATAAAATAAAACAACCGGTGAAATTACTAGAATAGAGGCATTCCATTGAAATACTCAGGGTTGGAACTACATTTGCAGCCTTCAGATTATCATCGTAAGATTCCTATCTTGAGATGTCAAGTGTCTCTAGGTTTCAGAGTCCAGTTAGAATCAGGTGGTCTGTCTTGTTTGCCTTATCCATAAAAAAGGCTAGTGTAGGGACAGGACAAATATAAACATACTTACATAGATAAATAAATACTCAGACAAAGAGAATATCCAAGACTCAGGAACAAATACTAGCGCTCATTACACAAATGTTTACTCTTACCGGGAAAACCTGGGAGGGTAGGGTCTTAGACAATATTTGAACGGACGTACAGATTCAGACGCGAGTATTTAAAAAAAAAGCTAGTTCTATTGCCATGGTTGTTAGCTAAGTTTCATTATCATCGAATTCAGTTAACCTTTTGAACGCCATACGACGAATACAAAATGTGCCACCCACACGCCAAACATGTTTGCTATGCTATGCAAATTACACCTTATTGCTACCAAACAAAGTCTCTTTTAATCTTGAACTCTTGTCGGCTGTAGCCGACGTGGCGTCAGTGGCACGACTTTAAGTTGACGGCCAGAGCCGACTGTGGCGTTGAAAAGGTTAAGATATATCAGCTCTGTTGCCTGAGGAGCCATGATGCAAACGATACTAACGTTTATCTTTTCATACATACGTACAGTTAACAGCATAAATAAGTGATCATTTATGTACCTTATCACTTTAACGTCGTGTTTGAAATTGCATACAAAATTGTGAAACGATTAAAAGCGACAAGGTTAAGGTCTAACGCATAACTGAGTCTGTTCAGACTAATTGGTAGCAAATCCCGTGTGTCAATTGAACAGATCACTTCAAGAAAAGCACGCACGGGATTTGCAAACAAAGATTAGTCTGAACAGACTCAGTTATGCGTTGGAGCTATACATAAATGATCACTTATTTATGCTGTTGACTGTACATTAAGTCACGCCTGTTTCCCGGAGTAGGCAGATACAACTTTTTTCCACCTGCTACGATCCTGACAGATCTCTTTCGCTTCTTCCACGTTCATACATCGAGTCATGCACGCACGTCGGTTTCGGGTACTAAGATTCGGCCCTTTTCCAGTATTTCTCCGATTTTAATCGAAAAAGTACGCCTAGGGCGGCCCCTTCCGACCCTCCCACTCACTTTCGCTCTTTCGTCAATCTTCTTTCATCCATCCTTTCCAAATGACCGAACCATTCTTTTCTATCACTCAAAATGTATGGGATGACATTCTCGTGCGTTGCGATAAACCACGTGGTCAACTGTCATCCCATACATTTCAAGTGATTGAAAAGAAAAACGTTAGTAGCGTTTTCATTTAACGCAGTGATTCCCAAAGTGGTCTATATCGACCCCCAGGGGTCGACGACGGCCTGCAAGGGGTCCAAAGAGCGGAAAAAATAAATGGGGGTCCATGAGAGGTAAATGGGGGTCCACCATAGTGGATCCCATTTAAACAGGTCGTGACTATAATTTTGGCTTTTCATTCATGGAATAATCCATATTCATACACAGATAGTAGGCACCTTCTTACTTACGTAATACTTTCTTATTATATAAATATACCTACACATATCTATCTGTATAATTTATGTTTTAATTTTCTCTGCGTGTAAGTTATAATTTGTAAAACATATTTTTCCGCGCTAAGTTTTAATTGTAGCCTTTGTCAATTTTTAGCCGACTAGATCTCCAACGTTATCCGTGCAAAAGTCCCGAAGATTTTGTTTAGTTTTTACATGACAACCTAAATATTAGGTAAGCAGGGGTCCACCCAAAACCGAAAATATTGTCAAGTAGTCTACGAGCCAAAAAAGTTTGGGGACCTCTGACTAACGCCTCTGAGGGCCCTGCCAAGATGCATTACGCTAACTAGCGTTTCTGTTCGATTCATTTTTAAACCAATCGCGTCACTAGTAGATGACGTGATACGAAAAGTCACGTGATCTACCAGTGACGCGATTGGTTTAAAAACGAAACGAATAGAAACGCTAGTTAGCGCAATGCATCTTGGCAGGGCCCTCAGATAAGTTGTATAACGCTACGGCAAACGATTTTCGAAAACTGACAAAATGTATAGAATTGACGACACGTTAGCCTAGTTGGTGACCCAGCCTGCGAAGCTAAGGACTGCCATTAAATCGCATTTTTAGGGTTCCGTACCAAAAAATTAAAAAATATGAAATTAATTTTATAAATAATTGAAAAGGGGTCTAGAATGGGGAGTTGAAAAATGAGAGTGGTTTGACTATAGCAAATGAGAAATATGAAAGGGCTTAATCTGCACATTTCAAAGTATTTATTTTTATTGTTCTGTTGTGTACTTTTTGATTTATAGCCAAAAATGTACAAAAAATGACCGTTCCCCACCCCTTATATCCGAAGTTTATTAATCATAAATCTGAAAAATCGTGACGTTTAGATAATTACTTATAATTTATGGGAGAAATAAAATAGTGGCCTGCACACGTAGAGTTCGGACCGCGGGAAACGCCACGCGCCATTCCAATATTCGCTCCGAACCGTACGTGTAAATGCAACTGTAATAGCAAAATAGTAAAAAACCTACGGTTCGGACTGGCGCGTGGATTGGCGCGTGGCGTTTCCCGCGGTCCAAACTGTGCCGTGTAAAGGCCGCTTATGAAGTGTCCATTATTTACAGTTTTTGAGAAATATAAAAAAAAAATGACTATCTGTATTAAACTCTAGGCTAGACAAAATGAACCTTATAAAATAGAAAATAAAGTTCATAACAAAATTAGTATTTTCTTTTGCGGCTATCAAGCATATTATCTTAAATACGGAACCCTCGGTGCGCGAGTCCAACTCGCACTTGACCGTTTTTTTTAAATATATTTATTCCAAACAGTTTTGCGATGCTAATTACCCAACTGCTGAAGGAGGAGGGTTATGTTTATCAGCCTATATACAGGGTGTCCCAGAAACCGACGTCGACCCGCCTAGGGCTGATTAAGCAGCTAAAAAGTTATCGATTTAACCCCTATGTATGTTCAGGGATTTTTAGTAGTTTCAGAGATATTGATCATTCTACACCTTAATTTTTGTTTTTTTCCCGTATCACGAAAATTCATTCTTCCATGTCACGAAAAATTCTTAATTTCATGTTTTGTTTCATAAGTTTTTCAGTGGTATTTTACGTAATTAGAATCATTACGAAGTTTTTAAACTTATTTTCCCGTTTTTTTAAATATTTTGTCCAAGTAATCCAATGATATAATAAAGTAAAAAGAGGTTGATATGTTATACGCACTTCGATAGTGGCACCCTAAAACCAAGCCAAGTGGTACACCTTTACTTAGTCTTGCGCCGTCAACGGAACCGTGAACTAGTCTGCAGAGCAACATATACTCGTCTCTGTTTCGCCCCCGGAAATTAGCATACCATCCTGCTTTCACTTGTCATTTATGAATTAGTGTATAATTGCAATATTTACTGATTATGTCTGCGCAAGCCGGGCCATTTTTACACGCGGAATACCGTAATGGTTAATATAACTATCTACCTCTTTTTATATTATATCATTGAAGTAATCACGTAAAGTTTGTTTCTCCATACTACGTGTCCCAGTGATTGCTTTTTACATTCTATGGAAAAAACAACTTTAACCCTTACACATTTACATTTTCAAGGCTACAAATGCATTGTCAAACAAGAGGAATAAGGTGGAATGCCTCTATGCCAGTAATTTTAGGGGGAGCCCTTTGTTTCTCATAAATTTATTAGTCATAATGTCATTGTTGACTGTGACTCTGACATCGCTGAAACTGTGAACTTTTCAGAAGTTCTGAAATATCTAACGTGTAGACAAGGCTAGGTTAGGTTAGGTTTGATTTATAAAATCCTGAAAAAGTACAGTTTCTTTAAAAAATCAAGTTATGACTTGGGATGACTATGACCTAAAGAATAGAATAGAATAGAAAACATTTATTCACAACAATAACACATAAATATAACACAAAAAATAAGGAAAAGAAAAGACAGATAAGTGCAATTGTTGCGAAACGGGCCCAACTCAGCATGTGCTGCCTGTAAAGCCTACGCTGGTCTAGCACATTATGACTAAAAATAATTATGGCAGTCAATATAGACCCAGTTTTAGGTGGTGGTTTTATTCCCACACCGGAACACAACAATGCGAAAACACTGCTGCTTGGTGGTAAAGGTTAATAAATTCTGTCAAAAAATCATTTTAGGGACAAAATTTTGTTCCGACTGTAATTTTTTTTGCAGACATTATCTGCTTATCAATGCCAAACAAACGAGTCCCAACACGGTGGGTCTACGTTAAATATAGCGGAGCTTCTGTCGCCACCTCCTGACTCCATCGTCAGACCAGCTCCATGTATAGTATCGTTTTGTCATCCAATTTACACGTGTATTTTCAGCTTCATCAGAAACCAGGAAGTGGGTCAAATTTAACTTCCAAGATTTGACCCGTGCATACATACATACATACATACATACACACATACATACATTGCAAGTTACATAAAAGCTTCCAACCGTCGTTCAAGTGCCGTCCTTTGAACCGATGTTCGAATTTCAAACCAAAAACCTGTTATTATTTTACACTCTTATATACTTTCGTTCACTCATTCAATCCATTCGTGCCAGCTCTTGTGAATCGACCTGTAGGTTGTAACATGAAAAGGTTTGGTGACCATACAACAAAGGGAAACAATTATTATTTTGTTAAAATGGTAAACTTTAATTGTTTCTCAAACCACGTATATAGAATCTCAATCATGTTATAGTTCCTATATGTATAGAATCTCAATCGTGTACTGAGTTCGGAAAATTAAGTTAAAATCACGACCCCTCAGTCACCCTGTATTTATTCCAGTTTTACGACGTTAAACTTAGAAATCACTAGGAATGAAATTTAACCGGTTATTAACCGTTTTTGTATGAAAATAACCAGTTAAAACTGGTTATAACCGGTTATTTGTATTCCCTATCACTGAGGCAAAACTCGTCGCCTTGCGATAATGGCTCCACCCTATCAATGTTTTTTTTTAATTCAAGGAAAGGCAAAGGAGTATACACGCATGCCACTTTGCATTTCAAAGACTACAATGACTGCATTTAGTCCTCATGCAGTCCTCATTGAGGACTAAGGTGGAATACCTCTATCTATGCTATTAATTTTATCGGTTATCGTCACAAACTCCGTGAAAACAAACTGCTGCTTGGTCTTTACCGCCAGTATTTTCTGCTCCGTATACTTGAATTAAACCCAAATCAAAATATTTCTCCAATAATCGGTTTAAGCAACCCAACCCGATAGCAGTAGATTATTCCGTACAAATTCATTAGTTTATTGTGAAAAACGTATCCGGTTACAGCACCGAGCAAACCGGCCGTCTCGCTTCATTAGAGGCTATTAATCACTCCGTCCTTCTCTCGACCTTGGGGTTAGGGTGCCGGTCCACTGATTCGCGAAATTATTTACTTTTCTCGCTTAGTTCTACGATAAGCGTAATTTGTTTTTTGCTTGTCTTGTACATACTCTATTTGTGGATAAATTAGGGAGAGACTAGACTGTTATTAATGGTACTTGATTTTCTTAAGCAACTCGCTTTACAATACAACTCGACGGACGAATTATAAACCGGCGAATTAAAGTAGTCTGGTCAAAGCGTAAATTAAACGACATTTTAGGGCGTGCATTTATAATTAGGCAGCTTAAAAACGTGCCTCGATCGACCATTTGACATGAAGCCGTTTTTAACCTCCAATACAAAAAGAAGGGTGTTATTGGTTTTCCGTGTGTATTCTGTCTGTGACATCGTGGCTCCCAATTGTAATTCACCACTACATTGTGTGTTATATCTATAACATCTTTATTTCGTGTATTTGCTATCGCATTGTTTTTTTCTTGGCCGCCATCACTGTCAAGATTTTAAAAGCTATCATTATTGTTGACAATACGGTAGCAGGAGGGGAAAAAACTGTGTAAATAAGGCCTAAATTTGTTTAAAAATGCCGGACTGAATTTAAACCTTAATAAATACAAATCAAACAAAATATATAAATGCTATAAAATAACCTCTAAGTGTTTCGCGATAACCTCGTAAGGCCCAATGCGCAATAGGATGTACATAACCAAGGCAATTTAATTTGAACTGTGTTGCAATAAGAATAAGGTTTATTTTCCTATCTTCATAAACTGAACTTTATTGCCTTGATAGTAGATTCAAAGTCCCACTGACGAAAAACTCCCTGTTTGTTGTATAGTGGGCCCTATGAGGTTAATACACAATGCAATAAACGCAGCAATTCTCTTCGATTACAAATACTGATTGGGATTAAATAATTCAAAGTAAACAAAATTGTTTGTTAATACTCTGATGTATTTTGCGTAAATTATTCCACTCGCAAAGGCTTTATTAATTAAATACGGTGAGTAAAGCAAATATGATCCGGTTTGCAACCATTCCAAATAATTGTTTAAAGTAATTAAATATGTTTATTGTTTTTTTTATGAATTCATATTGCCTGACATGTTATTGTTTTTAACTTGGCCGCCATTACTGTCAAGTAATTAAGAGCTGTCAGAGCTGTCGTAACGTTAACAATATACACGTGGAATACTGGGTGAGTCACGACACGTGTAGACAGGCCAAAGAAGCACTGCCTACTATCAACTATCAACAGTCGACTTTCCAAGGCACTCCTTCGATTTAGCAAATTTCGACTAAGGTCGGTAACTAGTGTTTTAACTGGACATGGACCATTTAACAAACATCTTTACAATTTAGGTTTTTCGGACGTTCTCTGTGTCGTGCGTGTATGGAGATAGAGAGACAGCCGCCCGCGTAGTGCTGAATTGCACCGAGGTGGCGCAGTACAGGGGTGTGATTCTCTCAACAACGACGGACGGACGGACCAAGCGGATTGTCCAAGCGGCGTGTTTAAGTAGTCCCGTCAGAGTGAACAAAACACATTTTAGCGCGTGTATTCAATTTGGCAGCATGACTTCTCGAACGTATAAGGCTGCCTAATTGACAATGCACTCGCTAAAATGTGTTTTGTTCGCTCGGACGGGACTACTTAAACTCGCCGCTTCAATTCGCTCGTCCGTCCGACCGACCGCCGTTTTTTGAGAGAATAACACCCCACGGCTAAACACCTTGGTGCGTTAAGGTGTCTCCCCGAGGCAACCACCCACATTAAAGGTTTGGTGGGCTTCCTCGAGGAGTTGGGACGGCTTGACTGAACATGTGGTAATCCCACCCACACGCAAAATAGGCGCTAGACGTCGAGTTGCGGAAACCAGCCCGATTAAATATATAAAAAAACGTTAACAATATGATAACATGTCAAAGGCAATATGGTTTTACCGAATACAATAGAGACCCAGTGAGGCTAGATAAGTTGCTTAACGATAACGTAAACGATTTTCGAAAACTGACATAATGTATGGAATTGTCGTAGGCGCTCGACGCGACCGTCTGACAGCTTACGTCAGTCCTCTACAGAAAAGAAATTTCTCTTGAATTGCATCATCAGCTCACGCCAACTCTATGAGACCATTCCAGCGGTATGAACCTTAGTAATTTTCCAAAAAAGTAATAGTCATTGAAATCTCTTCACTAGGCATAATACATTTAAAAAAAAACGGATAACCTTCTCCTTATAGATACTAAAACGATAAAACGGAACTTAACCGCGTAATAAAATGAAAATTTACGACGTTTCGACTGTGTTACAACAGCCGTGGTCACGAGAAGACTGAAGTGGTGGGTGTTCGACTGCTTGCCGTGCGAGTTTTTCGACCTACCCGCACTTGGTCTTGTTTTTATTCGGAATGTCATCATACCGACACACAACACACAACATCCGCCGATTTATCCGAAGATACACTTCCCCGCTTACATTTACTGATGACTGGATTCCACGTAGTTGATAGCCTATAGCCATCCTCTCTGTTGAAATTTCTGTTTTCTGATTTCAACGGCTTCACGTACCACTCTCGCATAAAAATGGCGTTCAGTTGAGAGTACTTTAGGACTGTGCAATTGTTTTAGTATGAGTGAAAATCGTGTTCGTTTAAAGCAAAGAACCTTCTCTTTTATAAATAAGTCAGATAAAGGTCAGATATAGTTACAAAATGATACATTTGCCCAAAAAATCGCCCATTCAGCAAGACCTAACTATTATGATGTTTGCAGGATCATTATAAGTAACATCTAAATAATGCTTACAATACACTAAGGCCACTTAGTTATGAATATACCAAAACTGTTTTGTCAACAACTCAAAGCGCAAACATTTGTAATGGGCCTGAATTTCGCTCGGTCGACACTACATTACACGTTAAGTGGACACTCAGCCTAAAAGGTCCAAATGAGAAGGATCAAGTTAAAGTGGTCTACGAATAATTTACACCGTATTTCTCAAAGCGTTTGAGCTGGAGCCGTTTCAACTACTGGGGCCAGGTTATGGACTTTCTGAACTTGATAGTAAAAGGGACTGATATGATTCCTAAAGCTCAATTTTGACTGGAATTTTGATAGAAATACAATATAATAGAAAATAAATAAAGTTTCAAACAATTTGATGACAAAAAAACCGGTCAAGAGTGAGTCGGACTCGCGCACCGAGAGTTCCTAGGTATTATTATTTAGATTTAGAATCGAGCGCGAGCCAAACTCACATTTCGTTATGCCAAATTGGACTGTTTTAGACATGCTTTTCCTTTTTTTACAATGATACAAAAAAATACGTTAAAAAAGTTCTTGTTCTTGTTATCTCAGTTTCTATATTTATATTATTTGTTAGTAATTCCGCCGTAAAACATACTTAACACATATTCTGAAAAAAAAAACAACCCGTTATCTATTACGGTTCAAAAGATACAGATCTTGAAAGTTAGGATCGACGGAAAGCGGAGGCATGTTAATAGGGTCCCGTTGGAGTACCCTTTGGGTACGTAACCCTAAAAAGGTATGACCAAGTATGAAAGAGTATCAAATACTGTCCTACTTAGCATGATGCTGTGATGTGGCGGGTGCCGACCTTTATAACGTTATGAGTCATATCGTTATCGTTACGTTTTATTTCGTTAGTGCTCAAAATTTCGTTTAAATATATCGATATTTTTTCAATACGTTACGCTACACCGTAACGAAATCGTAATAACGTTACACTTAAATAACGTTATAATATCGTTATGAAACTTATGAACAACGCGCTGTTGCCGCTCCTTAGGTAGGCATTTTGCGTGACTGGCCGACGTCCCAGAAGGGACAATATTTGTCCGTTTAGACATCGCAAACAACGTCCTTTCGATGTCCGTTCATATATTCCGTCCTTTTTCCGTCCCTTTTCAAATAGCCTGCTAAAATATTTTGCTTTATCACAAAAAATGCATTAAATGCAAATAACAAACGCAGATTTAAAAATTACGTTACACGAAAATAACGGTTATTAACGTTATTATAGCGCTTACCGAAGTATCGTTATACGTATAGCGTTTTGTTTGATAATGTTTTAATGGATACCGCTACAGGTACGAGTAAGGCGTCAAATAACGTTATAAAAGATAACGTTACACGAAAATAATGGTTATTAAAGGTCTGGGCGGGTGGCGACCCTCGAGCCCCCGACGCTGGTTTTCAGTGAACCCTATTTGAATGACTTCACTAATACTAGTGTACCTTCATAATTTGGTAGGTTTAACTGTTCATAATACGTCTGATGATTTGAAATATAGTCCCTATTTTTAGTTTTAATTTAAGTTTAGAAATGTTTTGTATCAAAATTATAACACTGGCGCAGAAAAAAATCTCTGGAGAGAAGCGAATGCACTGTATGCTGTCTAGCAAAACCAGCCCGTGGGTTCACAGAAAACCGGCGTCGCATTTCCAATAGCGGCCTTTACACGGCACAGTTGGGACCGCGGGAAACGCCATGCGCCATTCCACGCGTCAGTCCGAACCGTAGGTTTTTTACTATTTTACTTTTACAGTTGCATTTACACGTACGGTTCGGAGCGAAGATTGGAATGGCGCGTGGCGTTTCCCGCAGTCCGAACTTTACGTGTGCAGGCCGCTATTACGTGGTACGACATATAGCTGAGTGGATACCATTTTCGCAGCACTACTTTTCACACACTGTAATAATTAATAATTAAGCGAAATAAATATTTTTCTATTTCTATTTCTTTTCTATTTCTCTTATGTAGTTCAGAGGGCTCAGACAAGATGCACTACGCTAACTAACGTTTCTATTCGATTCGTTTTTAAACCAATCGCGTCACTGTTAGACCGCGTGGCTTTTCGTATCACGTCATCTTCCAGTGACGCGATTGGTTTGAAAACGAATCGAATAGAAACGTTAGTTAGCGTTGTGCATCTTGTCTGAGGCCTCTGGCTCTCTATTCTTCTCGGTAAAACCATATTGCTTTTGCCATGCTATCGATTTAACAACGTTATGACAGTCCATATTTACTTAACAGTAAAGGCGGCTGAGTTAAAAACAAGAAGTAAAAAACCAATGTAGGATGGGGTGGGGTGGTATTCTTTTGTCGATGGGTTGATCGGGCGAGCGAACTCATAACGAGCGAAGTTTAAGCTACCTGTTTGAGAATGCACGCCCTGAAATATTTTTATAGCCTCTCTGTCGGAAAACTTAAATTTGGCGTTTAGTAATTCGTCCGTCGAGTTGAATAGTGAGTCCGTATAGCTTCACTTGTAACTAACAAACAATGACCTTTATGATGATGTTGATGACGATGATGATGATGATGATGATGGATAAATTAATGAACTTGAAAGTCTTGAAAGAAAGGATTAACTTGAAATTTTACGTGAGTACATTACTTTGCCGATTAATAGTTCGTCGACGATTCAAAAAGCGAGTTGTGAAAGATAATAGCGCCCGATTAAAATTAAATGCTCAATACATTTCCTTTAAAACTAGACACTTAAACTAAATAAAAGTGAATCCAGCAAAGTGCTAAATTAAAATGAAAGCGGCAAAAAGAGAAGTGAAAGTCTTCAAATAAATTCCGATAGTAATTTTAAAGGGAAATGTTCGACGGATTCTCGCCGGGAGGAAAAATGCTAGTGGATGCTTCAAATTCTGAGGAATTGCTTGATGTCTTAGTTTTGGGGCCCGTGGGCAGAAATGGAACATTTTACAACGTCTTATTCAGGCCTAATTATTTGTTAGAATATTTAACACACTTAATCTCACGCCTTCGTTCCCAGAGTGGGGTAGGCAGAGCTACAGAATTACAAACATCTTTGATTATTTAACATAAATAAAATATTTATAATTTATGAGTAACTCCCACACTAAGCTGGGCCTGTATGGGAGTCTGAATATACGACAATTTACTTGTATAATGTAGCTTAAGAAATTCGGAAATTCAAGTAGCTATTTAAGGTCTGTTCATTCTTACTTTTCTTATATAGTAAACAACTTTCTAACCTCAAAACGAACCTTTTTAGGCTAAAACCGCTATTTTAAACAAAATAAAGCAATCACAGACAATACATTAGCCAAATGATGTCCAAAATGTTTATTCAGTTTACTTTATTTACGACAAAATAGCTGTTCTAGCCAAAAAAGGTTCATGTTGAGGCTAGAAAGTTGTTTACTGTATAAGACAAGTAAGAAAGAACAGACCTTAATAACTTAGCGAAATTTATGAGTGAAAAGAGAGCTTATAGTTATTGTTGCATAGAGGCGATAGACAAGGGGACATGATTTCTCGCAAATTACTCTCAAATATACTGGAGGACATATTCAAAACCACGCTGGAACGGACGTATCATAAATATAAACGGCGAGTACATCTCACACCTGGTGTGTTATTCTCTCAAAAAACGGCGGCCGGTCGAACGGACGAGCGAATAAAAGCCGCGAGTTTAAGTAGTCCCGTCCGACCGAACAAAACACATTTTAGCGCGTGCATTGTCAATTAGGGAGCCTTATACGTTCGAGAAGTCATGCTGCCAAATTTAATACAGGCGCTAAAATGTGTTTTGTTCGCTCTGTCGGGACTCGCCGCTTGGACCTTCACTCGAGCGAACGATCACCTTTGCTTGTTGAGAGAATCACCACCCTGAGATTTGCGGAAGATATCAGATAGTTTTGCAGGACATGCTGAGTAGCAGGGTTTGGGAACGGTTCAAAAAATAGCGATCATTATGGTTTTTAATAAGTGGTGTTATTCTCTTAAAAACGGCGCTCGGTCAGTCGAACGAGTGAACGAGTGAACGCGCCACATCGGCAAGTTTAAGAAGTCCCGTCAGAGCGCACAAAACAAATTTTAGCATTGCATTGTCAATTAGGCAGCAGGGCTTCTGTCGATAAGATCGAACGTATGAGGTTGCCTAATTGAGAATGCACGCGCTAAAATGAGTTTTGTGCGCTTTGACGGGACTACTTAATCTTGCCGATGTGGTGCGTTCACTCGTTCACTCGTTCGACCGACCGAGCGCCGTTTTTAAGAGAATGACACTCCAGGTTGTTCGCAAAAGCTCGATTATCGCTGGAATTAACCTGGTTGTTTTCGTTTTTAAACCTTCCTTTACTTAGATGACGTGGCGATTAGGGAATGCAAATAACCGGTTATAACCGGTTTTAACCGGCTATTTTCATACAAAAACGTCTAATAACCGGTTAAATTGCATTCCCTAACGGCGATTACGGAGTTCATAAATGATTAAGCCTGCTTGACTTCTCAAGCGGAGGAAGTGAAAATACAGCTAAAGAGCTACTAGTTACTGTCTAAAAGTGTTTCAGGGTTTGTTAAGCCTATTTTCTCATACATGTTAAAGTTTAATTGAAGTAAATACTGAAAATTTCATTTATAATTGGTCGTAAATATCATGAGTAAAAAATATTTACTTTTTACAAAATTGGCTGCCCATAAAGTCCTTAAAATTACTATAGGAAAAGCAAGCTTTAAAAACCCGACTGCATTTTTTATACTGTCTCGATATACCTACATATGTTAATAATTGTCCTTTGGCCATTCTTGTTATTTCAATTTTAACAGTTTAGGTATCCTATGACACTCTCGCTGCGAAGACGAATCCAATGATACCTCATTTGTCAAAATCGTCCAAGCCGTTTTTGCTGTAGCGGGGAACATACATGACGGTGAAAAACATAACCCTCCTTTTGGGCTCCGCCGCAGTCGGGTAAAAATAGAACAAAATTTTGTTGAATGCAAATATTTGTCAAACTTTTTCACGTAATTAAACATGTGTATCAAGGGTGCCCCATGGGTGGGGAACAATGATACAAATTCCACTTTTGATCTATTTGTGTTTATCTTTATTACGGTCGAACTTTAAGGAATAATTGGATGGCCATGTTCAACCCAATTACTTTTCCTATAATATAAGCGAGAATGGTATAATGTTAATAATTTTTACTACCCAAAAAAATTTAAGATTTTTTTTGTACCAATTTGCCCTACTTCCCCCTATTTCTACGCGGACGAACGAAGTCGCAGGCAGAAGCTATTATATACATTTTATTTTACAAATTCTTGAGTAAAATTTAATCACGGAACCCTCAATAGCTTCAATCGCTTCTGAGATAAATTCATTTCGAGAAATCGCACGGAAATCTCGATTATTCACGTAAATTGAAAACCTAGGACTAGTACGGTTCACTGAGCAGTTGAACTTTCTGATGAAAATATACCTAAAGAGGCTGTCTGACCGTCTGTAACATGGTTGTCAGATAGTCAGGGTCTTTAATGCATTTCATTTCATTTATTTCAATAACAATAATTATATTGTGTTTGAATTGCATTAAAATTACATTACACTCAAATAAAAACAATATCAACAACAAATTTAAATGTACAGAAAAAAAGAACATAGCTGAAAAAATAATATATATATATAATTATAGGTTTATGATTGCGATAGGATATATCAACAGGTTTTATCCTCTATAAATTCCTTAACAGAATAATTATGACTTCTTTATTAATTTCTTAAGTCTTGCTTTGAAAATATTTCTATTATTTATCGATTTCATCTCAACTGGTAGTCTATTGAAAAGGTGAGCAGCTTGATAGCACCCCGCATGCTTCATAATATTTAACCTCGTAAGGCCCAGTGCGTCGGTGATCCTCCAATACCGCGTAACTAACAAATTCAATAAGGTGTAAAATGTACCTTACTGACATACTTGCTAAGGTGTATTTTGCACCTTATTTAATTTGTTAGATACGAGGTATTGTAGTATCACTGACGAAGTGTGCAATACGATGTACATAATCAAGACAATTTAATTTGAACTGTGTTACAATGGTAATAAGGTTTATTTTCCTATCTTGATAAACTGAAAATGGCATTATCGAACAAACGTAATTGAACTTTATTGCCTTGTTGGTAGATTCAAAGTCCCACTCACAAAAAACTCCCTGTTTGTAGTATGGTGGGCCTTACGAGGTTAACCTAGGGACTATTTGGCATGGTAAGTCTTTCCGTCTTGTTGAATATCTGCGCTCTCTCTCATCATGACCAAATACCGGATTGACGGGGGCAAAAATGTACCAGTGCTAGTGATTCATTATATGTCGACTCAGTTTATCGACATAGATAATACGCAATTTTTAATTATCATTATCATAAGTGATGGCCAAGTTTGAATACCTTTTAATTAAGTGCATATCTCTTTTATTTATACTTAGCGCAACTATAAACAACCGGTATCTGATATTGACTCTGGACTCGAGTTTCTTTTGACAACCGTTGAAATTGCATTGAATAACAATTTCATTCAGTACAACAATATTCTTTAGCATTCCGACGAATTGAGAACATTTTTGTTTTTTAAGTCAGTTAAATGCATCGGAAGAAAAAAGATCGTTTATCTTCATGGAAAGCTGATCATTCAGATATAGAAGTTAAAGGTATAGAGGTTAAAGTTAAAGGTACGACTTACTTTCGAAAGAAATGTAAGATGCATATGTCACGAAAAAAGTTGTGGATAAACTTAGTCGACATTTAATGAATCACTAGCACTGGTTCATTTTTGCCCCCGTCAATCCGGTGTATGATCATGACTCTCGTACATATTTATATGTTTAATCAGATCTGTCAACAGAACAAGTATATAAAGACAAGGAACAGTCAATATCTGTAAATCTAAGAAAAACGTCTTACAAGAAGCACTTTGAGGAATGCGAACTATTGTCCCTAATGCTCTCTTTTGTAACCTGAAAGCTGCATCTACATTATATTTGTAACCATTTCCCCATAATTTTATACTATAGCGCAATTTTGATTCGACTAATGCGTAGTAAACTAATTTAAGCTGCCTGATTTCTACCTCTTCCCGCAAACTGTCGAAGGCAAAGCAGGCAGAACCTATAGAGCTCGACAATGCCTTGACTTCCTGTTTCAATTCAGCAGAGAGTCAATGTGTATACCTATCCATATCCATTGCTAGCCATCCATATACATAATGGACAGAATAATATGCATCAAGTATAAGTATAAATCAACAGAAATAAAACTGTTGTTCTTACTTCAGAAAAAAGACAATCTTTCGTTTGCATATCAAGGACACTCTTTCAAGAAGTTTTTTGAGAACAACGTTTTCTTACGTTAACTAGCATTTATATTTTTTAAATTAGTTTCTTTGTAAATAACCAGCCTAACTGCGCCTCAAGAACCTCCAGAAGAAAGTAATTTTTTGAACTATAAAATACAACAAAGTAAAAGTATGTTTGTAATGTATTAAAGAACAACAAAAACAATAAAATTAAGATTTAAAAAAAGTAAAAGTAAAAAAGTAAGGTATTAAAACTGGCAAAACTACATCATTACAAATGTAAAGGCCAATAACATTAAATTAAAAATAATGACTAGGAGAACAGAACGACGTACGTAGAGACCTACGTCAAAAGTCTACTGAACAACAAGCCTTGCAAACGTGAACAGACCGGACCCCACAAACAGCACCCGTTCAACAGCGTATCTTAGTCATCGCCTCCCTCAACCATGTGTTCGGGAAAGAGGCGACCCGAGAAAAATACGCTCAAAATAAACAAGGAATTAATTAAATTAACTTTTCTTTATTTTATTCAACTCCCCGAGAATTCTCCGATACACCCTTGATTGCGCTGCATGCATGAGAATAAATTCCGATTCCGTAACTGAAACTTATACTCGTTTAGTGCAATTCGCAGTCCCCAATCGGGTCGTAAGTTACAGGTTTATTGATCGAGCGAATCAGTATTTATTTTCGCCAGGAAACCTTAGAGGGTATTCTCGCTCGTTCATTCGAATTTAATTTCGACTTATCAAAGTCAAAAAAGAAGCTAGCTTTATAAACGCGACTTGACTGGGAGAGCATATCTTCATGTAATAAGAAAACCAACGGAAGACCAGAGGGCTCAGACCAGACAAGATGCACTACGCTAACTAACGTTTCTATTCGATTCGTTTTTAAACCAATCGCGTCACTGGTAGACCACGTGACTTTTCGTATCACGTCATCTCCCAGTGACGCGATTGGTTTAAAAACGAATCGAATAGAAACGTTAGTTAGCGTAGTGCATCTTGTCTGAGCCCTTTGTGCTAGCTTTGCGGCTAGCGAATGCTGAGTTGGGACCGTTTCGCCACAATTTCTCTGTGTTTTATTCTTTTTGTATCTATGTAATGCAACTTTGTATTATTGCGAATAAATTTCTCTGTATCTTTTAGAACGTTATTCTACTATTTAACGGTGGATTAAAAGTTTAAATAAATACGTAATCATGTCAATTAAATGATTACAAACACTTTTAAATACTTCAATTTATTAAATTAAAGTAACGACATCACGTTTGTCGAAATTGGGCCATCTTTAGGCGGTCTGCGAAGGAACAAAAATCCATACATACATAGGGGTAAAAAAAATGTCCTTCTACATAGCTATAATAATAACCCGTTGGTATTCTCGATAGGCATTTAGTAGTGATACATTAAACCTTATTTTGCCTTGATAACAGACTTTTAATAACCGTTATTTACGTGTAACGTTATCTGTCATAACGTTATCTTGAACGAATAACGTTATACTATAACGTTATTTGACGCCTTACCTGTAGCTGTATCCATTATAACGGTATCAAACAAAACGCTATACGTATAACGAAACTTCGGTAAGCGCTATAATAACGTTAATAACCGTTATTTTCGGAAAACGTAATTTTTAAATCTGCTTTTGTTATTTGCATTTTAAAATGCTTTTTTTGTGATAAAGCAAAGTATTTTAGTTCGCTTTTTGTAAAGGGACGGAAAAAGGACGGAATATATGAACGCGTATCGAAAGGACGTTGGTTGCGAATGTTGCGATGTCTAAACGGGCAAAAATCGTCCCTTCTGGGACGTCTCGGCCAGTCATGCAAAATGCCTACCTAAGGAGCGGCAACAGCGCGTAGTTCATAAGTTTCATAACGTTATTACAACGTTATTTAGGTATAACGTTATTACGATTTCGTTACGATGTAGTGGAACGTTATGAAAAAATATGGTTATATAACGATAGTATTCATAACGTTATAAAGGTCTGCTTGATACCTATAGGCGCCCTTTAGCATTTAATTAGGGAAAGTACTTGTTCCTACTACCGTAATTTCAAAAAGGCGGCTACCTGCATACTTGTGTTATCAGGAATTTAAATTCAATGTGGTTACCGATAGAGTATAGAATGCTTCGACTATTACATTTTAGTACCTTCCCTTCCCTGTACCTTCTTTGGTATAGCTACGATATTGGGCCCACGAGTACTACCATGGAAAACGTGTAATGGCACCTTTACACTATCGGCGATGGTCGTTGATGTTCTGATCGTCTATAATCGGCACGATCATCGTGCAAGCACCCACACTATTGCCCGTAGTAGTTTTCGAACGGCAAGCGTACAAGATTTTGTAAAGATCGCGGGAACGCGGTGGATGCGAAAAGCACAAGACCGGTCTGAGTGGAGAGCCTTGGGGGAGGCCTATGTCCAGCAGTGGACGTCTTTCGGCTGACATGATAATGATGATGAAGCATACAAGATGGGCGTGGATTGTGTTGCTGCTTTATTATTTAATAAATCGAGGAATAGAAAATGGTGGTGTTTGAGTATTAATCATAATAAAACGAAATATGTAGATACAATAACTATATAACACAATTTATTTTTTAATTAACTGTCCACCGGAGAATCAATGATCGGTGTTAGTGTGGGCAGCTCATAGCACAAAGCGGCGATTCCCTTTGATGCGTGGCCGAGAAACCGACAAATCACGGGTCGCAGGCGATCATCGGCGATCATAGACGGCAATTGGCGAATACAGCCGAGTATGCCCGCTACACTATTGTGCTCGCCTGTAATCGTCTGTATTCGCCGCTAGTGTTGAGGGGCCATAATGTTTTCGCATGCAGCATTCAAGTAACGCTCGTTGTTAAGTTCATAAACCAGTGACTTACTCAAAAGAATAACCCCGATTCGAAACGACGAAGTGGAGAAGTCGAAATATTTTTGTCTCTATTATTGTGGGTTCAAGACAGAGATGGATGGTTTGGGGAATTGTGGAAGGAAAGGTATTGAATGGACCGATACTTTGCATACCTCGATCTGGTTTGTCTCAATTTATTTTTGTTACGTTCGGTTTCAGGGATATTTGTTTCGGAAACCGACATACTTACTGGTTTTTATTAGATGGGTACTTTTGAAAAATTTAACCTGTGAATACACTTTATTCACTTCCAACCTGTATCTGTGTATCTCCGATGTTGTGATGTAGATGAGATTTATAATGAGCGTTGCCATGGTAATAACCATTCTTTTATAATTATTGCAGACTTGTTATTACCACCATTATGTACCAGTTACGTAGTATATAGTTAAGTTACCTATGTTTACTTAAAATATTTAAAGTAAAACGTAATTCTTGTGCACAAATAAAAAAGATATTTACTAAGAGAATAATAATAATGAATAAGTAAATTTCACGACCGAAATGTTTGCCTCTACTTGGCACTAAGATCAAGTAATGTCATTTAACGTGGCAATGCTGCCAACATTTCAGGAACGATGCCCACTTAGAGACTTATTGGATTAGTAGTTTTAAAATAAATCTAACATACGTTTATAAAAATGATATTTATATTTTTAAATGTAACTTATGACAGAATTATTTTGGTGTGTTTTTGCTATATGAAATTAGTTATTTATGTAACTGGTGCATAATGAGAGGCATTAATACACGATTATTATTTTTTAGGCTAGTTTCATAATAAGATCACACGAGTGTTTTAATGCCTAATTATGCGTACAGTCGCATACATAACCTTGTTTTCTACAATATGTGAGAAACCTGTATCTGTCGTTACCTTGTATCTTAATGTTCACATTAAAATATAGGTCACCGATACTTTAATGACAGGTAATACTTTAATATTAACATTAAAGTACAACCACGGACACGGGTCACTTAATATAGGGCATTTTGCTTACCGCTTCTGAATATGTTAAATATATTGAAGTTATGATATGGATGTAGATAAAAATATTAATATAATCATCATTTAAGTGGTGATAGGACCTATGGCAGGGTCCGTCCGTATCGCTACCATCATACATACATACATAATCTCACGCCTTCGTTCCCAGAGTGGGGTAGGCAGAGCTACAGAATTACAAACATCTCTAAAAACTTGTTGATAATTCTATAACCACAATTTGCACAATTAGGCTAAGATATTTACCAGCGTATTAGTAACAGGTTGCAAGCCCATCGCCTAACAGTACTACAAGCCTTTATTCCCTTAGGCGTCTCTCACGACATCCACGGGAAGACATGGAGTGGCACTATTCTAACTCGGCAACCACACGAGGAACCCACCACCATCATCTTATCATTTAACCAAACCTTATCAGTACTGTAATGTGGTAAGGTTCTACTGCTGAAAGTAGACCTTATCACATTAAACTATTTGTACAAAGTGTCCAATTTGGTTTTAAATTTATAGATTTAAAATCAAATTGATTCGATGGAACAGCGGTGCTTTGTTTTATTGAAAAATGGACAGACGCCGCTGTGATAGCGTCACACCTATTGTATTCTTGAATCTGGAAAATAAAAAAAGAATATTCGGTTTGAAACGTGTTTATTTGCTACACCCCAGCCACCCTTTTCCACAGTACTCTAAGATCCCAAGTTTTCCCCTGTAGTTTTTTTTATTGATGATGGGTTGTTTCTTGACTATTTGTTTCATTAAGTTTAAAAAACACTGAAGCTTGCACTTTTTTAGATGCTAACATTCATGTACCTGGATTTTTTTATTATTAGAGTATTAATCACGAATAAGCCACATCCATTAACCCACCGCCCAGCAGTAGTGTTCGCATTGCCGTGTTCCGGTGTGGGGATAAGACAACCGGTGAAATTACTAGCATAGAGGCATTCCATCTTAGTCCTCAGGGTTGACAATCGTAATCTTGAAGATGGAAATGTCTATGGTCTTAGATCCTACTTAAAATTAGGTGGCTTGTGTGTTTGTTCGCATTCTCGAGTCAATGCTATAAAAATCATAATTTTATATGATCATGAATAGTCACTTAAATGCAACGATAAATAAAATATGTTTTATGAATCAATTCATTAATAATAAAACGGTTCTTTATCGAGTGGCAATAAAATAAAATGTGTCTATACAGATATGGAGGATGAAAAATAAAAACTCGAGATGCGTATACAGGTCACATCAGGCTTAATAAATAAATGAATGTAAATATCGAGTGTATAATATGCTTATTCATTATTTTTAATTGTATTAATGTTGAATTATGTACTTAGTTGGATGTAAATAAAGTTTTATATTTTTTTTAACATAACTTTGTGAGATTAAATGATTAAAATATCTTAATCATTATTTTCCCTAATGAATTGTTTGGTCGAAAATGGTTTTTAAAATTGAAGCGATTTTTAAAACTAACATATTTACTAAATTACGTTATTTCAGCTTTAAAGGGTCTTAAGTGAAAATATTTTAGAACAAAAAATTCATTAGGAAAAATAATTTGACGCTTCCCTCCCTTTGAGGGATAAAATCATAACTCTGTTTTTTGCTTCGCCGTAGTTGTTTAAAAAAAGAGTTTTCAGGTAGGATTCCAATTGACTTCGACTACTTTATTCCCATTGAATTGGAATGCACGTCTATTTTTAAATATCGGACAATTTAAATATATTATGCAGTGCAATTTAAATTTTTCACTTAAGTGAGATTTGTTATTTCAGTTTCAGAAATAAGCTGTGTTATTTTAAATAGAATCATTATTTTGAAACGTCTCGCGTTTCTAGAGAATATGCAATATTGGAGATTTAATACGAACGAAATGAAGCTTCTTACCTTTATACTTTTTGAAATAAATTATTTTATATTTGAGAATATTTTCAGCACGATTTTAACTAATGGAAGTTTTAAAGTTATCATTTGAGCGGGTGAAAAGTAAATTGATTCCCTCAATAAAGTGCAGTATTGTATATTTTTAAATATGGCAAATCCATGTAATATAAAGCTAATTATTGCGCATGTGTAATTAATTTGATTTAGTTGTCATAATAAAATATTTTATAGAGAATTGAAACGAGTTAATTTAATAAGTTTGTAGTCATATTTATTAATGTTAATGAATTAAATATTTTTATTTATAATTTTATAACGCTCTGGTGTCTACTGTTAAGTTATAAATGACTTAAAAAATAAAAATAAAAACAATTTAAACTACCAAAAACAATTAAACTAATTAAAACCCCCGATTTAATGGTGACACATGCTTTCAGAGCTTATTTATTTATTTATTTGATATAAACATTTACAAAACATTAAAGCAAATGTAACATAAACCATGCAAGGTTTTTCTGTAGATCTGGATCGCAGAATACATCATTAAATATTAAAGTATTTATATAAGCTATTTAAATATTAACAATAAGGATAGCGCTGCACAAATAATAATAATAATAATAAAAATCTTTATTGTTCAAAATATACATTTGTTACAATTGTGTGTGTTTGTATGTGTGTGTGTGTGTGTAGTAAACGTGCACCTTCTAAATAACTCGCATACGACGCAACACAGAAATATCTCCAAAACGGCCCAAAAATATTCTCACAAAACCTAGCTAAGACATATTTGAATTAAATTTATATTCTATAAAAAATACGTCTGCGTGCTTATGACCACACGATGGAAGTGAACCTTACAAAAACCCGCGTAGCACGACTTCATTAAAGAATTGGCAGAGGTCTCTTGCTTGATTCTGATCGCCTGGTAACTTCAGCGTTGAATACCTCTTTCTATTTCATAGCCATTTTTTTACGAATTCTAGAAGGTAGAAAGACATCTCTTGCTGGCTTATGCTTGCCTGGTACCGGGAGCATTTCAAAAACCGCGTTCGAATTGGTCGATTTGTTTGGGAGCTAAGTTGTCCAGACAAACACATTATCTCGATGACGTTAAATTAAGGCTCTATAGAAGGTATGTTGACAGAAGCGCGTGGAGCTAACCCCATGTGCTTAATATTTAATCCACAGGAGTAAACACTCTTTAACAGAACAATTGTCCTCGCGTGCGACTTCCATGGACTTGTTTCTCCAATAAGTCCGTGGTGATTGGTTAAAACTCGACATGGGCGATTAATTAAGAAAAACAAACTAACACGTGGCTCTGATTCCTGTCTCGATGGCGTTACGTTATTGTAAGTTACTCAATAGAAGGAATTTTATTGACGACGCGCTGGCCTAGTTGGCAGTGACCCTGCCTACGAATCTAGCGGTCCTGGGTTCAAATCCCGGTATGGGCAGATATTCGTGTGATGAGCAGGAATGTTTGTTCCTGAGTCTTGGATATTTACTATGTATTTAAGTATATATTTATATCATTGTCTAGTACCCATAGTACCAGCCTAGAGCTTAGTTTGGGACTAGGTCAATTGGTGTAACATTGTCCCCTGATATTTATTTATTTTATTTTATTAAAAAAAGACAGTAAAATTTCCATACATGAGGGCTCTTATACACGTCAGTTATATGTAGTAATGCGCTTCGGACAAGACTATCATTGCAGACAAGAGACGCAGTAAGAAACTCCAAGTAAACTTCGTGTTGGAGATGCTCATTAGGTAACAAACAATAAATTAAAAAAATACCTTTCCCAAAACACGCAAAAGGCGTCAACACTATTGTTTAAAGCGAGAAACAAAAATGGTTACCTTTCATTAAGCCTCGTTCATTTCCAGGAGAGGAAATTAACTTTGCCTTTTGTTCAACAAGGTGAAAACACTACTGTTCAAAACTGAGTTTACTTTCCAGTAAAAAGCGTTCAAAATGCTTTGGGATCGGTTGTAGATGTTCAACAGTCTTTATTCGACGAATGTATGAAGCTCGGTTTATTAAAATCGGAGAAGTGGATGAAATTGGGGTTCTTATCAATTATGGAATCTACTTTGAATGCTGTGACCCTGGTGAAATAACTATTCATTAATTTATTTATTTTATTTATATATGGGCCGGGTGCTCTTCAATCAGTCTTAAAACTTTTTGCAAAATTTCATTTAACTAACCTACGAAATATACAACAATAAATTATTTAAAAAAACAACAAAAAACCCGACTACAGTAAAAAATTCAACTGAAAAGCGAAAAGCAAGCTCTATAATCTATAGAAAATTGTAAGAGCAATGTTCTTATAATTCACCATGCAATTATTTTTTGTTCGGTACCTCTTTAGCAAATAATACAATTTATTCTATCATATAAAATAATTTTAACATGAATATTGGAACAGGATATAGTGATACATATGTAAATACATGCATACGTGCATACATACAGACGGCACTTCCGGCAGATGCGTAAAAACAATAGTAGATTGTAAACCAAAAGACGAAAGACCTATTTATATAAATATAATAAACATATCGTAACTTTCACTCATTTTTTTTAAACATATTACTTTTCACGTGACATGCATCACTTTCAACCCTCTTTCTTAATCATCTACGATAAATAGTGGCCTACTTTCAGAGTATGAGACATTAATTTTTTTTGTATTTTTGCGAAGCATTTCCATAGAGTAGCAAAATATTTGCTTCTGGGAAACAACGTCTACAATAATTAAAATTTAATTACCTCATTCCGGAGCAACTCACTCCGCTGCTTCGAAGAATTGATATAATATTAGTTTGTTGCACTATAGTATTATTTTACTTAAGTATTTACACTTCTTTGCACAATACAAATAAATGTGAAAGTACAAGTGGCGGACGTAATGCCTAACGGCAATCTCTACCAGTCGACCCCATGGTTAACAGAGAATAACCGGTGCAATTGGAGATCTGAACAGTGTAAAAAACGGGTCTATATTGACTGACATAATTATTTTTAGTCATAATGTGCTTTAGGTCATAATCATCGCAAGTCATAACGTGTTTTTTTAAAGAAACTGTTACTTTTTCAGGATTTTTTAAATCAAACCTAACCTAACCTAGCCTTGTCTACACGTTAGATATTTCGGAACTTCTGAAAATTTTACAGTTTCAGCGACATAAAAAATTATGACTATCAAAAATTATGTCAACAATTACATTATGACCAATCAAATTATGGGAAACAAAGGGCTCCCGTAAAAAACTTAGGCCGCATTTCAAGAAACTGCAATAAAGTCTTATACCTAGATTAAACGCCGAATTTGTATAGACTAATCTCGGAGTAAGTCTTATTCCAGTTTGGTAAAATGCGGCCTTAGTTAAATACCTTTTTGAGTTTAAAATATAATTCATAATTATAAAACGAGTAATTTAATTCATACCAAAAAATTATTGTGTGATGAAGATTATTCAAGTTCTTGCTTCAGTAGATGTTAGCGAAGCTTACGCTTAAGCGTTACACACGAATTTGCTGGACGCCTGTCGTATTTCAAGAGGGAGCGCATTCCAGAGACGGATGGCCAGAAGGACGAAATAATTGGACTTAACCTTGTAAGGCCCACGATACTGCAAACAGGGAGTATTTTGTCAGTGGGACTTTGAACCTAACATCAAGGCAATAAAGTTCAATTACGATTGACCGATAATGCCATTTTCAGTTTATGAACATAGGAAAATAAACCTTATTCTATAGCAACACAGTTCAAATTAAATTGCCTTGATTATGACCATCCTATTGCACACTGGGCCTTACGAGGTTAAACCAGGTATGGTATACAGCGTGTGTATTCCATACGATCCAAAATTTTAACATACGATAGTTTTAAGCAGTATTAAGAGGTATAGTAATAAATTTTAACAAATACTCTCAATAATGATTTTTTTCAAGTTTTCCCGGCCAGCAATGTAATGCAAATATTGAGTTGACAATAACATCGTCAATAAATCAATGAACACAAAGTGCTTACGTAGACGACTTGGTTATTTGAATACATTGCAGGCCGAATTAATTTGTATGAAAAAAAAAGGTTTTCTTTTATTAACCTTAATGTACCAATTTACGTTAATTAGGGTCTTATCTAACTGCCCTTAAAATATAGGATCGTATGGAATACACACGCGTATAGATAAATTAATAGGTTACTAAGCATTATTAAATAATAGTAGGAGATCCGAATAGGAGACGATTTGGACCGGGCTGTTTATTCCATAAAAAGTATTTTATACCAAATTTAATATGGCGAATAGGAGGCTGAAAATTTTCAGTCCAGTATATAATTAATGAAAAATTTAAAAATAAACTTTGTTTTAAAAAATTACAATAGCTTGTTTAATGGACAAATTCCATACCAATCGAAAGTATGAAGGCTATAGAATATGCAAACGTTAGTTTGACTATTTTTAACCGACTTCAAAAAAAGGAGGAGGTTCTCAATTCGTCGGGTTTTTTTTTTTATGTATGTTCCCCGATTACTCAAAGACCACTGGACCGATTTGAAAAATTTTTTCTTTGTTCGAATGGGTATACTTTCTAGTTGGTCCCATTGTCACCAAGTCAGGATCTGATGGTGGGATCTTGGAGAAATCAAGAGAACTCCTCAAATATTATAGGCACACCTATAGCGATTTTGGTATTTTTCACTGTAACTCATGCATTTGCTTTTGAAAAGTACTATATGGTGAAGTGGAAATGATGATGAAGACCACAGATGGCCACCGGAACTCCTTAACGGTACCTATTTCAAGGGTGGCGATAAGATATTTCGATAAAGGTAGTTGAGCGACTATGACGAAGCACATATAGGTTTAAATATGACTATGACATTCCCGCGGCGTTGTCTGCGGCGAGCTTGAAATGTTCTATAGTTTCTCATTAATATTTAGAAGTGGAGCTACGTAACAGCATAAATAGGATCACTAAAAAGTATAAAATAAAATAAATGTTTAAAAAAACAAAAACCCGCCTTCAAAAATGCAAAAAATAACTTCTTTTAAAATGGTAGGTCAGTCCAACTGAAGTCGGCGTCCCACAATATTTTAAACCAAAAGCCGAATGCAGTTGGACTGACCTACCATTTTAAAAGAAGTTATTTTTTGCATTTTTGAAGGCGGGTTTTTGTTTTTCTAAACATTTATTTTTTCCCGTCAAACTATTGGGTAGGCAGGTATAAACAGGTAAGTCGTTACTAATAATTTGCACCAAACCTAACGTTTGCATGTTCTATAGACTTCATACTTTCGATTAGTATGTAATTTGTCTATTAAACAAACATTTTGCTATTTAAAAAAAAAAAATTTTAGTTATTTTTTTAATGATATAAGTACTGGACTGAAATTTTTCAGCCTACCTATTCGCTACATATTATTTAGCGTATTAAATTTGATATAAAATACTTTTCATCGAATAAACAGCCCGGTCCAAATCTTCTCCTATTCGGATCTTAGACCATAAAGCTTTGAATAATAATTTGTACTAGAGAATATTTAAAATTTAATTAATTTTCAGTAAATGTATGTTATAACCAATAGAGGACGCCCATATCTTAGTGGGTCCTACGAGGCTAGCATCCCGGGATCGATTCCCGGAAAGGGGAAATAATTGTGTTACGCCCACGAATAAATGGGTTGTCTGGGATGTTTTATACAAGGTATGTTAGCCAGTTTTTGAAATCGATCACCAGCATATTTAGACCTCGTACTTCATACGATCTCTGTAAGTCTAGGAGTCTACGTTTGCTGGTTATCAGAAAAACAAAAGCCCCACTGAAAATCGTACTGAGTGGATTGACGCAACGCCACAGGTAAAAAGCTGTTATCTGTCTAAATTTATTTTCATTCTTTCTTTCAAATCATAAAGGTAATTTCAAAGAATATAATAATTTACAGTGCGCTTTTTTTCATTTTGGTCTTTTGTTATGAATACAACATGTTTAACATTAAAATAATACCAAGCACGACCGTATAGCTAAAAATATGTCATTAGGCAGTTTTTGATGAACGATGATACCCCTCTTAAAAATGGCTGCTTCTCAAATAAATCCCTGGGTCGTTAAGATGAACACTCCAAAAGCAATTCTCTATTCTATTAATCAGTTGCAAATTGTTATAATTTTGTTGTTTACCTACGTGACTAATATAATATTTAACAACGTTGTAATATTTAACAACGACGCTAAACCACTAAAACCTCTGATACCTGATTTAATAACTTTTTGCCAAAACACTGATTTATTCATAGAATAATTTAGGAAAACAGAAAGTACACAATGATCAGCCATCAAGCCAACGTGCCAATATGATGCAAACGTGCGAAAAATACGAACAAAATTTAAAAAATGCCGGCCCATTTCCGACAAAACCGATATTTAGAAAGCGGCAAAATCTACATACGTTTCCTCTTTAGGTGACAGTGATTGATGTAGCTTCTTTGTTTTAAAATTTGCGGTAATGATAAGTAATATTATGATGAATATTTCTCTCCCCCTCGTGAAACATGGTTTCGGAAAAGAATGCCGATGGAGCTGGCATTTTGACCGTGAAATCGTTTGTACTCGTACACAGTCCGAATGCTACAATATTGCATTTTCCAAAGAGCCTGGAAAGTTAATAGCGATGTATGTTATACATTGCTCAAATTCCGAGGTCGCTGTATTTTATGGTTTGCGAACGGAGTGCACTTACCACTGTAAAATATTTGAGGCAGATATCGAGGCTTGCAGAAATGACGCAAAGTTGAAACAGTCAAAGCAAAGATTGGCAAAGACAGTTTCACGTGGTGACAGTATAACTATTTATAATGCTCTTAAGTTTTTTTCTTAAGGAGAAGGCAAGCGAGCGCTTAGGCCACCTGATGGTAAGTAGGATCTGAGACCCACAGCCGTTTGAAATCTCAAGGCTACAATCTCAAATCTGCAATCCTAAGATTTCAAATACGTTGCCAACCCTGAGGACTAAGATGGAATGCCTCTATGCTAGTAATTTCACCGGTGGTCTTATCCTTACACCGGAACACAGCAATGCGAACACTGCTGCTTGGCGGTGGGTTAATGGATAAGATGGTGGTAGCGATCCGGACGGACCCTGCATAAGGTCCTACCACCAATAAACTAAGTGTCAACTACCACATTGAAAGGCAGTTTTTCAGGATAAAATTCCCCGTGCGTTGGAACTCGCGTGATGGTTTTTTTTAAAGAGTAATGAGGTCATCTGTGAAACAAGGGACATGATCCTCGTTTGGGTCATTTCTGGTTACACAGGTGTTACACAGGCTTATACCTCGTAAGTTCGAAAAAGAATCTTGTGTCGGTCAACTAAAGTCAAAAGTCACTTTGACAAACGTCCTAAATTTAAAACGTTGGGTCGCTGGTATGTCCTGGAATTTTGCGGGTCGATTTTGGACCAGTTCCCGTCAATGGAATGGGCTGAAATTTGGAATACATGTGTAAACCCGATGACAACGCAATATTATGGTACCATCGAGCTGATCTGATGATGGAGTCGGAAGTTGGCAAAGGGATCTTTGTAATTAATATGTACACAACGAGCTGGGGCTCGTTACTTTCGTCTTGATAAGCAGATGATGTCTGAGCGGAAAGAAGTATAATCGGCAGCAAAAGCTTGTCCCAAAAATATTTTTTTGACTGAAACTTATTTAGTGAATTGTTCAGGAAATAAATACTGAATTGTTTTCCAGGATTTACTGAACTAGAGTCTTTGCGTTTGCATTTGGCTAACAGGAAATCAATGGGAGCAGCAAATTGGGTACGAATAGGCACTGTCCGTAATTAGGATTTAGGTTAATTGCAATGTAGGTGCCCTATTATTGGAAAACCATGTCCAGGATTAGGGTTTTTGAAACGTTCTGTCAAAGTGCGCTTTGAAAATACCTAACTATTATGGATGCCTGATTGTGCAAAATGTGGTTATAGAATTATCAATAAGTTTTTAGAGCTGTTGGTAATTCTGTAGCTCTGCCTACCCCACTCTGGGAACGAAGGCGTGAGTTTATGTATGTATGTATTATGGATACTTAGACCAGCTAATCTAAAAGTGTGCTCCGCAGAGCCCTGGGGTCCGCAAGACCTCAGCAAAGGGTCTGTCGAGAAAAAAACATTTTTTTTCACAAAGAAAACAGGATTTGCCTAATTTGGGGCTCCGTATAAAATAAAGTTGTTAAAAAGGGTTCCCTCGCTAAAAAAGTTCGAAAACCGCCGACTTATACGAAAGTTAGTTTATGACTTGCGTTTTTTAACTTCTAACACGAAAATAAGGATGTTACAAGTTTAATATAGTGTCTGTGTGTCCTGTGACTGTGACTGAGTTTAGTTTAATTAGACTGGTTTAAAGCTTGGTTTATTCAAAATCGGTTGGGTTGTTTAAGACTTATCTCTGAAAAAACGAGTCGTCATTATATAGGAGACTAGCTTCTGCCCGCGACTTCGTCCCCGTGGAATAGTTACTTTGGGCTAACGCTAATATGATGATATATAGCCTATAGCCTTCCTCGATAAATTGGCTATCTAACACTGAAATAATTTTTCAAATCGGACCAGTAGTTCCTGAGATTAGCGCGTTCAAGCAAACAAACTCTTCAGCTTTATAATTATACTAGCTTCTGCCCGCGACTTCGTCCCCGTGGAATAGTTACTTTGGGCTAACGCTAATATGATGATATATAGCCTATAGCCTTCCTCGATAAATTGGCTATCTAACACTGAAATAATTTTTCAAATCGGACCAGTAGTTCCTGAGATTAGCGCGTTCAAGCAAACAAACTCTTCAGCTTTATAATTATACTAGCTTCTACCCGCGAATTCGTCCCCGTGGAATAGTTACTTTGGGCTAACGCTAATATGATGATATATAGCCTATAGCCTTTCTCGATTGGCTATCTAACACTGAAATAATTTTTCAAATCGGACCAGTAGTTCCTGAGATTAGCGCGTTCAAGCAAACAAACAAACAAACTCTTCAGCTTTATAATATTAGTATATATAGGAGATACGAGATTTTATTTATATTTTCCCTTTGTGTATTGTTCCCAGGTGCCTTATTTTATAATTTTAACCAACTGAATATTTTTATTTAAATAATCCTGCCCTGGACTTCCGGTGTTTTTAACAAACCACTTCCTGATCCTGATTCTGATCCGGTCGTCCCGTGACAATACTTAACAGTTATGTTACTTTAAATGATAGCGAATGTTTATATTACAATAAACCTTTACACACGAGTCTAGTGTAAACTGAATGTAAAACCATATTAAAGCTCCGTATTCCTATGGACAGATTCAGCCTTTTGTTAAGCAAATCAATTATTTTTTTATTAAATTTTGGAGATTTATAACACAAACACTGAAATTAGTAAATTTTTATTACTAGGTACCCAAAAAATAAAATACCTAACTAACAATAAGAGCCGTTTTCATTGTTAAAAAAAACCCCCACTATTCATATCTGGGCCTATATCAACGCGGTAAAAACCAAATCGTTTTTGACTCGCAATCGCAATAGATTTGTAGGATGACGATCACGTCGGGGTCACCAATGTAGGAAGAGATGTTAATAGAGAGATCTCTCTCCAGGCGGGTGTTATGCCTGGGGACCGAAGTCCATTGGAATGAAGTTGAAAGTTGTATATATGTCAACTGACTGGAGAAACTTCGTTAGCGCGTTGTAGAACACTTAAGTTGCGCTGTCTGACGCTGGTGGCGCTAGCGAGGTAGCGAGTTGGTTGATACAAGTTGCTAGGTCGCCACAGATTTTATTTTAAAAGTCGAAAGCGAGTCTTCATACGAAATGTAACAATAAATTTATTGTTCGGCAGGCCTTTCGCGTAACACACTCGCAATCACAATCGTTTTCATTTTGAAAATCGAAGGCTTGTCTGCATACAAAATGAAAACAATTGACAACAATTCATATGTGCTAAGGTAGTAAAATAAAATACCGTTTGTAGATTTTACACTGCTGATTACAGTCAAAATATTTTTGGATTTTTTTATGGAGTAGTTTTTTTATATATAGGAAAAACGGTAAAAAAAGGTGGATTGTAAATGTTAGGAATATTCTTATAGTGCCCTTAGTCCATTTTTTACAATAGGAATTGAAAAAAATATGCAACTGTCATGTCCAGTTTTCATCTGTCTGACGGATTACTTGATTCTAACGACACGCTTTCGATTCTCGCAATACTATTGTTTTGATATACGCTATTTAAAATGAAAGTGACTAACGGATTTGTAAAAGCGGAAAGCCGCAATCTGCCCAAAGTCGACGAATTTATGTTGTTACAGTTGTTATGGTTGACCAGTGACATGACATGACAGTCAGTTCTGTTTCTGTTTAAGGTAACTTTATTTTATTTTATATCATGCTAAGATCACGACATCAGTATTCCTAACTTTGTATATACTGTCTTTTTAATGACTATTTCTTTAATAAATTATTAACGACGAATTTAAGTTAAATAAAGAAAAACCGAGAAACACGGGTGGTCTAATTTTTAACCAACTATTATAAACGCGAAAAACAAAGATGTTTTTATTTTTGAAATGTTGTCAATTGTTTTGTTTTGAAGCCGATCGCGATTGCGAGTGAGTTACGCGAAAGGCCTGCCGGTCAAATACGATTTTATTTTACCGCCTAGAATAGAGGCGCTGCTTGGGTGTAAAGGGCTAAAAAACAATATAAGTGTGTCTCTACAATTAACACTATATGTACATTCAACTTGACCCGTTTTCATCGCTCTAAAGTGTAACTTGTAAACAAGTCAAACCATGTTTTTACACACAAAGATTTAATCTGTATTAAAACAAAGTTTTTCCTACATGAACAAAAACATATAATTAAATATCCATTATCATTATCACTCCGAAACATTTCGTTCGTCAAAGTCACCGCCATTTTTAAATATTCCTTTTGTTTCAACTTCAACTGGATACAAATAAATATTTTCCCCTAAATGAGTACGAATAGACGTCGTTCTAGGTTAATGTTAAATTATAACAGTTATAAGTTATTGTCAGCGAAGTGCTTAAGAAGAATTACGCGGAGACGAAGTTAAGACAAAGTTGAGGCAATTTGATTATATTGTAATTGATTATTGCGTTTCCTTTCATGAAACGGTATCTCGAGATTTATTCTTCTCAGGAATGCTTGCAAATGTTTATGCTTAAAACTTTCAAAGTTTTACACCACCAATTTCAAAACCCAGCAAGGTTCATTGAGCTAATTTTACAGGAGAGCGAAAAAACATGTTTTGTCTCAGCCGCACAAAATTTTGCAACATTTGTTAAAGAAGTTATACTTTCTCGATTAATTAGATTAAGACGAATACGAGTACATTGGTATATATATCTTTTCTTAATTTCATATATTACATGTTTTATGTGCCATACTAGCTTTTAAATAAAATGCAAATAAAGAATCAGTGAGCCCGATGATTTTCAAGACTCTCTGTTTTTTTCAAAAGCTAGTAAGTGCATGTCACATACTAGGTTTTTGAAATAGTTTTGTGAGATACTAGGTTTTGAAATGGTCAAGCCCGTTTTTTTGTGCACTTACTAGGATTCGGGGTATGGTTAAATGTGAACCTGAGGGAGATAGGGCTCTAAATGATTTTGCATCCGGTAGGTACTTGCTAGAAACCACGTTTTATGCAAAAATCGCAAAATTGAGTTTTTGAGACTTACTAGGTTTTGAAATTGCGCAGCCATCCATGGTCCATGGATAATAACGCAAAAGTGATGGTAAGACCTTATTTAGGGTTCATAAGGATCACTACCACCTTATCCTTGGTCGGATCTGATTGTTATATTACGGTGTGGGAATAAGACCACAGATTAAATCAGAGTTACTATTCGTCGTTAATAAGACAGCATTATATAGGATCATAAGGGCACTTTGGTTTGCAGTCTTAGGGCCGTATTAATAAACTAAACTCAACTCTAATGCTCGTCTCGAGATGCGTCAAAAATGACAGTGTTCTATGGTTTGACGTTTACTTTGACGTATCTTGTGACGGGCATGTCGGCCAAGATAAGTTTATTAATACGGCCCTTAGGATGGCAGTCTTGAGATTGCATTCTAGAGATTGCAATTTTTATCAGCCTTTGATCCTACTAACCATCAGATAGCCTATCGTCGGTGATACTGCAAAACCGCGTAACCAACCAATTTTTTATACAGCAAAATAAACTTTAAACTCTTAGAGATAAGGTGCATTTTGCTCCTCATTACAAATGTTACTTACGCGGTTTTGCAGTTTCACCGACGCTATGTGTTCATTTACCATCCTTCATGCTAAAAAGTGGATGTAATTTTTTTCCTTTATTCGCAGTTTTTGTCAATGGGGCAGCTTTGTCAAAGTTGTAGGTACCTAACTCTGTCTTACGTCCCTACGAACGCGAGGCTACTTTAGTCCGCCGATTAATAATTTGTCGAATTCAATGGTGAGTTGTTCAAGAGAATAACATCCCTAAAATCAAACCAATAAGGTTCAAAAGCGATTACCAACTTATAACGGTGACTACATACTTGAGACACTGGCACTTTAAAACAATCTAAGAAAATCTAAGAGAAAACCATAAGGGCTCTAAATACTTCCAAAGCACCCGTCCCATTCTTACGTCATTCGTTCTAAATACGAGAGAAAGAGATGGATTCAACGTCGAACTTAGATATTTGTGGCAGGGCTCAAAGGCGTTCAGATTTATCACTTTAACAATTCCGCCGTAATACCAAAAGAGCTAACTGCATAGTAGTAGCATAAGCATTTTAAACCTAATGTGGTAGCCAATAGAGTGTAGGATGCTTCGTTTATAACATTGTAGCTTGCGCCTTCTTTGGTATTACGTACGGCAGAATTTGACCCAGTCAAGCATCGTACACCGTGTTGACATCAGACATTGGAGGACAAATAACTTACGTAGGAGTTATTCATGTTCCAATGGGTTCCCGAATGTGGAGTTTTGACGTTTTGGTTCGTGTAAATGGTTGGTAGGGTTTTTGTGAACGATAGGGTTGTTGGTGTAAAAGTTTAAATATGCATTAGTAAAAGAACGCATTAAAGGACCCATAAGTGGGGTAAATACGTCATTTTAGGGGAATAAAACGTTTTGAAACAATTTATACACGCTTTTATAGTAGTTCAAGTAGCTAAATTTCTATAAAAGCGAACAAAAATGGCTTTAAAAAGTTTTATTTCGTTAAAAATTTCAAAGGATGCATTTACTCTTCTGCCGAAATAGCCCGACCTTTATTAGTATATTTGTAATAATAATTTGAACGGAAATTATAGTTTTTATAAATATTTGACTTCTAAAGTCAATCTTCATTTTTACAAAATGTTGAAGTTATTACATTTAATAATATTGGTTTTCAATCTTATGTTTATCGAAATAAAATTAAAAACATTTACAGGAGATTATAAGGGAATGAGAAAAACAGCGAAGGGTTTTTAAAACAGCCAATTTTTTTAGGACCTTAAATCTCACGTGGCGTGAAAAATTGGTTTAATTTGAAAGCCATCCTGTCAGGATCGAAGCATAAATTATTTTTCACCCGGATAGCCCTAGCAACCGCGAGCCCATTCAATTGATGAGCCATTTTAAAAATTAAACAAATAATATACAGACACAATGTAATACGAATTGACCTATTCTTAAACTAAGCTCTAGGCTTGTACTATGGGTACTAGATAACGATTTACGCCCTTACTTATAAGTGGAGTAGCTAAACCATGTTTTATCCTTATCTGTCATTGTGACATTTGAATTTGACAGATAAGGGCAAAGCATGGTATAGCTACCCCACGTTTATAAGTAAGGGCATGGACTTGACAGAAGCGCGTGGAGCTAACCCCATGTGCTTCTGTTTAGTCCATTTGAGAAAATTCTCTTTTACCGAACATTTGTCTTTGCGTGTGATATCCTTGGACTTATTTCTCTAATAAGTCCATGGGAGTGTCCATAAATAACTCGACATTGGCGAAATACACCTTAACAGGAGTGAAAGCCATTAATTAAGAATAGAATAGAATAGAAGTAAGGGCATAGTCTCTGTGAAAACCAGCGCGCCCCGGCATGTTGCGGCACAAAGCTGAGAAGGGCCCTTTTCAACGCCATGTTTAGGGCCACTTGCAATAAAAATTTAACATTGGGTTAAGACACTAACTAGAGTTAACCCCTTGTGTCCCACGCTACGCGAGCTCAAAAAGCAGCGTAACCCAAGGGTCATTTTAACTCGAGTTAGTGACTTAACCTTAGTGTTAATTTTTTGATGCAAGTGGAGTTTAATGTTTTGGTTTGCTTGTCATCTGTTTTAAATGTGTTTTTGCGTTGAATTAAATTATATTATAAACATGCTTATCCAGCACAGTGGTTTAGCGGTGGTACAGTGCAACTATTTTCCTAATAGCGATTGGCAATCTTCGTTTTTCTATGACAAACGAGTGTCAAATATACTGTCACTTGCGAGTGCAAGCGTGATAGCGATAGCCAGCCAAAAGCTATTAAGAAGCTGGGAATACTGTACGATCTTATGCAAGGATCCTTCCGGATTGTTACCATCATCTTATTCTATAATCTACCACCAAGCAGCAGTGTTCCCCTTGCGGTATTCCGGTGTGGGGACAAGACAACTAACTGATGCAATAACTAGCATAGGGGCAAGATGTAATCATCTTAGACCTCAGGGTTGGCAACACGTTTGCCGTCTTAGGATTGCAGTCTTTAGATTGTAGTCTTGAGAATGCAAATGTATACGGGTTACAGATCCCACTTACCATCAGGTGACCTGTGTGCTTCGTTTGCCTTCTTCATGTCATAAAAAAAGACTCATGTCAAAAACTAATTTTCGTGCTCATCCCACAAATATTTGCCTTTACTTACCGGGAATCGAACACGGGAACTCAAAACGTAAGTATGTTTATATGTCCTGCAAGCTAACTGGAGACTCTTAATAATTTAATACTGTTAAGCAAAACCGGCCAGTTTGTAAATAATTTCAATACAAAATAACCCGTTCATGATTACATTAATAACAAATCAGAACCACAAACTCCATAATGAGCCAATTCTTACAACAAATCATGGGCCTGGGCACGGACAACTTCCAACAGATAAGTAAATTAGCGGGAATCTAAATTTATTTCCCTTGCGCCCGAACATAGCGTCAAGTTGGATTAAGAGTTCCCGGGGGATAGCGTAATCCGGGTAACCTTGGCATAGCGCGGATAGCTTCAGGAAGTGGGTTTCGGAACGGGATAATTAGGGTTACCCATCTTTTCAAGGCAATGTTTTGACATACGAGGATTGATCAATAAGTTTTTAGAATCGGTATAAAAAATGGGAGATCTGTAAATCGTTATATTTTAACTGGAATATGCACACTTTTTATATTTAGAAACATTTATTAACGTCATTTAAATGTTTTATTTTACCCCTATATAAATATTTTTACTTTTGGAGGTCAAATTTTGTACCTTAACTAAGTCATCATCAGCTTGTGATTTTTATGTAGTTGTTTTTGAACATTGGTGAGTGAGAAGTAGTAGTCATAAGTTAGGGCTAAATAACAGGGGGAGCGGTTATCAGTTCTGAACTTAGGTCGGAGAGCAGCATCCTTATGAATTAGATGGCTCTGAAGAATAATTCCTGGCGAAAATACTTTATAAAAATTCAGCACTTCATTTTTTATTTTTTTTCCTTAACTATACGGTAGAATAAGGTTATATAACTCTCCTAGGTTATTTGATAATTGCTAAAAGCTAATATCACAGTATTTATTTGTAGGCCTCAATAATCCCGGAAAAGGCCGAAAAATCCACCCTAAATGTTGGTGACCGAGCTGGAAATAAAAAAGTCCACTGCAAAGATAACTTGTTTATCCTTAAAATCATAATGATAAACCAAGGTATCATTTTCAATAACATTTGTTTTTATTAGGGCGTCAGGACTTTCTCCACACCGCTCCAAATAATTACAAAACTAACTCTTATTTTTGCCGTCTTGTAAAATTGTTCATACACATGTTTTTTGTTTAGACACAGAAAAAGAAATGAATAATGTTAATTTTTTTTTCTCTAATTTAACGGTGATTAGTCCACATTAAAATAATATCATTACGAGGATTGTTCATACCGATTCTAAAAACTTATTGATCACCCCTCGTATCACACGTGAAATCCAACAATGACACTATGTCGCACCTTGAGAACAATAATGACCTAATTGAGAATTTTTAAAATTAATATAATATAATAAAAACGAGTTAGGTCTCTATAATAATAAATTTGCTGAAATTTTGAATTAGGTCCCTATTGTTCTGAAGGCGCGATGTTAAGAAGGAATTCATAAAAAAGTTGATTGTTTTTTACCGCAATAATGTCACTAGTATAAAAGTTTTTTTCGTAATTTAGTGTCACTGTTGGATTTAACGTGCTATATGTGTATTTTCCAAAATGTGTATGTGTACATTTCTAGGAGAAACTTTTGTTGCTGACGTCGAGTGCTATTCCATACAATTCGATAGTTTTCTAAAATCTTTTACGTTAGCGTTGTGTGTCTTTGAGGCTAGACAAGTGGCTTAACGCTAACGAAAACCGTCTACAGATTATGTGAATCCGATACATTTTGGATAACGATAACGAACGCCGAATGCATGTTGTCTAGGGGCTTGTCCAGGCTTTGTTAACGAAATTGTAAGACAAAGCTAACAAGTACTAAAATGTTATTAATACGCTGGAGGCGACTTAAGCTTGCCCGTTGGTATGCTATGGCAAGTTCGAAGTTTTGTTTCCCAACTGTTTTAGTAGTCCGAAAATTGTTGGTTAGAAATGCATTTTTTTTTCAATTTGGACATCATGAAACATTCAATCGAACCTATAGGTTAGGTTAGGTTTGTTTTATCACGACCCCGAACTTAAACCGTTTAAAAAAAAATGCATTTCTAAATTTAAAAAAAACGGACAAATGAAACGGAACTAAAATTAGAACTTAGGTAGCGCGCCGTTTGAATTTGTCGAATAATTATTCGGCAAATTGAGACGCGAGTTAACCAAAGACGTTCAAATATTGAACAGCCAAATGTCTCCGCTCGACCTCCTGTTAAAATTCCGAGAGCTCTAAATACTCATCGTCGACAGATCTAATAAGCCGTGTTGGACCAGAGTTATCTAATTTTATCGGTTGGGTTATTCTTTACCATTGGATTTTTCGACAACGTAGATAGCGCAGTTGGTGGTTGGATCAAAAATTTGTGTGATGAGCGTGAGTATTTGTTTTTTTTATGAAAAAACCGTGTTCCTGAGTTGAGAGTTTTCTATGTATTTAAATATGTAAGATAGACATGTTTATTGTTGTCCATAGTACAAGCTTAGAGCTTATAGTTTTCGGCCGAAAAGAAATCAATCCTGACACTGACAGCTGTCATGGCAGTACAATAACCTATTCTTGGGTTTGAGGTTATAATTTGTACTGTAATGACAGCTGTCAAGATAGACTTCTTATCGGCCGGGAAGTATAGTTTGGGACTATCGACCAGGTTTATTTGTGTACGAATCTGGGAGTGTACCCTGATATTGTTATTATGTTGACTATCTCACTTCAACAGCACATATAATTTAAAAAAGCTTTACTAACCTAGCCTATATCATTTACGAACTTTGTATGGATAAATTGAGGGCCGTTTCTTAAAAAAAAAATGCCTTTTTATTCTAATACGTGTATGCAAATGAAAAGTGAAAGGAACTAAGTTACGACGTATACCATAGTAGTCACCAGCAATAATTTCTTATCCGACAATTTTGCTAGCCTGGGATGTGTCCCACTGCTGGGCAAAGGCCTCCCTTCTTAATCCATAATTCTTCCCTACTAGGTAATATGGCTGGATTATTTTTCAGTGGCGGTAGGTTCTTAGTAAAATAATGAGTTACCCATAATTTTAAACGAATTTCACTTCATCGATTTTATCATTTCATCGAATTTAATTTCATCAAACGCTATTTTCTGCCAAAACCATGATGTTTTTACGATAGGCTTGTGACTACCAAAACAAAAAATTAAGCAGCGAAAAATGATTTTCGACGAAATTAAAATTCGTTACCTTCGTTGAAATGTGTTTCGATAAAATAAATAGGTACCCAAAATGGTGCTGTAGGCAGGCACTAAGCTGAACAAGTTGCTCAGAGCTCTCAACGTATAGTAGGAGATCCGAATAGGAGACGATTTGCACCGGGCTGTTTATTCGATGAAAAGTATTTTATACCAAATTTAATATGCTAAATAACATATGGCGAATAGGTGGCTGAAAAATTTCAGTCCACATATTATTTAGCGTATTAAATTTGATATAAAATACTTTTCATCGAATAAACAGCCCGGTGCAAATCGTCTCCTATTCGGATCTTAGACCAGTAAAAGAGTTTATAGAAAACCAAAAGTCTCTTAAAAGCTTCAAACGCTCCAGTCAAGATCTTTATGCGCCTATAGTTTGATGAGATATAATTGCTGGCGACTATAAGCCTAGTTTAAGACTAAGTCAATTTTTGTGAGATTCTCCCCTATTTAAGTGTACAACGTTACGGAGTAACCCCACGGGGCCAAGAATTCGCTCTTCCCAGTTTAAAACCTCGTAGCCTTCAGAATTATGGCGACGTAAATGTTTTCATTCGCACCAATAAGTTACCCTGCTTTATGGCTCTGCGCAGCGCGTTAAGGATATGTAAAATTTTTGGAATCTTGAATACGTTGCTCTAAATGGAAATATAATATACAGGTTGGCTTGCGACTTTTGTCCGTGTGGTCGTTTATCGTTATGCCTCGGAAAAGGTCTAGTTTTTCAGGATTAAAGGTACTCTATGTCCGTCTCTTGGCACTAAATTTATCTGTACCAAATACAAAGTCGATCGATTGAGGCGTTATACCGTGAAGAAACAAACAGACACTTTACAAATTTGTAAAGATAGGAAGGATAAAAAGGATAATATTCTAGACTTCGTCCAAGTAACTCGACAATAGTTTTTCGAAAACTACATAACCGATTTTTTTTCAGACCAAAAGTATCATAATGTTCTTCTTCGGGGATCATCATATCAGCCTGTTGCAGTCCACTGCTGGACATAGGCCTCCCCCAAGGAGCGCCACAGCGCGCGATCGCCCGCCCTTTGCATCCAGTCACTGCCAGATGCCTTCTTCAGGTCATCGGTCCATCTAGCCGGGAGGCATCCTACACTACGTTTGCCTAAGCGTGGTCTCTATTCGAGAACCTTCCTGCTCCACCTCTCGTCGGTTCTGCGACAGACATGGCCAGCCCACTGCCACTTCAGCTTGCTTCTATTTTGGACAATATCAGTCACCTTGGTCTTATGTCGTATGACCTCGTTCCGGATCTTATCCCTTAATGAGATCCCCAACATAGACCTTTCCATAGTACGCTGAGTGACGTGCAGTCGGTGGGCCAACTTGACTGTCATGTTCCACGTTTCGGCTCCGTAGGTTAAAACTGGTAGGAAGCATTGGTTAAACACCCGGCTTTTCAGGCACTGCGGCAGTGTCGACGTGAAGATATGACACAATTTCCCAAATGCTGCCCAGGCAAGCTGCACTCTTCTGGCGATTTCACGCTCGAAGTTGTTTCTACCGAGCTGTAGTACTTGCCCAAGGTAGTACTTGCTCCGGGGATCACCTTAAATGTAATATTATTCACGTCAAATTTCATTACATCGACTTTTCACAAAGCACAATTTACAAGTGATCATAATCGGTCCATATGTGGCGTTATCTATGAAAAAGGACCTTATTGTCGATGGCGCTTACGCCGCACTGCGTCACGCGACGTAGTATTTATATCAGAGCATTTTTAATAATGGCGGAAGCGCCATCGACAATAAGGTCCCTTTTCATAGATAACGCCACATATTGGCTCATATAAATAATTGTAGTCCGAATGTATTGTTATTCATAATCATCGGAAGTCATAAAGTGTTCTCAACTGAAACGGTTTTTATTATTTTAGGGTTTTTATAAACCTAACCTAACGTAACCTCATTTACCAGCTAGATATTTCAAAAATCCTGAAATAAAAACCGTTTCAGTAAAAAACACTTTATGACTTGCGATGATTATGAATAACAAAACATTCGGAATAAAAATAATTATAAGAAACAAAGCGCTCCCGATCATAATACTAGTATTGGTATGATGATGGAGATGGAAGGTGGCCATAGGAACTTCTCAATAGCTAATACTCCAGATCCATCGAGTTTGGAGTCGTTTAAGCCATAATTCGTTAGAAAAAGTGTCGGCAAAAATTGTGTTCTTATAAAAAAAAATATCTTTTTTATGGCACAGAGAAGGCAAACGAGCACACAGGCCACCTGATGTTAAGTGGAAACTGTGGCCCATAGACATTCGCAGTCACGAGACTGCAAATGCGTTGCCAACCCTGAGGACTAAGATGGAATGCCTCTATGCTAGTCATTTCACCGGCTGTCTTATTCCCATACCGGAACGCAACAATGCGAACACTGCTGTTTGGCGGTAGGTTAATGGATAAGATGGTGGTAACGGACCCTGCACAAGGTCCTACCACCCGCAAAAATAACAGATTTTTATAAGGTAAAACAAACAGTAAGCTTTATTTTTTAGATTGTCAGGTAAACAGATTTTCCATACTTAACTGACGTTGAATGTTAATCGGTAAAAAAAAAAGGATTTCTTTCGAATTACAATGCAATACTTCTGAACAAAAAGTCCGGAAAAAAAATGCTAAAAAATGACAGAGGCCAAGATAACGGGAACCGGAAGAAGTCACTCAGCGCCCTCAATCATTTTAAAAAACAACAAAAAATACATTGTTAAATTCGGAGAGATATTTCAGTGTTACCGAAAACTTGAGTCCATATTAATTTTGTTTTGGGGTTCCTTAAGAAGTAACTTGACTTTGTGTGTTACTGGAATTTATTATTGCGAAAAACGTGTTTTTGTTGACCTGTATGTATGTATGTAGGTATGTTTTTATGTATGTAAGTATGTGTATATGTTTATATGTATGGTTCTTTGTTGATCATGAGCCTGAATGTTTGGCCTAATTCTGAAAAGGACGGGGTTGTTAGATTCGACTATACATCCCGAGTGTCGCCTACATTTTATAAAAAAAGCCAAAATGACGGTTTTAGAACAATATAACATGAGTAGAAGACTACATCAAATATAGTCGGGTTTTTAAAGCAAGCTTTTTACCGTGCTGAGGGAAGAGGATAATGTTTTTGAACTGTATGTATGTTATGTATGTTATGTATGTATGGTTCTTTGTTCCATTGTAAAGGCTGAACGCATGGCACGATTTCGACAAAAGAGGTGTCGTTAGATTCGTCTTAGCGTCGCGGGTGTCACTGGGTACTTGTTTTTTTTTAATGTGCAATTGGCGAATTAAAAATATAAACATGATAACTGAAATTATATTGACGACGTTATTCAAACAGCTGTTGGGTTCTTAGTTTTCTTTTTGTCACTTCTTTAATTTATTTAACTTGACAGGATTGTTTAGTTTTTTTAGTTTAAAAGTTGGTAAGGACACCGCACGGAAAGTATGGAAAAAAAATCTTCGGTGAATTTTGATAAAAAAAATATGTTACGTGTCTTGATTAATATATAAAAATACTTGCAGCGCAATAAAATACTATGATTAGTTTTTGAGAAAAAATTTTTTAGTGAAAAATTATGTGGATATTGGTTCCATAGAAAAATGTATAGAGGAAAAAAAGTTGCCTGTTTTGAACGAAAATATTTTTTAAACTGTCCATAGAATATGTTTGAATTTGAATCATTTATGTTAACAATAAAACAAGTTATGAAATATTCAAAATCCACAACTTTTCACCGATTCATTTAAAAAAAACATGAAAATCCAAGTATTTTTCGTTAAAAATCGTTTCTAATCTAAATACTGAAGAATAGGGGGCTGTAACAACAAACTTATGTTGGTAAAAAATATGCACTAAGTATCTCTTTAGTTATTTTTACTATTTCAGAAAACGGAAATATCACAATTATATTAAAAAAATGCAGATCAATTTTACTTATTTTTATGAAACGCTACAACTAAAAAACTAAACACTTTTTTATATCAGTTTCTTTGATGAAGTTGATTAATTACATGGTTCCTAAAACATATAATATTTTTGTTCAAAACTGGCCACTTTTTTTTCTTTTAATACATTTTCCTATTGGACCAATATCCATGTAATTTTTTACAAAAAAAATGTTTTCTCAAAAACTAATCATAGCATTTTATTACCCACAGAGTATTTTTATATAGAGGTATTGACCAAGACACGTAACATATATTTTTTTTATCAATATACACCGAAGTTTCTTTTTCCATACTTTCCGTGCGGTGTCCTTTGACTCAGTTATTTTGAAACAAAATTGTTGATGACATTATGTCAGTTATTGACGATTTAGTTGTTCTGTGGTGACGATTATTAGTACGGTGGTAAAAGCTAGCTTGTATAAGTGAGAATCAGTAGAGTTCACTATGAGTATGAGTACAAGTATTAAATAAAGGTAAGAGTATAATGAGGAGCCTATAATTTAATCGAAACACCTTTTTTTTTTTTTATCATAACCTTTCTCATTACGCAGAATTTAAATTTCATGAAATGGCATTTCGCGCCGCATGTGTTCATACTTTTTTGGTACTCCCAAGTCTAAACGAACCTAATCTTTGTAATTAATGTTTAAGATAATCCAGAAAATAGCGTCCGATGAAATTAAATTCGATGAAATGTACAATCGATGAAGCGAATTTCGATAAAACGAAGAGTTATCAGTAAAATGAGTCAGCATAGTTTTTTTTTATATTTTGCATTTATAGTCACGGTAAGAAAAGATTAGTCACTTTTCGACTCTATTACAACGCTATTAAGGTCCAAAAGTGACGAACCTTTTCTTGCCGTGACTATATTTTAAAAAGCAACACGATTTATTCGTATTAAGTATGAATAATTATCATCCGCTTGACACAACGGAAACACCGGTCCCAAGTAAAATAAATTGATGTGATTAACGTTATTATTTTATTGTATTTATTTCGTATACAGAAAACCCAATTATTGTGAGTGAATAAGCGAAAGCCGATTACCTAGAATTATATTACATTTGCTACGTGAACGAATTGTGCTAAATAAAGGTACATTACTGGCCTAGTCTCCAAGATAATTCAATCGTTGATTAAATAAATTTGGGCATTTACAGACGCGCCGTTTTTCTCGGCGACAGATGGAGTGTAAACAACTGGATGGGCGTAAAATTTTGACCACATTCACGGGAGCGCTACGCCATTTCATTTCCGCTTCTTAACGTTCCAGTCTTTATTAGAAAATGAGAGCCAGACAACGCTTTCACGACGACGCCATTTGGCGCGGTGGCGTGGCGTGTTCCAACTTTGAATTTCGACATTCACTATAGTTTCATTCGGATTGCGTGTAGGCGCGTCGCGCTGGCTTTCCGTCTATTTGGAAATCCAACGGACCGCGCCAAGTACTTTTAAACGCTACAGTTTTGACATTCACTGATCAATTTTGGCGCGGCGCCGCTCTATTCGGCTTGTTGGAGCGGTCGTGAATGTCCAGCTTAAGACTTAGTTGACCTAGCCTACGTTGCCCTGGAGCTTAGTTTGGGACTAGGCCAATTGGTGTGACGTTGTCCCCTGATATTTATTTATTTATTACCTTATAAGTAGCTTAACACTTTTGTACCTTGTCGCTTTAAAGTCTTTCACAGGTTAGTACAGCAGTTCAAATATGAAGTTAAAGTGACACAGCACCAAAGTGTCCCGAGTTACAAGGCCGACCGTACTTAACATAAAGCTTATATTTCTCTTTATGTGTATGTATGTGTGAGCCAAAACTTACCTTTTAAGACTTTCTTATCAGCCACCCTATTTTAAAAAAAATTGCTGGAAGTCGTCAATTTCATTAGAGATGCCAGATCATTTGAAAGTTATATGAAACTCAACCTTATTGTTGTAGAATGTCAGATTGACTTTGGACCTAATTTGGGTCCCAAATTTAAGTTCTTGTTTGGATGTCTATTCCTGTGGCACGGTCTGCAGCCAAAACGGCTTGACGGATTTCAAATATATGAGGTGTCGTTACATTCATTTTGGCTGTGGGAGTGATGTTTATATTAGCCAAACTAATGAAAGGGGGGGGGGGGGGTTAATTTTAATAACACCATATATGTTATATAGACGACATTATAAAAAAATGCGTTTAGGTTTTCAGTTCAAACCTAACCTAATCATAGCAAATTAATTAGGGTGAACACACCAATGTTGCACACCTTCAGCTGAAGGCACCAATAGTGGACACTTGACTCCTAATTCAAGGACCATAAGGTTGTAAATTGATTGTCTCAAAATAAATGAATAACCTTTATTTTCTGTTACGTAAGAATAAAGTCACCCTATGTATGTAAATTTTAAATAGTTCCAGAATATCGTAGCTATCTGAAAAAATATTGGATTAGTTAATTAATACCCGGAATAACAATAAGCAATTTGAAGCTTAGTTTGTTTATTTATCCTTGTAAGGCCCAGTGTGCAATAGGATGTACAATTTAATTTGAACTGTGTTGCAATAAAAATAAGGTTTATTTTCCTATCTTTATAAACTGAAAATGGCATTATCGAACAAACGTAATTGAACTTTATTGCCTTGATGGTAGATTCAAAGTCCCACTTACAAAAAACTACCTGTTTGCGGTATGGTGGGCCTTACAAGGTTATATATTTATTTATTATAAATACTGTTCACTGTTAGTTTAATCAAGTTTGTTTTATTACTTGAGTTGTGGTTTGCATGAGCACAGTCAACTCTGTTTAGTTTTTATTCGCAGCAGTGTTGTTAAATGTGTTATTTGGTTAATCGGTAGACATCTATAATTGGCGTTGATTGCTTTCTGATGTTATCGGTTTTATTTTTTATGTATTGTGCTGTTAATGTCCTTAATAAATATAAATAAATAAATAAATTAGATACACCAACGACATATTTATAAAGTTTAATATGTGTTTTAGTGATACCGAAAAAGAACCCTTCTTACGTATTTTTTAGCTTTATTTAAGGCTCTGGAGAGTAAAAAATAACCGCTCCTGTCGAGTAATGAGTCCACATTACTTAAATGGTCGCGACAATGAAAATCTTCCTTACACCTCGCTCCCGGGTCGCAGCTTTACGTGAAGCCTTAAAAAATAATAAAAAAGGCATGAGGTGGCATGAAGTCAGAGATATAATGTTTACAACGATACTTGTTTTGTAATGAGATCATTTTTAACTAACTTTAAAAATGGAGGTAGTTATCAATTGACAATCTAGAACGTATTTAAAAGGAGTTCTGAAAAAATAATCGGGGAACATACATAAAAAAAAAATAAAAAAAATCCCGACGAATTGAGAACCTCCTCCTTTTTTTGAAGTCGGTTAAAAACCTTATAGAGGTTTGTCTTTAAAACATAGTAGTTTTTTGGATTTACATCAGCATGTCACTGGATACGAAAATAAAAGGGTATTGGGAAAGTTTTTTATGAAGGTAATTGTATTTTTTTAGCGACTATCAGAGTAAAATACGCTCAGGTATTAACACATACATAATCTCGACTCCAATGCACTTAAGAGGTCCATAATCTACTACTACTATTATTACAAATGGCCGCTCACCAAAAACTCTCACTTTTTTTTTTTTTTTTTCGACATTGTAGTTTTTATTTTATCGTAATTTGTATGTGTTAATTTAATTTGTATAATGTAATAATCTTTTTAATACATAGCCCATTAGTACTTAAGTAGGTATTGTTAGCATGATGACATTTTTATTATTATTTTAATTTTAATTTTAAAAATAATTGTTTGCGGGTTAGTTAGGTATTTTAGACTTATAAGTATATGTTGGGGTGCCCTTGCAGGATGTCCAGGTGGAGCTGACTAGTTTAAGACAACAACACCTGTCTCAAATGTATGTGCCATAATGTGACAACAATAAATAAATGAAATGAAATGAAAAAAAAAAACTTACCAACCATTTTACCCAAACCGAACTACCAAAACATAATTCACTCTACATACATCCTTACATACACACACTGACCACTCAAACCCGAAAATGATCTATATCAAGTATTATTAAGCCCGTGTCCACCAGAACAATGGTGGAATATTGCTGAATTCTCTGAGTTACCGAAGTGGCTTTACATCAAAATGTCACTGGGTACGTTTATCTGCAGTGTTGCTCCCGGTTGTTGAAATATGTGTTGGTTCCGTCGAGGCATCCATCTAGATTTGAGGATTGGCCCGGATCTGTGACAAATCTGAAGTTGTCGCCGATGCCGTTACACGTGCAGTGTTAAAGTGTGGCATTTGCTATATCGCTTCGGTCTAGCCTAGGCCTAGCCAAGATACATTACGCTAACTAGCGTTTCTATTCGTTTCGTTTTTAAACCAATCGCGTCACTGGTAGATCAAGTGATCTAGCAGTGTTTTTTAGGTTTAATAGGGTATACTTTGAGGTGGTCCCATAGTGGGGAATTGAGGGAACTCCTCAAATATTAACGGCGTACATATAGTAGCGCAAGAAATAACTTCTCTGTGCTTTACGTATACGTACCATTTTAAAAGAAATATTGTTTTGCGTTTTTGGAGGCGTTTTTTTGTTATTAAACGTAAACAGGTTAAATTACTTTATCCGTTTTTACAAGAGCCACAGAATTCCAGTATAATCCAATTATTGGTTGTTCGGAATGATCATTATCATCATATCAATTCAGTTTTACAAATGAAATTATCATTCAATCTCACATTTTATCAGTATTATAATGAAGTAGGAACGGTGCCCAAACAACTGAAACAAAACTGTGTTTTTTGCTTAATAATTAAAAGTAATTATTTACATGAAATACGTCTAAACGTCTTCGTTTATAATTTTCGGCGTTAAATATTTGCGTTCCTAACCAAATATTTACTTTACGAAGTGTACTGCTGTTTCGAATTTCTTCTTTACGGTACTTAATTAAATTATTGTACGCTAGTGACGTGCCCTGGATTCGGCTAAGTTTAGTCTACATCCTACTTCTCTACATAAATTATTGTACGCTAGTGACGTGCCCTGGATTCGGCTAAGTTTAGTCTACTTCCTACTTCTCTACATAAATTATTGTACGCTAGTGACGTGCCCTGGATTCGGCTAAGTTTAATCTACTTCCTACTTCTCTACATAAATTATTGTACGCTAGTGACGTGCCCTGGATTCGGCTAAGTTTAGTCTACTTCCTACTTCTCTACATAAATTATTGTACGCTAGTGACGTGCCCTGGATTCGGCTAAGTTTAATCTACTTCCTACTTCTCTACATAAATTATTGTAAGCTAGTGATGTGCTCTGGATTCGGCTAAGTTTAGTCTACTTCCTACTTCTCTACATAAATTATTGTACGCTAGTGACGTGCCCTGGATTCGGCTAAGTTTAGTCTACTTCCTACTTCTCTACATAAATTATTGTACGCTAGTGACGTGTCCTGGATTCGGCTAAGTTTAGTCTACTTCCTACTTCTCTACATAAATTATTGTACGCTAGTGACGTGACCTGGATTCGGCTAAGTTTAGTCTACTTCCTACTTCTCTACATAAATTATTGTACGCTAGTGACGTGCCCTGGATTCGGCTAAGTTTAGTCTACTTCCTACTTCTCTACATAAATTATTGTACGCTAGTGACGTGCCCTGGATTCGGCTAACTTTAGTCTACTTCCTACTTCTCAACATAAATTATTGTAAGCTAGTGATGTGCCCCGGATTCGGCTAAGTTTAGTCTACTTCCTACTTCTCTACATAAATTATTGTACGCTAGTGACGTGCCCTGGATTCGGTTAAGTTTAGTTTACTTCCTACTTCTCTACATACATTATTGTACGCTAGTGACGTGCCCTGGATTCGGCTAAGTTTAGTCTACTTCCTACTTCTCTACATAAATTATTGTACGCTAGTGACGTGCCCTGGATTCGGCTAAGTTTAGTCTACTTCCTACTTCTCTACATAAATTATTGTAAGCTAGTGATGTGCCCTGGATTCGGCTAAGTTTAGTCTACTTCCTACTTCTCTACATAGTATAAAGCAAAGACGTTTTCTGTCTGTTAATGTATGTATGGTAATGTATGTATGCTAAGATCTTTGAAACTACGCAACGGTTGTAATGCGGATTTCAACATCATCAGTGTATAATTTTTCACGAAAGGTTTCTATCTATCTAGCGACCCGCCCTCGCTTCGCTTCGGATCATGTGACTTTTCTGTAAAGCCCGTACATAATCCAGAACTTATTATACATAATACTTTAGGTACGGTTGTAACATAAAACTCTGATAAACTTAAGCGGAGTTTATAATATAGGGACAATCAAGGACTTTAATTGTTATGCCACTATGGAACCCTGTCGCATAACGTTCCATAGTGGCATGACAATTAAAGTCTTCGACTGTACTAGCAATTCTGTAATACCCGTTCATAAACCTAAATTTATTATATACTAGCGTCCTGCCCTCGCTTCGCTTCGGTTTATGTGAGTCATAATGACAGCGTCAAACCACATGACAGAAATTACTCTTAAATGAATGATTAACGTTATGCGACAGGGTTCCATAGTGGCATAACAATTAAAGTCCTTTTCTGTACATAAGAATTTATTAAACATCAAAACCTTCCCCTTGAATCACGCTCCCTATAGATGAAAACCGCATCAAAATCTGTTGCGCAGTTTAGATGATCTAAGCGCACATACAGCTGAACCGACTTTGTTTTATACTCTATCTATAGCGACCCGCCCTCGCTTCGCTTCGGTTTATGCCAGTTTTCTGTAATACCCGTTAATAATACAAAACTTATTATACATAAAAACCTTCCTCTTGAAACACCCTATCTATTAAAAAAAACCGCATCAAAATCCGTTGCGTAGTTTTAAAGATCTAAGCATACACAGGGACAGACAGCGGGAAGCGACTTTGGTATAACCTCGTAAGGCCCACCATACTAAAAACAGGGAGGTTTTTGTGAGTGAGACTTTGAATCTACCATCAAGGCAATAAAGTTCAATTACGTTTGTTCGATAATGCCATTATCAGTATATGAAGATAGGAAAATAAACCTTATTCCTATTGCAACACAGTTCAAATTAAATTGCCTTTATTATGTACATCCTGCACACTGGGCCTTACAAGGTTATACAATGAATGATAACAAACAACAAAAAAAAACCTTCCGTTTCAATCACTCAATATATTGAAAACCGAATTAAAATCTGTTGTGTAGTTTGTAAGATCTAAGCGGACATACTGAGGGGCTATCGCGTAACACACTCGCAATCGCAATCGTTTTCATTTTGAAAATCGAAGGCTTGTCTGCATACAAAATGAAACCAATTGTTTTGTTTAGAAGCCGATCGCGATTGCGACTGAGTTACGCGAAAGGCCTGCTGGTCTAAGATCCGAATAGGAGACCTTCACCTAGCTGTTTATTCGATAAAAAGTTTTTTATATCAAATTGAATTATGCTAAGTAGTATAATTTTATAATAGGTTGACTGGAAAATTTCAGTCCAGTCCTTATATGTTTAAAAAAAAAACTGAAAATGAACTTTTTTTTAAATTGCTATTATACCTAAAGCATGCAAGCAGCACAAATCTAAAGCATGAAGCCTATAGTGCAAACGTTAGGTTTAGTGCAAATTATTAGTACCGACTTACCTACCTACCCAATAGTTAAGATGGGAAAAAATAGTCAACCTAACTTTTTCATGTTCTATAGGCAACATACTTTCAATTAGTATGTAATTGGTCTATTAAACAAGCAATAGCAATTTAAAAACAAAGTTCATTTTTAGGTCTTTTTTTAAATCATAAAAGGACTGGACTGAATTTTTCCAGTTACTTTTTATCGAATAAACAGCTACGTGAAGGTCGTCTCCTATTCGTCCCCTACTATACAGAGGGACAGACGGCGGGAAGCAATGTGTTTTATACTTTGTAAAAGTACAGTCAGCACAAGCTTGTCCAAAAAATGTTTATGTCTGAAACTTATTTATCAACTTAACACACACCTTAACACCATAAACCTTAAGTGATTCAAATAAACTTTCGACTCTATGCGGTTGACTTAGAGAACAACATGCTAAAAACAAAACCGGCCGGTACCGAATAAATAATTTTTAATGCAAAATGGACTTGTCATGTAACACAGCAGTGGATTTGATTTATGCGCCATCTGTGGGCACAAATGAGTACTTTTTAGCGGCGTTTTTTATACTGAGTTGCTTTGTGGGACTAGCGCGGACTTTGTTGAAATACTTTAGAACCTTGTCAGCATGACAATATCAAGTCACAACAAAGAAAATACATTAATGGTTAATGATTGACGTACTGCGGCAAGGTTATATTTACAGTTTGTGTCCGTAATAATAAATAACAATGTATGACTAGTTTTGGCCGCGGCTTTGTCTGCGCAAAAGTCCCTTTTTCCTTGGGAACTGTTGCATTTTCCGCGATATAAAGTAGCCTTATTATTGTTGCGTGTTAGTAAAATATTATATTTTTACTATTAGCTCATCTATCGGTAGAAAAGATGGATTAAACAAACTAACAAACATTGCACAATTAAGACAAATCTAGTAACAAGACATCATTAATCAATAAAGGTCATCCGTTCGGCTTCTACGAACCAAAGAATCATACATTAACCGAAAAATAATGTATGGTTATTTGGTCAACTGGTAGAGAATGACATTGGGCATTAAGTCCGCCATTTGTACTTGTTTTTGTGCAATAAATAAAAATAAATACCAGGCACAATCTCACACAGATAAAATATCACGGGACAATGCCACAAAAATTGACCTTATATAATCCCAAACTAAACTCTAGGCTTTTATTACGGGTACTAGACAAATAGATTATCGGAATGTTTACCGGGCACTTCGGGGTTAAACATATCCTAGCAAAGATGGCCTTTATGACAACACAGATTGTAGAATGTGCGATGAAGAGGTGGAAACAATGAAACACTTATTGTGTGAATATAAGAATGAAAATCCTCTGTTGTAGCTAACCAGAACCAAACGATTTCAAGGCACTGCTATTGTAATTCACTATCCCCTTTTTGGAAGGGGTGGAGGCTGCATTAAAAGAGGGGTAACAGAGGGGTAATTGCACAAACGATCCCATAGGGTCTTAAGGACCCCGCCAATAAGACAAGATGAGATGGGTACTAGACAACGATAAACAGACTTACATAGGGATACACACTAAAGTTACTGACTAAACTAGCGTTTAGCTTAATTGGAAGTACGTACAAACGAACGAACCTTCCGGTCCCGGTTTAGATACCTGGCCAGGCCAAATATTTGTGTGATGAGCGCGAGTATTTGTTACTGAGTCTTGGATGTTTTAGTTACTTTATCTTTCTTACCCTACGCCTCCCTGTTTCATTAATAAACAATCACAACGCTCAATATTCCGTCATCTGTTTTCTAAGGTATTAATATAAATTACGTAGCATTTGCTACTAATATACAGGGTGGCGTTACTAAATACCCGGGCTTGTATTACAGTTTAATAGAAACTCGACTCGCCTGTTAAAGCTATGAATTATGTAGATTAGTGACGTGTCGTACAGAGGCGACATGTTTTCTGCCTACACGTTAGAGATTTTTTTATAGCAGGGTGCTGGCAAACGAGCACACATGCCTGATGGTAAGTGGGATCTGTGACCCATAGACATTTTTATTGTCAAGACTGCAATCTTAAGACCGCAAATGCGTCGCCAACTCTGAGGACTAAGATGGAAGCCTCTATGCTAGTAATTGGCAGAATATGGTATAAATTTAGTGTATGTCCGTGAATTCTTCGGCATAAAGTGTATTTTGTTATTTCAACATTTTTTCTAGCCAGGAATATATTTTCAGAAAATTCTAGATGGACAAAATCACTTAATGTATGCTTGGATAGTTTATTTTTATTTTGTGTCATCAAGTGGCTCTAACTGCCGTTCTAACCACGTCAGGTCGCGCGTACAAAAAAATGTACATAATACATCCATTGTAATAAAGATCCATTGCAAAGGAAATAAAATAGATTTTCCTTTGTTTTTATGACTAGCAATCGAATTAGAAAATTGACTCTATGATATTCACAAATAGGCTCATATTTCATGGAAAAAATTCGTTGTATGGTGGGCGTGTAGAGGCTAAAGTTCGTATCGAAGAGTGAAGTGAGTGAGTGACGTAGAGAAAAAAATATCTACTTGTCAATAGATGTAACTTTTCGATACGAACTTTTAAAGCGGGAGATAACGCCACTTGACGTAAATGTCCAACTGACGTAATAGCCCCGATTGACCTTGAACAATAACTCGTTCTCAAACAAAGGTATATCGCGCGGCTTGCTAGTGTGCGTGCCAGAGATGGGCAAAATTTATTCGAATGACGAATAACGAATAAGAATAACCAAACTATTCGCGAATAACGAATTAAATTTTTGAATGATTATTCTTCATCGAATAATTTATTCGCGAATAATTTATTCGTTGAATGAATTGCCACGAATAATTATTATGTACTACTTATTATACCTGTTCCATTTGTCTTTAATAAATTAATAAATTATTCGTTATTCGAAAAGTAGTCGAATGATTCATTCGTGGATAAAGTATTCGCGAATAAATCATTCGCAAATAAATTATTCGACGAATAAATTATTCGCTACTAAAAATATTACGAATTATTTTTTATTCGAATGATTATTCTAATAAATAATTATTCGAATAATGCCCATCTCTGGTGCGTGCCTCGACCGTTCGCACCGCAAGCCAACACAAGCAAACGCACCAAGCCGGTTTAGTCGGGGCCGCGCCGTCACCGCGTTTGGTTACGTATCGAGCGACGCGCATTAAAGAGCCGAGCGGCAGTAGGTAACAGAAACTCTAATTGCATAATGAATCAAGTTTAATATAGATATGTTCAAGTCTGCGCGGCTTTAATCTCTCCGAACCCTGCCCTCATTGACTGCTCGTAACTTAAAACTTAGTTTTATTAATTTAAAGCATTAATTAAGAACAAAGCTTACTTGTCCAACTTCCTTATTAGCTTTACTTTCCTCATAATTTCCGGCTTGCTTCTTGCTTTATTTCTAACTAATGGTTTCAAAGAATTTTACATTGTAACGGTTACGCCGTTTTCTTAATAGTAGGTTTTTGTAAAAAGATGTAGTGAAGTTTAGTTAATTTTTAAAATTGGGTGCTGCTAGGAATAACATGGTATTTTTGTACTTAAATATTTTTTTATGCGTTTAACATGACAACAAAAAAAAACATTTTAAATCAGGATCTATTGAGGCGATCCAGCTCCTCGAAAACATAGACACAGTGAGAAGACTCAAAAGGGGTATCCTATCGCAAACACTAAAAACGTTTGGCAGCTGTTTCATTTGCCATAATTTTCATTTTATTCTGAACCCAATAACTTTTCAAAATGTTTAATGAGATATACTTACAGAACCTGTAGGCTGAAAGTTAGTAAGTTGAAGTGGAAATGGGCTGGTCACGTATGTCGCAGAACGGATAACCGCTGGAGTAAGCGTGTTCTGGAGTGGAGACCGCGTCTTGGCAAACGTAGCGTGGGACGCCCTCTGGCCAGATGGCGGGATGACTTGCATAAGAGGGCCGGCAGTGACTGGATGCATAAAGCATTAGACCGGGCTCTGTGGCGTTCCTTGGGAGAGGCCTATGTCCAGCAGTGGGCTGCAACGGGCTGATGATGATGATGATGATAATGAACCTGTAGGTTAGGTTAGGTTTATTTTATAATAATTCAGGTAAGTTAAACGGTTTCAGACAAAAATGACTTTCGGACAAATGAAAATTATGGCAAATGAAACAGCTGGCAAACGTTTTTTAGTGTTTCAGATAGGTAACCCTTAAAAGGACCAAGCATGAGCTCATTTAGAGCATCAAATATAGTGAAAATAGTTCAGTGCTATGTATAGAGAACACAAAAACAAAGTGCCTTACCCTTAATAGAGACAATACCCAAGAAAAATGTTAATAGACACATTTTTATGTCAGTTGAATTAACAGTTTAAGATAAATGAAAATGACTTATTAGCCCTTTGGGCTGGATTGTAATAATTTAAGGTATATTTTTTAATACAGTTTATAAAAAAAACTGTTTGCGGTGCGGATAGCTGGAAAACCCCACTAGTGCGAACAAATGTATTTAGGTTAAGGATTATTTATGCTTGTAAGGGCCACTTGCACCAACAATTTAACGGGTTAGTATCATCTCGTCTAAAACACAGCTGGTCTAAGCAGCAAGTGGTCTAACACGCAGCTGGTCTAAGTAGCAAGTGGTTTAAAACGCAGCTGGTCTTATGTAGCAAGCGGTCTAAAACGTAACTGGTGTAAGAAGTAAGTGGTCTAAAACGTGGCTGGTTTTATGTAGCAAGTGGTCTAAGTTCCCAAATGCACTATGCATTTTCAAAATTCCTCTCTTGTACAACAAGTTGACGGAGCCCCGCTGGGCGGGGCTCCTATTTTTGGGCGCTTTGCCCTTCGGGCATCTGACGATACCTAACGAACCTAACCTACCTACATTGTGTGTGTCTGTGTTTTGAACTGTACATCGTGCCTCTTTTCGACTTAATGCTACATAGACAAGCTTACTTTTAGACCACTTTTTACTTAGACCAGCGGCGTTTTCGACCACTTGCTAATAAGATCATTTGCAATTTGGACGACTTGATAACACTTGTTTAGACGAGTTGCTTTTTAGACCGCTTACTGCTGTAGACCAGCTGCGTTTTAGACGACATGATTCAATACTAACCCAATTTAACACTGGGTCAAGTTAAAATGACAGTTTTTCGTATGAATCTGACGTTTACTAACTCGAGTTAGTGTTAATTTCTTGGTGTTATTTTTTTTCTCAAACATGCAATGAAATATGGATGTTATGTTCCTTATAATAGGCTGCAAAGTATGACGTTTCAGGTGCGGCTAGGACAAGAGGTCGTTCATGGAATTTCATGCAAATCGTGCAGGCCTAGGCCGGCAAAGTCTCCTCCATTCCACATAAATTTGTCGCACAGGCATCATGTCATTCTGCCACTATGCGTTTTTTTTGTTGTATATTTCAATGCATGTTTGAAAAAAGCACTATATACATACCTCGGCGGGAAATATGGGGTTGCCCGCCTCAGACCTATCCGGCCTCCCCTTTGGTCCCGGCCTCTGTAGTAATGTACTATTAACCCAGTGTTAATTTTTCGGTGCAAGTGGCCCTAAATTCTTTTTTTTATGTGCCAAAGAAATTACTTTTCATTTTCATTTTCAAAAGAGTGTAGACAAGTGGGAATTGCCCTTTAGATTTGACGACTTTAGATTTGCACTGTTTCCTCTATGTAAGTAAAATCAAGCAGCGAGGCATCGCTTCATGGATTGAACACTATCCACAAATTGGCCGCCAAACCCATTACAATCCAACATTGAATCTCCTAAATTGTAAAGCACCCACGAAACGCGATTCCCATTTGTAAAGTGTCGTTAATTAAATGGAGATGTCGTATAACCGCTGTGTGGCTCTTCCTGTGATTTATGAGTTTAGCTCCAGTTAGTCTGATTTAACTGGGACACGTTTAAAACCAGCCTTCCTGATTTCCATATGAATTGGGCTCCATATTGAACTTTCGGCACTGATTATTACAGCATAATCAGTGCCCTTGACACGTATTCCTTTACAAAACAACAAAGAACTAAAGTTTTGCGGCAAGGAATGCGGTAACATACCGTGGTGCTTTATCATATAATTTTGCTAAACAGTTGAAGGTTGCTTTTCTGCTATGCAAGTAGGCAAGCGATCAGTAATGCTAGATAACAATGAACAAATAAATATCAGGATCATAAACACAAATAATTTTGGTCCAAAACTAAGCTAGGTTTGTACTATTTCGTTAGAGCTCCTTTAATTGATTGAACAACTATTTTAAAGGCCCAGCCACACCGCTTGCGTGACGTGCACGTGCACGTGCGCGTTCGCTTTCCACTGCGTTCTATAGTGACATGTCGTAAAGAGAATTCATTCATTCATACTATACAACGCAGTGGAAAGCGAACGTGCACGTGCACGTCACGCAGACGGTGTGGCTGGGCCCTAAGGGTCCATATTGGCTGACATAAAATTCTTATTCCTATTTTTTGTTTTCCTACCGATTTGTATTCATACTAATCACTCTTTATAATTTTTTCCCTCATACTTTTTAAGTCATAATTATCGCAATTCATAATGCAGTTTTTAAAAAACTGTTACTTTGAGGATTTTTATAAATCTAACCTAACCTAACCTTATCTACACGTAAGATATTTAAGAAATTTTGAAAAGTGTACTGTTCCATGAATATTGACGTTATGAATTCAGATGATTATGAGTTCCGATCGTTAGTTAAAAAAAAAAAATGAACAGTATGAAGAGTGATCATTATGATGTAAAACGGTACGAGGACTTAAAAAGTTATGTGAAAAAATGCGCTCCCGTATTTTAAACCAGTAACGGAACCCGTAGTTACGAGTTAGAAGAAACAACTGGCTTCTTCAGTTTATTTTTTTCCTACTGGCTGATTTTCATTAGATAATCTATACCATTCAGTTAAAGTTATTACTTTCCTTTTCTCTACCATATCATCATCATCATCATGTCAGCCGAAAGACGTCCACTGCTGGACATAGGCCTCCCCCAAGGCTCTCCACTCAGACCGGTCTTGTGCTTTTCGCATCCACCGCGTTCCCGCGATCTTTACAAGGTCGTCACTCCATCTTGTTGGAGGCCTACCTACAGCTCGTCTCCCGGTCCGCGGACGCCACTCAAGAACCTTCTGACCCCATCGGCCATCAGTCCTGCGAGCAATGTGCCCCGCCCACTGCCATACCATACATTTCTCTACCATATGAAAGAAAACAATAGAAAATAATTTAATTGTCAGATATTGTTATATTTAAGTGTGTAAAAAAACAATTTCAAGCAATCCCGATCTCATACGCACACGATTCAGGAGGGTACCATTTTACCCCATACTCAAATGCGAAAAAGAGCTAACAATCCAATAAAATAATTATGTCCCCTATTATAGTTTCGCGTAGTTAACACAATCCCGCTGTATAACTTTAATCTGTTCTGTTTCTTGTCGGATCTCGGGAACGCCTTCAAAATCCACAGATTAGACACATACTGTGTAATCATTCCGTCGCGTCTATTTGTTCAAAGTGTTTAATCCGAGAGAGTAGAAATCTTGGATTTACATGCATATTTACGTTGTTACGTACAAACTGAGTATAACACCTAATTAAAGATTAGGCGTTTAGAATACATGCATGAAGACACAGAAATGAAGGTTTGTTATCTCAGAGTTACGTTAGACGCAGCATTGTGAATCATTACAGGGTGTTACAATACATGCATACATACATAAACTCACGCCTTCGTTCCCAGAGTGGGGTAGGCAGAGCTACAGAATTACAAACATCTCTAAAAACTTGTTGATAATTCTATAACCACAATTTGCACAATTAGGCTAAGATGTTTACCAGCGTATTAGTGACAGGTTGCAAGCCCATCGCCTAACAGTACTACAAGCCTTTATTCCCTTAGTCGTCTCTTACGACATCCACGGGAAGACATGGAGTGGCACTATTCTAACTCGGCAACCACACGAACCACAAACAATGTGTTACAATATTGTAAACATTTAACGTAAATTCACTCAATCATAGGTGGTAAGTCAATTTACGTGGCGGGAGGGAGCCTTTGTGGATTGAAAATACATTACACGTAGAGCGTAATAGTTATAAAAAAAAAACAGGAGTACTTGTCACTTTTGATTACTAGCTTCTGCCCGCGACTTTGTTCGAGTAGATTTTTATTATCGTTATGCACTCGGGATCTTTTTATTTTTTAGAGGTAAAAATAAACGTATATGTTAACCCGTCCAGCCGTTGCAGCGTGAAGGAGTAACAGACTAACACAGAGACACACACATACACAGTTCAATATTTCCTTAACGGTGCCCCAAATCTATAATAAAAATAATTTAGTTTTACATGTTGGGAAGGTAACCTAAATAATAAAAAACAAGATTTTATTTTACAATTTTGTCGGCGTAGTTAAAATGCTACCAAATTACAGCTTTGAAGTCCCAAGAGTCTTTGAGTAAAACTGCGGACAGACGGACAGACGGACATGGCGAAACTATAAGGGTTCCTTGTTGACTATGATACCGTGTAAAAAAACAGATTAAAACCAATACAAGATAAAAACATGGCTGTTTAATCAGTATACAAGGAAAAAACAAAATAAGGAAAAAATAAAACCGTTCATTCCGCTGAAAGAAACGCAAACAAGTTCTGACAAGAGTAATTCCCTACAAGTAAAACTTTAGATATTTACCTAATTTTACTAGACAAAGCTTGAGCCAGGATAACGGGCTTAACTGCACCGCGACAGGTGCAGTACAAACTTCTGAGCGTCACTGGGGATACTAGGGGTCATATTCCAGCGAAGTTTACTTAACAACCACAAATAGTTGTGGCGGAACTAGTACTCAGGTTCTCACTTGGGTTACTGCTTAGCACAGTGTTTAAACCAGCATTTATTGACGTAACTTGTTTTTTAGGGTTCCGTATAAAAAAAAAACGGAACCCTTATAGGATCACTCGTGTCTGTCCGTCCGTCTGTCACAGCCAATTTGCTCCGAATCTACTGGACCAAACCAGGTGAAATTTTGTAGGATGGTGTAATCTTATGATCCAAACGCAGAAGTGCAAAGGAAATAAGTTTTTTTTTTAAACAAGGGTCATTTTCAGGGGACAAATTAGGAAATTAAAATTAAAGTTTTGCAAACCTTACTTTGTCATATATCAAATGAAAGGGCTCGTTATGTGGATCTCAAATATATTTTTGTTATTATTGTAAAATAAATAGTTTTGATTTTATTCATGAAAGAAGACGAAAATTGAGCATTCCCCCAGATCTGCGAAATTAATGAGCCTAAAAATTAAAAAAAAACATATATAGTTCATTGCTTGTAAAATACAGGAATACCTATAAGAATTCTATCAAAAAAAAAAACGTATGTACGGAACCCTCTCCACGCGAGTTCAACTCGCACTTGGGCGGTTTTCTTTTCCGGTTACATTTTTTATCCATTTTACAAATGCGCATTTGCATTCTTTATATTGCAGTGTGGGAATGAGACAACTGTAGAATGACTAGCATAGAGGCATTGCGTTTTATTCCTCAGGGTTGGCAAGACATTTGATGCATGGTGTTTTTGGGATGTCTTAAATATTAGTTTATTTTAAACTTTCACGGCGTTCACACATACTGCACGGCCCTGAATAAAATACGGACGTAACGTTGCATTACAAAGGTGTGAAGCATGCAAGGTCGGCAATTTCGTTTGTTATGCACCACCTACCGTCACACAGATAAACTAGGTCTGACAACCCGCGGCCATTACGCGCCGAGCCACAGCACGAGTGACAGCAAATTTACACCGAAGAAAATGCCGTCTTGTGTATTTAAAGCATGCCAAAAAAAAGACTGTTACACTGTCGGAGTCGAGAGCTAAAGCTAGTTACAAATATTTTTTATTTGACCTACATCGGAAACTATTTGAGGATAAAATGCCGATACAAAGCAGAAAAATGTTTAGAATTTATTGCCCAATATTTTAGTAAAAAATCGACTGGGATGGTTAAACCAGGCGATTATGTTGATGATATTTTGCTGATAAAATTTGTGACTAATGTTTATGTCAAATGAGTCTCATTTTGACAAAGGACTAATTTTTTTAAAGCCATTTAATTTAGTAACTCTTAAAATAGATTAAACTTAAAGCTTTCAACAAAGTGAAATAAAATTTACTATGAGAAATAATGATTTATTTCAATACTAGTGTTCTCAATGCAAAGTGCGCCCTTCATCAAATTTGCGTTGCACGTTTACGTCACTGTAAGTGATATGTATTAGTCGGGTGGGACTTAAACATTCTAAGTCAAGCATAAGGACTATTGATGATAGGGCACTTTTATTTTTTTTTCAAATTCATAGGTTTTGTTTTATTTAATAGAAGAATAAATGATTCTATTCTATTCTATTTCTATTCTATGACAGCGACCCCAGCGTCAGATAGACAAACTAAATCTAAGAACGCAATGATCACGAAAACTAAGTTTCAACAGAACATTTCATACACATAGGAAAACAACGCAATTTTATTATTGTAACGAGGTCGTGGAGTCTCATGTAGCAATTACCAAGTTTCGGCGACAGGAAGCCTTTAACATAACAAAGTACTATGTCCTTTACAGCGTCATATACAAAATTATATCTCAAGTACACTTGTATTTGATTCAATTTTGAATAAAGCGTCATTCACATCGTAATTGCCTTTGAACTTGCGCTTGGAATTTGCCATTATTTAGCGTTTACCGAAGTTATTACTTTATGAAACTTCATCAATTGTCAATTTAAGATACAGGGTGTTGCTGGCATTTTCTTATTATAATGTGAAATTATAATCAAGTACAGTTAGTACACTTAGAAGTTGCTTCGCGTCGTACTTCTGTCTCACTCGCTCTCATGCGCTCTTATTAAGAGCGAGTGAGAGAGAAGTACAAACCCGGAGCACCTAAATGCTCAAAGACTGTATCACGGTCGCTATTATATTGAAATTAACCTGATTAATTGCTTTTTAGGATTCCGTGCCAACAATAAAATTGCCCTCGCTTGTGATATCCATGGACTTGATTCTCTAATAAGTCCGTGGTTGTCTAAAACTCGACATTGGCAAAATACACCTTGCTTAAAAAAGACTGAGCCATTAATCAAGGTAAAAAACTCAACTTAGACAATCCGTCCGTCCGTCAGAAATGAGCATTTCCATCAAAAGCAGTATTAAAACAGGCCTAAGACTGCCGTAAGACTCCAAATGCGCTGCATATCCTGGGTGGTGATTCTCTCAACAAGCAAAGGTGATCGTTCGCTCGAGTGAATGTCCAAGCGGCGAGTTTAAGTAGTCCCGACAGAGCGAACAAAACACATTTTAGCGCGTGTATTCAATTTGGCAGCATGACTTCACCAACGTATAAGGCTAATTGACAATGCACGCGCTAAAATGTGTTTTGTTCGGTCGGACGGGACTACTTAAACTCGCCGCTTTTATTCGCTCGTCCGTCCGACCGGCCGCCGTTTTTTGAGAGAATAACACACCTGAGAACTAAGATGTAATTGCCTCTATATTAGTCGATAACCCACATTTCTTTCCAATTTCACTTCATCGGTTGTATCATTCCATCAAATATAATTTTATCGAACGCTATTTTCTGATGAAACCATGACTTTTCAAGATATCATAAATATTAATAACGTAGATTCGTTTAAAAAAAAATGATTAAAGAGAAGAGGTGTTTATTGGAAACTGTTAAAAATAGAAGAGGGAAGATGTTAGGACACCTTTTACGACACGACGAATACAGACCATAGTGGAAGGGAAAGTTGAAGAGAAGCGTAAGAGAGGAAGACAAGGAGAACGTTCATGGATCAGATAAAAGAAAAAGTAGACGTCGAGACGTATCAGGCCCTAAAAGAAAAGGCTCCAGAAAGAGACTCATGGAAATTTCCCCACCGACAAGAGTCTAGCTCTTAAATTTAAGAAGAAGAGATTACAATAGCGGCAACGAGAGATGGCAGTTTTGATAGGTAGGTGACAAATATTTTTGTGAAACACTCCATTTTATCGTCGTAAAAAATTCAGTCAAGTGCGAGAAGTATATTTTTAATAAGTTTATTAAAGAAATAACGCATAAAAATAAAAGGCCGTAAATTGTAGATCAAACTCTCGAAATAAACTGTGTGGCTAGAAGAAGACGACATTGTCAGAAATTTGAAATATTATGTCAAAATATACAAAATGTGAAATTATTGATAAATGAGTGAATAAATAATCATTAAACCACGTTAACTCAGAGCTAGGACGCGAGTTTCCCAGCGGCGGTGACGTGAAAGTGCAGTGACTTCATTGTCATACGTTGTTGTTCCAGTCAGCGGTCCTTTGTTATCATCACGCGAAGTGTTTTTTTGAGATGTTTTTGTTAGTTATGATTAAAACGATGAACTCTAGAGTGCGAGCAAATAAAAACAACCTGAAGATGAAGCTAGTTACGAAATGCGTTTCGATAAATTACAGCGCCAGCAGTATATCACTATTCCGGTACCTGCAACAATGAAGTTTGACATCTGTTCCTTTATACTTGCTGTTAATATTAAGGGATACTTCATGAGCGAGCAAACTTCAAAAGTGCCATCACTCGTTGCCGCTACTGTAGTTTAGGTTAGAGTTGTGACTAACAAAAAAAAGAGTGGCTAGAAATGCCGTTCAATTAAATGAAAATTCTGCATAATGATTGGTTCGTTGAAAGCTTTTTCTATAAAATAATAGGTACTCATGCTAGTGAAGTTGTCTTACTTTAATACCAAAACACAACAATGCAAACAATATCCAGTTTTTCTAACAACAATATATTTTGCAACAACTACAACAACATAGAAGTAAGCACCTTCACGGATGGAGTAACATCCAAACTTTCGCATCAATATATAACCAGGGTGTTTCCATTGTGTAAACACGGCACTGTCCTAAATCGCGCGGAACCGGGGCAAAAGCTAGGTATTATTAATAGAGAAAGTTCTACAATAAACAAGCGAGAGTTAAAAACAACTTAGAACTGTCGATTTAGTGCTTGGAGGTTACTAGTTACTTTAAGTGAACACCTTATGCAAGTTTGATGAAGGTTTTGTAAGATTGGTTTTTAATCCCTTATAAAACCCCAGAGAGTTATAAGTTTGGTATGTGTATCTGTGTATCAGTCTATGGCATTATTGCTCCGAAGTGGATGAACCGATTCTGATGAGTTTTTTTTTAATAGATCGCTAATTCAATAGATGTACCTAGTTCTTAAGGAAGTTTAGAGGACAATGTATAATCCGATGAATCATTTAAACATCAGCTGAGAAACCATTTATTGGATAATCCATTATACTCCGTGGATGAGCATATGGAGCTGAAAAGCTCCCTCTTCTCTCTCGTGAGATTTTTTCCATTGTTTCCTGCTGAACTACGCATATTATTTTGATGTTATATTTAATTGAATATTTATAGCTTAATATAATGCTATAAATAAAAAAGTTACTAGTATAATAGTCATCCATTTTTTAAATATGTTTTAAAAATGACTAGTTTTAGCCCGCGTCATCGTCCGCGTAGATTTCGATTCTAGTTATTCCCTCGGGAACTTTTAAAATTTCCGGGATACATATAGCCTATGTATTAATACAGGGTATAAGCTATCTTCATTTCAAATTACATCCAAATCCGTCCAGCCGTTGCAGCGTGAAGGGGTAACAAACTAACACACGAACACACACACACACACAAAATTTTGCATTTATAATATTAGTAGGATAGTAGAATTAGTAAGATGTAGATCAAAGTTCCAGTTAAATATAAGACATAATGAATGACTCGTACTTAAGTTTATCTTAATACCGCTTAGTCTCTTGAGAGCACTATTAAAACAGTAATATAACAAGAAGGTACCCTGTAAATACAATGAAACTTAATACTATTAAATTTAGACCTCTCAGAATTCCTAAAAAGCAATAAACAAACTTTAACAATGAATCCCTAAAACACCACTACCCTTTCAGCGATAATAATGAACGATAAAGTAAACATCAATATAACATCGGAATAATATTGAAATGAAACGCTTAGTTCTGGGAGCGGCAAGAAACTTTCGGGAATTAGTTTAAAATAAAAACATGCTATAGAGTACAGAAAAGGTATAGTGCAAGTCGTTATACAGGGTGAGGTTCTACATGGTAAATTATTGCTTTTTAACCGACTTCAAAAAAGGAGGAGGTTAGGCGTTCAACTGTATGTTTTTTTTTAATGTATGTTCACCGATTACTCCGTCAATTGTGGACCGATTTTAAAAAATATTTTTTTGTTTGATAGAATATACTTCTGAGGTGGTCTCATTGTCACCAAATCTGAATTTGATGAGGGTATCAGTGAGGAATTGAGGGAACTCCTCAAATATTATAGGCAAACATATGGCGGTTTTAGTATTTTTAGTAACAAGTCCAGCATTTGCATTCAGAAAGTATCATTTGGTGAAGTGGAACTGATGATGAAGACCACAGATGGCCACCGGAACTTCTCAACGGTACTTATGTCAAGGGTGGCGATAAGATATCTCGATTAAGATAGTTGAGCGACTACAACGAAGAATATTTACTTGTTGAAATATGACTAGGACTTACCCGCGGCGTTGCTTGCGGCGCGCTTGAAATAACTTAAAGTTTCGTATCAACCAAGAAGTGGGACTACGTAACAGCGTATTATGATCACTAAAAATTATAAAATAAAATCAATGTTTTAAAAAACAAAAAACCGCCTTCAAAAACGCAAAAAATAACTTCTTTTAAAATTGGAGGTTAGTCCAACTGAAGTCGGCGACCATAATAATTTCAACACCTACAATTTTAAAAGAAGTTAATTTTTGCGTTTTTGAAGGCGGTTTTTTTTTTTTACATTTATGACATGTTATTGTATTGTCAACGATACGATATTTCTTATTTACCTACAATATGATAACATGTCAAAGGCAATATGGTTATACACAATAGAATAGAAACCCAATGCTGAGATTCTACACAGAAAACCGTATTGCTTAATTTGGGATGGTTCAAGAGATGTCAATCTTGAAAGAAGGGGCTGCCATTATTTTGAGGGTTTTAATTTAAAAAAAAAAAACCCAACTGCGCTCTAATAAAGGTATTGCGTATGTGGGTGCCAAGACCGCTAAGCTTCAGTACTGCCGAATGTATCCGGAGCGATGGGCCAAGGTTGCCACGGAACGGACCCCGCAAGATGGCCACCGGAGCAGAGACAGATCAAAAAGGAGATAACGAGATAAGACGCGTTTCAAAGCGATTGGCGGGAGCATGCACTCAATCGGGACAAATGGCGGAAAAGAGGGGAGGCCTTTGCCTAGCAGTGGGACACACAAATAGGCTAAAAAAATTTTTACAAGAGTTGGAGGCAAACGAGCATGTAGGTTACCTGATGGGAAGTAATCACCACGGTCCACAATCACCAGCAACTCAGGAGAGTTATCGGTGCGTTGCCGGCCAATTAGGGAAACGCAAGCTCTTTTCCTGAAGGCACCCATGTCATAACTGGTGGAAAATACCGCCGAAGGAAGTTCGTTTCACAGTTTCACTGTACGAGGCAAAAAGTGCCTAGTGAAACGCACGGTGGAAGAACGCCATTCATCAAGGTGAAAAATAAAAAAAATATTTTCCTTATCACTTAGCCAGTTTATAAATTTACAGTTGCTGAGGTCTTCTCTAGACTTACAAAGATTGATTATTAGAAAGCGATCTACTACCTTATTTTCCACGACTCCATCCGCCTAGAATTCAATAATCGCTATTTTCGCTGCTACTGTTTTTCTCCCCTAGTCTCCTGTCTTGTACTCATAGTACAAGTCTACAACTTAGTTCGGGACTAGGCACCTAGTGTAAGATTGTCTCGTGATGTTTTAATTTATTTAAAATTGTATTATTTATTTCTACTGCCTAACCGCATACTAACGAAATCCCCAACTAAATCCATTTTGTATTCAAATTCGAACAAATTACGCTTGTCTTATCCCCCCAAGTTTCCAACCTGACAAATGACGCTTCTAGATCATCCTTTGTTGTAAAATTACAAATTTCCTATTTATTTCCTAGATTTTCGTTCGTTAGTCCAAAACAATGGTATTTATCATGCTGGGAACTGGTAGTATTTTATTGGGGCATTTGATATTGACAAATTTATTGTTTTCGGCGGACAAATGAATTCGATTTTATTGGTTAGGAGGCATTATTTATCATCAGAGCATAGATTTATAGTTCTTTTTTAATAAATGTCACTAAGCAATTTACATACAGGATGTCTTTAAAACCAACATTCTAAGTTACTTAATCGGCAACTCGTATAAGCCATCGTCGTTTAATCGTTAGTTACAGGGACACCCTGTAGATTGGCCCTAAAAGCTTCTTAGCTTGTAAATGTGAGCACTATACAAGTATAAACAAACATACATGTATTTCTATACAGGTTAGGATATAGTATTATAAATAATATTTAACATTTGACCTTATCTAAAAATACACGAAATGAATTAGTTATTTAAATATGCAGGGTTCCGTGGGGATTTGCCTACGCAGGTCGTATAAGTACAATCTGCGTAGGCTTCAACCTTCCACTTTCAAACGTGTACAATTAGCTTAATAAGTGGTCTGCGAGCCTAAGGGCGGTTATAGATTGGCGTTTTATCAGCGCGTATATAGACGCGTTTTTATACGAATCTTTATCTCATAGAATAAAAATTACGTACTTAATAATTAACTTTTTTTTTGTTTCGACTTGATAATTTAGGAAATATTGAAAACATTAGTTTAAAAAAAACGCTTTGATCAAAGTTAAACTATGAATGGGTACTTTGAAACCACTAAATATTTGAATGAAAACTGACGTAAAAATAAAAAATAAATAGAATAAATCCTAGTTTCAGGAACATGTAAATATTTTATGACTTCGTACAGTCGAAGTCATAATTATTTTCAAAAATAAAAGTAAGTCTTCTTTGCGTACAATTTGCTATTTCCAATATTTAAGGTAGTTGCCGGTCATGTGGCGTTCGTTTGTTTCACCCTGTATCTGTGGGGTACCCTATAATTTTATCGAATTTCACTTCATCGATTGTAGCATTTCATAGAATTTCAATTCGTCGATCGCTATTTTCTGCTGAAACCATGATGTTTTCAAGTTTCAAGGCATCTTAAATATTAATTACGTAGGTTACGTTAGTTTAGACTTGTGACTATCTAAAAATAAAAACTCATGCGGTAAGAAATCTGCCCTACTACGGAAAAAACGCACATCTGCTATATGAATTGTATTCCACTTCCAACCTTATTATAACCCATGAGAGTTTAATGTGCTTCTATGAATTAAATGCACTTGTGCCTTTTCTCCGTACGAGGGCAGAAATGTCTTTCGATGAAATGATACGTTCGTTGAAAGATATTTCGATAAAATAATAGGTACAGTCGAGTTCATAAATACGTGTACACTTTAATACCTTGTCTATTTAATGCCATGTTTAAACTGCCACACATGAATAAAATTGTCACAGCGATTAAAGTGACAAGGTACTAAAGTGTACTCAAATTTATGAACTCGACTGTACCTAGTCTGTGTCATAAAATAAGCACTTTTGGTGGTTTAGTATAGTTTATGTCAGAGCATTTAAATGCCAAATTAAACGTTCATGCAAAAAGTTGGTATCAAGGAAACTCTCCAAGGAAAATTGTAAATCTTTTCTAATTGGTTGTACCGCCCAACTTTGAATATAAGTAAGATAACAAGCTTCAAACAAATACATTTTAATTATATTTTTAAATTATGAGAAAACAAAATATTATTTTTATATTTTGAGGATATATTTTTAAAGCTGGAATAATACCGGATTCATTTAATGTAAAGATAAATATGAAAAAAAGATTTTAAATACAAGTCTTCTTTTTTTAAATTCCTGTTATAAGGTATAGTTAGGTACCCAAAAAAATGTTGAACAGACTTAGAACTATGTCATTGTCATTCTTATTCCTATTGCATGACTGTAGGTAGGGCCCTATTATAGGGAGCTGTAGAACTTACTGTGACAAAAGATTCTTGAACTGTTTTATTTTAATTAGATATAATTATTGTTATATAAAATAATAGCAACCTGTAAGCCCAGTGACGATGCATTCGATCGTTATCGTTATCCAAAATGTACATTATTGACGTAAGCTGTCAGACGGTCGCGTCGAGCGCCTCCGTCGATTCCATACATTTTGTCACTTTTCGGAAATCATTTACGTTAGCATTTAGTATCTTGTCTATCGCCACTGGGGCTCTATCATGCTGGAACTTTTTTTTTTACTGACTTGACAGTAATGGCAGCGGAGTTAAATACAATACCTTGACATGTCAAAAGTATTAAATAATAATAAATAATAAACTAACCCAAACTTTAGGCTTGTACTATGGGTACTAGACAACGATATAAATACTTACATAGAGAAATATTATACTTAAATACATAGTAAGCATCCATGACTCGGGAACAAATATTCGCGCTCATCACACTAATATCTGCCCTTACCGGGATTTGAACCCAGAACCGCTAGCTTCGTAGGCAGGGTCACTTCCAGCTAGGCCAGCACGTCGTCAAATTGTGGCGTATTGTGTCTCGTCCATAACTGGCAAAGCGTTTTTGCAATCCACTTTTATCAGAAAAATAAAGTTTGGAAATATAATTGACGTTGCTATAACAACAATAAAACGATCAGAAGACAGAACAAAAAGAGCTTTGTGCGGAACTGAAACATCTCATATCAGAAGCTAGTAACCCTTCTTTTTATGACACTAAAGCATCGCATAAAAATGCTTTTTATGGGTTATGTCGCTTCGCATTATATGGCTAAGGTTAACTATTTTAGGTCATATAGAACATAAAATTTGATGGACTTACACTTGATAAGAAGTGGAAAATAAAGTGCTTTTTGATATGAAGACTTAATGGTAGAAAAAATCTGTGGAATACTTTCATGTCCGTGTTTTTAAACTACGGTTAAATTATGGTACGGGTACGGGGAGACTGGATTATAAGGATCATGGGCACTTTTGTATAAATATCAGAGTAAAAAAAACAGGGGACAATGTCACACCAATTGACCTAGTCTCAAACAAAGCTCTAGGCTTGTAGTATGGGTACTAGACAACGATATAAATACTTATATAGAGAAATACTTAAATACATAGAAAACAACCATGACTCAGAAACAAATATACGCTCATCACACAAATATCTGCTCTTACCGGGATTTGAACCAAGGACCGCTAGCTTCGTAGGCAGGGTCACTACCAACTAGGCCAGCGCGTCGTCAGATGCCTTTTTAATGATATAGGTTAAAACTATGTTGGTGCTACTCCCAATTTGCCCATGATCCTTTGACTCGAGGCAAATGTAATTTATCAACCCTAGGTAACCTAATCTATTCGCTGCTGTTTAAATATTCGAAGCGGACACTTATAGGCTAAATGGGTACGATGAACCGTAATTCCGAAAACATCTAAATAACATCAAATATAATATTTTCGGATTTACTACTCATCAAAAGAATTTCTGAAAGGGTTTTTTCGATTAATTACTATGTTTTACATTGCTTATATATCTAACCTAACCTAAACTAAGTATTGGGTAACATATCTTTAGAAAAATAACGCAATAAAAATACTTTCAAAAATATAATTTTAAATTTTTATGATTTTTCAGTTAAATGCGTCATCCAATTCTTGCAAAAACATTCTAATCTTACAGAAAATTTAAATAAATATTTCGACTGACATACAAACCAACAAACAAACAAACGACGATGCTGTAAGCTTAGTTGGTAGTGACTAGTGACTTATAGTGATTTTGCATACCAAGTCCGCGGTCCTGGGTTCAATCCCCGATAAGAACAAAGTCAGTGGTAATGTGGTGGAGGTAATCCCAGCGACCTTACACGAGATCCCACTAACAAAACACGTCCTCTCATCATGTAATTTTTCGTACACAAAAACATTTCTTAATATTCCAAGCTAAGCCTACACTTATCATTTAATTTCATCTCAGGTACTAGGGGCTTAGAAATCGCAAGTTATCTCGGGCCCTTTCACGGACGAAATTGTTGGTGTAATTCAACGCTTGTTCTCAAAGACTCTAACCGAGGGGAAACGACATTTTGTCCGGACAAATTATACGGCGTGCTGTAGCACCGGGTTTGGTTGCTTGACTGTGATAGTCGTTTGGTATTTTAAAATGGTGGGTAAATTAGAAATACGTGTATTTGAGAATCAACTTCTTAAGTTTAATTATAATTTGAGTTCATATAATTATTTAGCAAATTATTTATTTATTAAGCAAAATGAACAGTAAACTTGTAGATGCAATATGAGAATGCTGTAATAGTCCGTTATGCAGGATTAAAGTTTTTAGCTATCATGTTATTTATTTAACCACTTAAGTAATTCTCACATTTGCATTTAATTTTTACGCCTGTACAATGCTGTGTAAAGCTAACAAAAAAATATAAATGTAAGTATTATGTAAAAATATTTCTTAATCAACTGTTCAAATAACGCTAGAAGCTTTTTTCATCTCAAAACAAACAGCTTTCTTTTTTCTAAATTTAACTTAATTATAATTATAAGACGAGGATAATAATTATGCAACTGGATCCTAACCTACAACTTCGCTCCTGGGCCTCGCAAAGCCGCGTCACTCTACATTAATGTAGGAAAAACTTTATTAAAAACTTCCCGGTAAACAGTTAAGTTCAGTTGCCGTCTCTAATTAGTTTTGTTTTTAATTAGTACGATCGAGTAGAGTAAAGTCATGTCGCGCTCGCACTACAATTTTCATAGCCGCTTGGACTATTAGTTCGTTTTTAATGACGGGTAGAAGTACCGTTTGTGGCCATTGTACCCTTTTTGGCCACTTAAGGTTGAAATGAGTATAAAAAATACCGTAAAATTAAAAATAATATTCATAAATAAATGATACTGAAGATTAATATTAGGTATAAACTTAAAAATGCCCTTATTTTGGAGTATGTCAAAAAATAACCGGCGAAAGTTTAGTCACGTGTAAAGACCCCTTTGGTACATACGTATCTAAATTAAAACGGTGTGCGATGTATGAAACTTAATTTATTTGTTTTTCTTAGATTACGGCTCGAGGATAAATCAGTAAGTTGGTGCAAACTTATAAAAAAAGGCATTACAAACGCCCTGTTCATTATGCACCCCTGGGCAAATTATGGGACATGTATTTTTCATTATTTTATAGATATAATATTTACAGAATTCAACATTAATACAATTAAAAATTAAAACTAAACGTATTTAAAATAAAATTAAACTAAGTTACTTTATAGAGTGTACTACGGGGTAAATTAAGGTAGTTGTGAAAATTTTAACATTGCACTTATTCTAAAGATACTACATTCGCACTAAAAAAAATAAGCCAAAATTTGGAAGTTTGCCAAATTGGTCCATCTGTTTGGGAGCTACTATGGCATACAGACACAAAGATTCACGAACATACAGATACACATGTTAAAGACCCCCACTCCTTTCAACAGGGGTTGAAACAACATTAATTTAACATAACAAAGTGTCACAGAACATAAATTAAGTAAAAAAATCACTTAAGAACCCCTTTTAACACCTACGACGTAAGTAAACGATCCAAAAAGCCTTATTAACTCTGTTATTTGCATACAAACTTAATTACGAACGGCTGGTATAAAATCAAAGCACGTCGAAAGGTTTATGTTGGCTTACAAGGGCTTTCAACTCTTCTATACCTACATAACTCTATGATTTTAAGTTAAAAACTTCCGTTTTTGGTTAAAAATATTGTGAGTCGCCGACTTCAGTTGGACTGACCTATTTACCTGCCCTTATGTAGGTATTTATGCGTTTTTGAAGGCGTTTTTCGTTTGTTAAAACATTTATTTTATTTTATATTTTATAGTGTTCACTATAAACTGTTATGTAGTCCTACTTCTTAGTTTATATGAAACTTTAAGACATTTTAAGCTCACTGCAAGCAACGCCGTGGAAAAGTTATAGTCATATTTAAACAATTACTACGATATGTCCTCCTTTAAACGTGGCTTAAAAAGCGTATTCACTGAAAGGCAACCACTTCGCTGTGCCCCTGGCATTGCTTATGTTTATGGGCGACGGTGAGTGCTTACCATCAGGTGGCCCGTCTGCTCGTTTGCCTTTTACGGCTATAAAAAAAAAAAGTTCCTCCATATAGCCACTCAACTAAAAATCTTAATCGAGATATCTTATCGCCACCCTTGAAATAGGTACCGTTGAGGAATTCCTGTGGCCATCTGTGGTTTTCATCATCATTTTCCACTTCACGAAATGATACTTTCTGAATGCAAATGCTGGACTTGTTACTAAAAATACTAAAATCGCTCTATGTCTTTAATATTTGAGGAGTTCCTCATCAGATTCAGATTTGATGACAATTGGAATACTTAGGAATTATACTCTATCGTACCAAAAAAAAATCGGTTCACAATTGACAGAGAAATCAGTAAACAAACATAAAAAATACATACAGTGGAACATAGAACCTCCTCCTTTTTTACATACATACATACATTAAATCACGCCCGTTTCCCAGAGGGGTAAGCAGAGACCACTTCTTTCCACCTGCTACGATCCTGACAAATCTCCTTCGCCTCTTCCACATTCATACATCAAGTCATGTATGCACGTCGGTTTCGGGTACCTAAGATCGTTAAAAAATCAAAATTCAAAATTAAATTTTTTTTCCTCCTTTTTTGAAGTAGGTTAAAAATCAAAGCACGTCTAAAGGTTTATGCTGGCTTACAAGGGTTATCAACTCTTCTATACCTACATAACTCTATAATTTGCTTCTATTATGAAAGTTAGAAGTTGATGAAAGGCGTTCAATACTTAACGAATTAAGAAGTTACTTCGTTCAACAATTTAAGAGAATTCAAGATAAATTAAGTAATTTAATACTTATTCTATTGAACATGAAACGTTAACTCTTATTTACTTGACAGTAATAACGGTCGAGTGATAAATAATAACGTGTCATTATTACCTAGGCATGGAATTAGGCAATTGCGGGCCGAGTATTGGTTTAAAAATACGAAGCCCGCAATTGCTGTTCCTGCCGAGGCAAATATAGTGCTTTTCTCAAAAATCGCCAGAAAAAAATTGTGTTGGAGTAAAATCTTCATCGCTTGAACTCATTTTTTGAATTGCATGCAAACAGAAACTTCATGTGAAAAAACCATCACTCTTTACTACCTTTTTGTTTATGACAAGGAGAAAGCAAGCTTTGTTTTAAAAAAAACATAAGCTATTCCAGACACATAAAAAAGTTTTATTTCGAATAAAATTTGGATGTATAAGACTTGTGCCCTGATTTTATTATGGCCTTTTTCACTTTTTAAAAAGTTACAAGCTAGATTGTATGCAACATTGCGGGCTTGTGTAGCGAGCATGCAATGTTTTTTTTTTTAAATTTGAGAACTGTCAGTAAACTTTGTACTTCGCGTCTCAATATGTAGATAGGAATGTCCACATTTCCGGACATTTTCGAGAAAAATAATATTGTTTTACGGGTTAGCATACTTGTACTATCACTTACTGTGACTGCATAATATTGTAACAGTCAAAAAAAAAACTTAATCAGTTCCGATTTCCACGATTTTTGAATATGTTGTAGTATTTACAGAATTCAACATTAATACAGTTAAAAATTAAAACTAAACGTATTTAAATTAAAATTAAACTAAGCTACTCAAATATTGAAGATATAAATAATAATCACCACTATAAAAAGAACACGCTCTCTAGCAGGTGCTACCTCTCTGGATAGCTAGCTCAATCCTTTGGGAGAGGTAAGCACCAGCTCTAGGATCGCCGGAGGAGTCTATGAGCCGGGATGACAGGGCCTTAATAAAGCTTTTCATATCAGCTGATCAAGGTCCCATGGTCTCCAGTGCAAGCGCCACAAATTCGTAATTATTTAATAATGATGAATATTTGCGGTGCTTGAGGGTTCGGGCCTGATCAGCTGCTGCACCGGCCCGATTACGGGTTGACTGGACGTAGGAAACGGCGAATATGTCAACGCGTGTTGTTGTTGTTATGAAAAACTAGATTTGTACGTTTCCATTTTCCTTGGAAAGGAAAACGTTTATTGCCTTGGAAAACGTGCAGACCTAGTTTATCAGAAAAAAGTCTATTCACTTTTGCCTGAAAACACCAAGGTTATACGATTCCGGGAATACAGACGCAGGGAGAGCATTCCAGTCCTTGGCAGTGCGAATAAGAAATGGAGCAGCAAACCGCTGCGTCCGAACCATTGGAAATTCGACTATATGCGGATGGAAGCCCTCCCGGCGTCTGGACGGCTGATGGGGGAAAGGTCATGTAGTCCCTAGGCACACTCACTATAATACACCTTGTAGAAAACCGATCGACAAGCGACTTTACGCCGATGGCCCAAATTTTTCAGGGGTGTGATTTTCTCAAAAACGGCGGTCGGTCGGACGAACGAGCGGAATCGCAGCGGCGAGTTAAAGTAGTCCGAGAGAACGAAACACATTTTAGCGCGTGCATTTTCAATTTGGCAGCATGGCTTATCGAATGTATAAGGCTGCCTAATTGAGAATGCACGCGCTAAATGTGTTTTCTCGGACGTGACTACTTAAACTCACAGCTGCGATTTCGCTCGTTCGTCCGACCGACCGCCGTTTTTAAGAGAATAACACCCCAGTTTGGTTTTGACGAGTAAATCCTCGCTTATGATTCTCCTGGTTCTTCGGTCGAACGAGTTCATCGCGTCCAGCTGATATTTAGATGAGCCATCCCATAGGTGGAAGCATACTCCATACATTTACGAACTTGTGCTTAATATAAGTGGAGCAACTGTTCCGGTGTGAAATACCACCGAAGTTTAGGCTGCCTGTCCTGGAGCAGAGTCAAACAGCGGAGTGGTGAAAGAGGAAAATATCCACCAATAAGAGAGCTGCGCTAAGCGAGGCTAGGAAAATAAAGTATTCCTATTGGTGGATCTTTTTCTTGCGCACCGCTCCGCTGCCTCGCTGCGCTCCAGTGGACAGGCAAGCCAAGTTTTTGGTAGCGGTTTTAGCTTCTAACTCAAAAGACCGGCCGAAATTAACGTTAGATGAAACATCCATACCTAGGAACTCTAGATGCTCGGACAACGGTATACGGTATCTAGGTTAACCTTAAAGAAAATACGAAAAAACCGGCCAAGTGCGAGTTGGACTCGCGCACGAAGGATTCCGTACCATTATCTATAACATTAGCAAAAAACGGCAAACAACACGTTTGTTGTATGGAAACTGGGAACCCCCCTCAAATATTTATTTAATTTGTATTTCATTATTTATTTTTAAAGTGAATATACAACTGAATATTCTGTGAATATTTCAAGCGTCTACCAGTTGCCGTTATTAATATCAAGAAAATGACAAAAAAATCACGTTTTTTGTATGGGAGCCTATTTTATTCTGTTTTTAGTATTTCTTGTTATAGCGGCAACAGGAATACAGAAATACATCATCTGCAAACATTTCCACTGTCTAGCTATCACGGTTCATGAGATACAGCATGGTGACGGACAGGCGGACGGACGGACAGTGAAGTCTTAGTAATAGAATCCCGTTTTTACCCTTTGGGTACGGAACCCGAAAAATCATCATTTTAAGCTTAAAAAAAATGTAAAATCATCGCAATTTCATTTAAATTTAAAATGTTCTTGCCGGAGCACTCATTAAGAAGTTGTTTACCTATTCCATGCACCGCTAACTCGGACAAAGAAATTAGTGGAGAGGTGAGTAACTTCTAATTTATTCACTTGCCAATTTGAATAGCAAACTACTGGAATAAGTCGTTAGAACAGGGAATGTTTGAGACTCGTACTTGCAAGTATTTGTCTGGTGTATTTTACAAGGGCTACCCTATTTTGCAATAAACACATTCTTAGACGTATTTAATGAAGTTATTTTCATTCAGCTGGGTTGGATTGGGACCCATTTTGAAGATAGTAGGGGATCCGAATAGGAGACGACCTTCACCTAGCTGTTTATTCGATAAAAAGTGTTTTATATCAAATTTAATACGCTAAGTAATATATTTATAATAGGTAAACAGTAAAATTTCAGTCCAGCCCTTATATGATAGAAAAATCTATTGCTTTTTTAATAGACCAATTACATACTAATCGAAAGTATGAAGCCTATAGAATATGCAAACGTTCGATTGGCTATTTGGTAGGTAGGTAAGTCGGTACTAATAATTTGCACTAAACCTAACGTTTGTATATTCTATAGGCTACATACTTTTGATGAGTACCTATGTAATTTATATTAAATATTAAACAAGTAATAGCAATTTTAAAAAAAAAGTTCATTTTCATTCGTTTTTTTATCATGTAAGGACTGGACTGAAATTTTCCAGTGAACCTATTATAAAGATATTACTTAGCAAGTTAAATTTGATATAAAATACTTTTTATCGAATAAACAGCTAGGTGAAGGTCGTCTCCTTTTCGGATCTTAGACCAAGAACAGAGATTACAGATATAGATAAGGTCGGACAAACGACAAACTATTTCACCGATGGAGTCGCGGTTGAAAACTAGTATATATTTTTTTTTTGATATTGATAATGTAAAAAAACCTAATCTCATTACTTTGATAGAATATTATAACTTATTGTCACTGCCACGACCAAGACCAATCTAACGACACCTGACATGTTAATCCATCAAGTCGTTTAAGCTACAAAGCGTGCCATAGTAATAGACATACATACATAACATACATACATGACTTTGTCATGGGAAAGCGATACAGAGGTAAGAACGCGCATAGAGATTGCTCGTGCTTCTTTTACCACCATGAAGAAGGTTCTGTGCTGTCGTCATCTCTCAATCTAAGTAAGAACCAGGATATTACAGTGCTACATTTGGCCTCTTGTATTGTATGGATGCGAGGCATGGACCCTTAACGAAAGTTTGAGGAAAAAACTAGAAGCGTTTGAGATGTGGTCCTACCGCAGAATGTTGCGCATCCGGTGGACGGACCACGTCACCAATACTGAAGTTCTTCGGAGGATAGGGAAACATGTAGAGTTGGTCCGTACGATAAAACAAAGAAAAGTTGCTTAACTGGGCCAGATACTGAGGAACCACCAATACGAGCTTCTTCGGACTATTATGATGGGGAAGATAGCCGGAAAGCGAAGAGTTGGAAGGCGCAAGATGTCATGGCTCCGTAACAACAGGGAGTGGACTGGCATAAGAACAGTAGAACAATTGTTCAGACTTGCTCTGGACAAGACCAGATTTAAGGAGCTGACTGCTAACCTTCAGTAATGAAGAGGCACCATAAGAAGAAGATACATAACATAACTTTAGTCTAAAAACACAAGTAAATAAATACAATCTTTACGTTTCACAAAAACCAGAACCCATACACAACATAACCTTCCTTCTGACGCATTCGAGTAAAAGAAATACGTGATATACAGGATGTAATCGTTAAGTGTTTCCAGGCGAAGAATAATCATTTGAGAATTTCATTCATTATTCGCGAATAATTTGGTTATTCTTATTCGTTATTCGTCATTCTAATAAATTTTGCCCATCTCTGCAGATAAAACTGTTTAAGATTCATAATCAGAGATCGAAATAGGTAGAGCTAATTTGCCTAAACTTGACGCATATTCATTCATGCGTGAGAGAGATGGGAATACATTATTGAATAAACATGCATCAAGTTTAGGCAAATTAGCTCTACCTATTCCGATCTCTGTTCATTATTTACACAAATAAACTGTGATAAATAAAAAAAAAACATGAATCATATGATAATGGTGAAATAACTAAGCCTTTTAAACTAAATTCTTAACAAACGGCGTACTAAATGTATGGGAGGATTTTAAGTTAATATTTGAGATATTTCTGGTTATATTAAAAAAAAGTTAGTCATGTGATTTTACTCATTGGGTAACGTACTTTCGATATCAGTTTAAAGTTTTCTGGTATCTGTTATATTTACGGAATAATTGTTTGGACACACTTAACGATAACACCCTGTATAGTTCAACAGCCAAGAGAAACATAATACAGATACGTCAAAACTCGAAAAAACAGTTTTGAATGACTGCTTAACAGAGTCACGTGGTTTGTTTACATTTCATTAAGCACCTAAACCAACAGACTATAGCATACACTACAACTTATTTCTCCCCAGCATACCTAGTATTACTTAACAAGTATTAATACTAGGTATTAAAACTTTATCCTCGTTCTATTAGGATTAAGCACAGGTTACTGAGGTTCAGCCTTCATCTTATAAGACGATGTTTGTAAAGGCGGACTGATATAATATGTACTATGGTATGTATTAGATCAGATTAGAGTAGGGATAGGGTGAATCAATTAAGGCTAGTATCTAGTCTAGACATGAGAGACTTGTTGGTTACAGATGTACAGTACTATTTAGATAAGAAGTCCATAAAGTTTTTGAATTTTGGTTATGTTCGTAGCAGAAAAACATGGTTGGTGGACTCAGGAAAAAATACTAACGCTCATCACCCAAAGATCTGCCCTTGACGTGATTTGAACCCGGGTCCGCTAGCTTTATAGGCAGGGTCACTACCAACTAGGCCAACGTGTCGTCAACAAATAAGGAATCAACAAAATGTAATATAAAGATTAAACTTCCAGAGAAACAGAAGCCGTTTTAATTCATTCAAATGGTTGTCCATTAAATGTATGAGATGTACAGACTGAAATGGGAATTAATTATACGAAAAGCCTGGAGTTTAATTATAAGGGAATTTTAATTTTGCTTAAGTAGAAGCTGAGACGGTAATGAAGACATGTTCTTTAGGTTCTGGGGATGTTTTAATTTAACGTATTCAGGGCTTATATTCTACTTTATTTAAGCCCATATTGCTTCTGTATCGTATTCATATTTGATGACATAATAAAATCGGCCTGTAGACGGTATTGGCTTGGATATAGTGAATCGGAACTTTGATGTGGTAGATTTCCAGTAGCTAAGTTACAAGGGAAAGACAAAAAAATACTTATCTATATCCATATCATAACTTCCTTATAATATGTTCAGAAACTATAAGCAAATGGCCTACATTAAAAATCCTGTATCTTAATGTTCACTTTAAAGTATCGGCCACAGATACTTTAATGTGAACATTAAGATACAGGGCAACTATAGATGTAGGTTTGTTACATATTGTAGAATACTTATGATATGCATGTAGATAAAGTTATGTCTGCGACTGTACGCATAATTAGGCATCAAAAGACTCGTGTGATCTTATTATGAAACTCGCCTTACGGCTCGTTTCAAAAAACCACCCTTGCCTCTTATTATGCACCAGTCTCATAAATAACTATTATGCCACTCAACGACCAAACATTGCCTTTTTGCTGCGACTATCGCTTATTTGGTACTATCGATCTCGGCTGTGCCTCTCATTGATCCTACAACACCAACTTCTGTTTTGCATGTCATTAAACATGCAATGCATGTTGCTGCACCTTTTTTAACACCGTCGCCATCAGCTGTACTGTAAACTTCTAATAAAATTAAAACTAATATAGTGTTCGGTTTTGGACATACGTCGGGGTAAAACCGGAATAAGTAGAGGCTTCAGCTTTGTTAAAGATTTTTGTTAAATATTTGGTTTAAAAATATTGATTTTATACAGTCTACTCTAAACCTGAGCACAAACTTTTACCTTCTATCGAGTTAGTAACGTTAACATATCGTCCCTTTACTTTCTCAACCTCGTATCTGATCGAATAGTTAGACAGAAAAAGCACTCATATTTTCTAAAGAAAAAAGACTACTTTCCTATCTATTTGATGAGATACGTTGTTGAGAAAGTAAAGGGACGATATCGTTATCGAGAAAATGTGTATCGCGATTGGTATAGGCAAGTGATCGGCAACCTTTTGAGTCGAAAAAGTCAAAAACTACACTTTAAAAAAAACAGTTCTTAAGGAGCCAAATTTTTTTTTTCTTGCCAACAATAATACTACTTGCATAAATAATTTTGGAAAGGACCGCAGCTTCACATCCAATGAACCGTAGGTTGCTGACCCCTGGCATAGGCATCCCGGGTCCGTGTACTAAAATTTGATAGCAAGAGGATATTTACGTTGACTCCCATATCCTCATTAACTAGTAAAGGGTACCTAAATGTAAAATAATGTATGAAAACGTAAGTCTATTTTAACCTTGTAAATCCCACCATACTACAAACAGGGAATTTTTTGTGAGGGAATTTGAATCTACTATCAACGCAATAAAGTTCAATTACTTATGTCTTTACTATAATAACATTTTCAGTTTTTGACAATAGGAAAATTAACTTTATCCTCATTGCAACACAGTTCAAATTAAAATGCCCTGATTATGTACATCGTATTGCACACTGGGCCTGGTTTTATTTTTAATTAATTTAATATAATAATCATACAGTTAAACAAACAAGTACAGTGCAACTATTTTCATAATAGCGATCGGCAATCTTCATTTTTCTATGACACACGAGTGACAAATATACTGTCAGTTGCGAGTGCAAGCGTGATAGCGATAGCCAGCCGAAAGATATCAAGAAGCTGGGAGTACTGTACGGAACTATGATAATAATAAGAACTCCTCCCCTATTAAGTATTTACAATGATATAATTAGAGTTAGGACTTTTGGTGGCAAATCCTGCTTCTAAAATCCGTGGAGTCGCTATTTCCTATTTATACATACTACTTTGATTTTGACCTTTAATATTTTAATATTTCAAAATTCATACATACATACATAATCTCACGCCTTCGTTCCCAGAGTGGGGTGGGCAGGGTTACAGAATTACAAACATCTCTAAAAACTTGTTGATAATTCTATAACCACAATTTGCACAATTAGGCTAAGATGTTTACCAGCGTTTCAAAATTCATTTATTCATTAAACGGCTAAACCAATTTAAATGATGGTGCTGCCCTTCCACACTCCTCATAGTTTAGTTTGTTGTGTTAGATATTTGTTTATTTAATTTCATAATAGATTATTTTTTAATAAATAAAAACAATCACGATTAATTTAATCACTATTAAATTTAATCGTGATTAAGTTACTTGATTGAATTTTCAGTCGATTGGTTAATCTATTACAGAAATTAATCGATTGATGCCAAAACTGTCTCCAATCCAGTGGAAACCCAGCCACCCCATACTAACTCTCTAAATTAAAAAAATATTTGTGCCCATATCACTAGATTTAATAAAAATATAAGTCCATTTGAATCAGTCATTTAAATGAATTTTGGTATGGAGGATATCTCCGCTGTGAAAGCGTTACAAACAAGCAAATATTAGTAGGTATGGAATAACCAAACTAAAAATGTATTTAGTTCATTTTGAAATATGACCATACTGAAGGTCAAAATCAAAGTGTCATGTATTATAATAATTAGGAAATAGCGACTCCATAGATTCTATAACCACAATATGCCACCAAAATCCTAACCCTAGATATAATATAGTAAAAAGAGGTAGATAATGTTATACGCACTTCGATAGTCGCACCCTAAAACCAAGCCAATTGGTACACCTTTACTTAGTCTTGCGCCGTCAACGGAACCGTGAACTAGTCTGCAGAGCAACATACACTCGTCTCTGTTTCGCTCCTGGAAATTAGCATACCATCCTGCTTTCAATTGTCATTTATGAATTTGTGTGTTATTGCAATATTTACTGATTATGTGTGCGTAAGCCGGGCCATTTTTACACGCGGAATACCGTATGGGTAACATATTATCTACCTCTTTTTACCCGACTGCGTCAGAAGGAGGGTTATGTTTTTCGAGCGTATGTATGTATGTATGTATGATTGTATGTATGTATGTATGTATGTATGTATGTATGTATGTATGTATGTATGTATGTATGTCTATTTCTGGGCACGCTCTGCAGCCTAAACGGCTTGACGGATTTTAACATACGAGGTATCATTCGATTTGTCTTAATTGCCGAAGTGACATAGGGTATATAATATTTCAATATGGCGACCGCGGAAAAAAATATGGAGGGGGAATAAAACATTTTTTTATTATTATTACAATATGGGTATTAAATGAAAGATATTAAATAGCCCATTCCAAATATATATACATTATAACACTTTAATGCTACTATTTTGACAGGAAAGTAAAAAAATACGTAAATGTTAAGTAATATACTCCTTTCGCTAGAAAGAGAGTTTCGCTTCAAATTACAAGCGAAATCACTTGTAGCTACGCGACATTAAAAATTTAAGCTCCAGAGCTCATATATTGCTTAGTAATAATTAATTAAACCACTATTTTATTAATAAAAACTAAAAAGAGTTAAATAAATTAAATTATTAAAAATAAACAAAAAACTCGACTGCAATAAAAAAAACAACTCAAAAGCGAAAAACAAGCTCTATAATCTAAAGAAAATTATAAGAGCATGTACTTATTGATATTTATAACAATTTAAATTTAACTTGAATATTGGTAAAGGTATTGCAGGCGGGGGCAAGCAATGAATTTCAAAACCTATTTCTTGAAAAAAAATTAACATTTGGACTAGCTTGTCCCCGCCTGGAACACCTTTACCAATATTCAAGTTAAATTTAAATTGTTATAAATATCAATAAGTACATGCTCTTACAATTTTCTATAGATTATATAGCTTGTTTTTCGCTTTTCAGTTGTTTTTTTATTGCAGTCGGGTTTTTTGTTTATTTTTAATAATTTAATTTATTATATTATATCATTGAGTATTTAGCATAAGATGAACGTTTAAAAATTTACAAGAGCGGAATTATCTTTTACCAAAATCCTACGTTTCGATATTTTAGTGCTTTAGCTATCATTAACCGTTGGCTTTCCCGATAGCTTCTTAAATCCTAAAACATACAACGTTCAGTATTCCACGCGGCGCCAAATTTCATCAAAAACCACTTAGGATCGGATTACATTCTCCGTCGAAGTAATAGCGGAATTACTTTTAATTTAGAATTTATCGGGGAAAGTTTCATTTGTTAGAAAGTCTTCGGCTCGAACATTGTTTTTTTTGCGAAAAATCTCGTCGCCTTTGGTGGATTAATAAAATGTAAATTTGGATCGCGGCGCTAGCATGGACGCCATTTTGTAAAACTTTTTAGTTATTCTGATACTTAAATAATTATAAAAATAACATCTGAGGACGATATTGACCTAAAGTACCGTTATAGTTCAAATTCAAATTCAAAATATTTATTCAGCAAATAGGCCACATGAGGGCTCTTTTACACGTCGGTAATGTAGAGTGAATCTACCAGCGCTAAGGACAAGACCATCATTGCGGAGAAGAAACACCGCAAGAAATTCCAGCAGTAGGTCATTTTTTCAATCATAAAACATACAACTTCAATACTTAAAAGTAAATTACATTAAGTAATAATAAGGTTATAACATCTAAACATGCAAAAAAACATAACCCAATCATTCTTAACAATAGTACAATAGAACAAGTAAACAAATTTAAATATTTAGGAAGTTTAATTACCAATGACTCCAGATGCACCGCAGACATCATTCAAAGGATAGCCATGGCTAAAAAAGCCTTCAATAACAAGAAGCACCTATTAAGAACTAAAATATCAAAAAAGGCTAAAAAACGCTTAATTAAAATCTACATCTGGAGCATTGCGTTGTACGGTAGCGAGACTTGGACACTAACACAGAGAGATAGAGAAAGGTTGGAAGCGTTTGAGATGTGGTGTTGGCGAAGGATGGAAAAAATTAGCTGGACGGAAAAGAAAACCAACGAAGAAGTTTTGAAGATGGTGAACGAGAAAAGACATATTTTAAAAACTATAGAATGTAGAAGAGGAAAGATGATGGGCCACTTGATGCGGCACGATAGTTTCTTTTTGAACATTTTGGAGGGTAAAGTCGAAGGAAAAAGAGGAAGAGGAAGACCTAGGCTCACATACTTTAACCAAATAAGACGGAAGGCGAATGTCGTGTCGTATCAGGAGGTGAAAAGGCTGGCACAGGATAGAGAAAAGTGGCAATTACTCCACCGACAAGAGCCTGGCTCTTAAATTTAATGATGATGAATAATAAGGTAATAAAGTAATAAATAATAAATTCTTAAAACTACAAAAAATAAACTTATTACAAATTTAAGGTCAATACTAATAATAACTAAGCTAGAAATAATGGATATGAGAACAACACGACGGGGTCTCTTCATCAAAAGCTATAACTATAATAATTAATTGAACAACAAGTCCTTAAAAACGTGACCAGACCGGACCACACAAACAGCACCCGTTCACGAGTATGACGCGTATCTCAGCCATCGCCTCTCTCAACCATGTGTTCGGGAAAGTGGCCTTTGTACATACAATTAATTGCAAATAAAGAAACTGAACTGAACTGAACTGAAGTATCTGGCCACTTAAGATAATTGTCATTTGCTAGCCACCAATTTTATATAGCGTCGGCACCGACGCTTTTAGTAAAGGAACTTTATCTGTGCTTCGGGTAGTATACATACATACATTATCTCACGCCTTTGTTCCCAGAGTGGGGTAGGCAGAGCTACAGAATTACAAACATCTCTAAAACTTGTTGATAATTCTATAACCACAATAATAACCAGAGATCGGACAAATGGGTGTCATTACTCGCAATAATGTGGACATGACTCCAAAGATTTTAATCAAACAAATAAAATTACATTAATTGATTTCTTACCTGAACTTTAATCTTGATCCTTTGCAGGATAGTAATAAATAAATAATACAAAGACTTGAGGAGTGGCTATTAATATTATATTAATCTACGTAAGTTAGCTCCATTAACATCCGTGGATTGCGAAAGAAGCTTATACCTCATAAGTTTATTTTAGCCGTGAAAAGGAATAAACTAACCACACAAAAATTATTACTTAAAACTATTTATTTGCTTTAATTTAATCTACAAAATAAGTCTTGCAAAGGATCAAAATTATTTTTAGGGTAAGTAAGTAATCAATGAATGTAGTTTAATTTGTTTAATTAAAATCTTTGGAGTCATGTCCACATTATTGCGAGTAATGACGCCCATTTGTCCGATCTCTGATAACCCCCGAGTAGTATTTTCTAGAAAAACGAAGATTCTAGTTTAATCGCAGAAATATCAGCATTATTATCTTTTGCTTTATTCGACGATGCATTTTTGACGACGCAATTAACCTAGTTCGTTGGTAGGGTTTGATTCGCGTTATGGGATCAAAATATTTTCCCGTATCAGTTATAATTCGATATTTTCTACGTAATTTAAGTATATTAGTTTACGTGACGGTTGCGTAATGCTAATTACGCAGAGTCGCGTACAACACTTTATCTACACACATATTATAAGTACTCTAAGATGGGTTCAGAAGACGAAAGTCAAATGACCAGCATCTGTGTTCGTAGGTGACAACGATGACAGCTGAAAATTTTGAAATTATGTTATCGAATATTGTAAGGTAATGAGATCCAAATTAGGAACATCTTCCAAAATTAACAGCTGTCATCGCTGTCACCTACTACCACAGGTAATGCTGGTCATTTCCTACGGGTTTTGAACGCATAATAATAGAGGACTTATGATATGTTTGTAGATAATAGTACTTTACGTGACCGTTGCGTAATGCCAATTACGCAGAGTCGCGTACGATACTTTATCTACACACATATTATAAGTACTCTAAAATGGGTTCAGAAGCCGAAAAGCAAAAGACCAGCATTACCTTACCTGTGGTAGTAGGTGACAGCGATAACAGCTGTAACGTAATTTTGAAATTACGTTATCGAATATTGTAAGGTAATGAGATCCAAATTTGGAACATCTTCCAAAATTAACAGCTGTTATCACTGTCACCTACCACCACAGGTAATGCTGATCATTACCTACGGGTTCTGAACGCATAAATAGAGGACTTATGAAATTTACATTCTTGACGTGTAAAAGTGCCCGTGCGGCCTACTTACTGAATAAATATCTTTATCTTTATCTGTATCTTATCTTTACAAAAATAAAAGTTACACCAATAAAATAATGCTGTTATTACCATTCCTTCACAGGCAACAAATAAATTTAGCATTGTTTTGATGACGTCAATATTATCAATGTTTACAAACTACATGGTTGTAATGTATCAGGGTTGACTACTTATTTGCCTAGTACTACAATTGGGGGATTGTTATCATACACCAGATTGCCGGGGGCAAAAATGTACCAGTGCTAGTGATTCATTAAATGTCGACTAAGTTTATCGACAACTTTTTTCGTGACATATGCATCTTACATTTCTTGCAAAAGTAAGTCGTACCTTTAAATTCTAGATCTGAATGATCAGCTTTCCATGAAGATAAACGATATTTTTTCTATCGACGCATTTTTAACCGATTTAAAAAACAAAAAGGTTCTCAATTCGTCGGAATGCTAAAGAATACCTATTGTTGTACTGAATGAATTTGTTATTCATTATAATTTCAATAGTTTTCAAAAGTGACTCGAGTCTAGAGTCAATGTCGCGATAAGTATAAATAAAAGAGGTTTGCACATAATTAAAAGGTATTCAAACTTGGCCATTACTTATAATAATGATGATAAAAAATTGCTTTTTATCGATGTCGATAAGCTTAGTAGATATTTAATGAATCACTAGCACTGGTACATTTTTGCCCCTGTCAATCCGGTGTATGATTATTATGACATAGCTATGCAGTTAAGTTTACGCTGAGAGAAAGGGACAGAGCTATGTAACAGCTAGCTCTGTCCTTTACACTCGCCGTAAAATGAACTGCATAGCTATATCATAATAACCCCCCTGGAACCTTACTGAAAGACTGAAAAAATTAAACTGTATACGTCTCTCACCATGCTAGAGAAACTATGAGAATCTGCTCAAGTTTTACTCTAGTCTTTAAGACTCCTTAAGTAATTTAGAGACAAAATATATTTAGGCACTTCCTTTGGCACCTTTGTAATCGAATATTTTAATAATAGGTTATAGTAAGATGAACTCATGACAAAGTATTTTAATTTTAATAATGATAATAGGGATATTATATGGGATCCCCTTGGATCGCATAATTTGTTTTAGACTATTATTGTTTGGCATAATTGATTTGGCATAATTTGTATTGGCATAATAGTACTGTCGCATAATAATACTTTGGCCTAATACTTTTTTGGCATATAACGCTATTAGAATAATTTCAGTTGGACTAATTTGTATTAGACTAATACACATTATGCATATTATTGTTTGGGCTAATAATTATTTCTTATACGTGTCATTAACCATAATTTCAGTTTTCTAAATGAATAAAATACAGTTTCGTTGTTACATATTAGGTAAGGTTAAATTAGGTTATGTTAGGTACATTAGGTTGGGTTAGGTTATTATGATATCCAGGCGCGAAGCGCCCAAGCAAAGCAGAATAGGAGATCCGCGAAGCGCACCTCTGTCGACCTCGCCTTAGTTCCTAAATATATGTAACCACAAAACAAAACTAACCTTTTCTCGTAGTACATCTACGAATTTCGCTATAGCAATTATATGGCTATGTGCCATTTGTACATGACTATTTTTTAGGACAATACTGTTATGCATTTTTAATGATGCCAATTTATTATTATGACTTTTTGTATTTATGCTGCTTGACGTTAGTCTTCATGACGATTATGCTTTTTGTATTTATGCTTTTTAAATATATGCGTAAAGATGATTATGCACATCGCTATTTCGGCTAAAAGCAATTATGCGTAACAATATTATTACAAATCATTTTATGCCATCCAATAGAGAACCTATTATATTCTATGTATACTTATATTCTTCTGTCACTGACTGACAGACACACAGCCTGAATCACTGACCCTAGGATCTTGAAATTTGGAAAGAATATACCTTAAATACCTCAGGACGCACAGTACACGTAAATATCCACTTGCAGCAATTTCTATCTTGCTCGCTCTTACACGCTCTTATACTTGTGTAAACGTTGTTAATCAAACCTTGGGGCCTAATATGGCTGCGTTTCTCGCGTGACAAAATATTGATAAAACATCCGTTATTCTCGTACACACGTGTGTATACACGTGTCAGAAAGCGACGGATGTTTTATCCTAATTTTGTCACACAATAAACGCAGCCGTAATAGACCTGTACGGGTAGCACAATCGCTCAGTGCGTCTCTATTGTTACAGACTAGATAGAAAGCGTAGACAACATGTGCTAGTCATGCTAAAAGACTTAAAACTTGTTACTTACATTGTACTTTGTCCAATGATATAATATAGTAAAAAGAGGTAGATATGTTATACGCACTTCGATAGTGGCACCAAGCCAATTGGTACACCTTTACTTATGGCCTGTTGTTTGATCGATAGTTAAACTAACTAATGGTCAAAAAACGTTACTAATGGTTAAAATCTCAAGGAAATGTGTAAAATTTTCCATTTCTTTTTCGAATTTTAACAATTAGTTAGTTTAACTACTGATCAAACAACAGGGCCTTAGTCTTGCGCCGTCAACGGAACCGTGAACTAGTCTGCAGAGCAACACTCGTCTCTGTTTCGCTCCCAGAAATTAGCATACCATCCTGCTTTCACTTGTCATTTATGAATTAGTGTGTAATTGAAATATTTACTGATCATGTGTGCGTAAGCCGGGCCATTTTTACACGCGGATATAGGTAACATATCTACCTCTTTAATTATTATATCATCGACTTTGCCCTATAAAATACCTATTGCAACATCCTTGCTAAAAGCGTTTGTAAGTAAATTGGGTCTCAAATTTTTAAGACCGTTCCAGGCCTTGTTTCGAATTCATAAAGACTATCTGGGACCGTGTTTCACGTCGTCTTAACGATGGGTCTTGTAAACTGATAGAGCACGATGCCGAAGAGGATACGAATAAGTTTTTGCTTCGGAATATTTTTTTCGGAGAGACGACATACCTCGAAATACGGTAAACGGTTACTTTGCATAATGAGGTTCGTGATTGACTCTTGTTAGTTTGTAGGAATATTAAAAACAATACATTGTGCAGTCTGTGCCAGTTGAAATTGGCAAAGATGTAAACACAACCAAACAAACCAATTTACCCTTATTACTTGATAATCTCGTGCTTTAAGAGGCCACCTCTGGTGCCACACCCCCACAAGAATAAAAAGGGATGGCTTTATGTGCTTCCGCGCGAAGAATGTGAGATGGAGATAGTTCGCTCGCGCCTTGGCGGCAGCGTTAAATTCAATTAATCGCTGTTTTCTTTAAAACCACAACATTTATTGGAAAAATGTTTTGCCAGGATTAAGAAGTTACATATCCTCAACTACTGAATCGAAAATCATCGTTAAAGATTATAGGGTTTCGAAGATTCAACCAAAAACATGCAAAAAAGGTGTCATGTTTGAAAAATAAAAGTATCGAGGATTTTATTGCTAATCGTGTTTTCACGTTCGACAGTCTCAAGCAAATATGATCAAGTTTGATATATCCAAAGAACAGATACAAAGGCGATATGGTTATTGAGATCCAGATCGCGGAACACACCAGACTTTAGCATAGGTGGCCTCTTAAAAGATCAAGTGTGGTCTTAGCAATGATTTTTGCACTTCATCATTACTTTCACACATTAAGTTTAATATTAAATAACTATTAAATGTACGTTATTTTAAATAAAAACACGTTCGATGAAAATTTGAGGTTATGTGTCAAACAGTACTAATTTGTTTACATCTTTGGCAATTTCAATTGACACCGACTATAGGGTGCCTTTTTGTATTTTTTAACTCAAGTCACAAACAGAATGCTGTTTTAAGATTTTTAAGTTTAAATCACTAAGCGACCTCTGAACATTTACCATATGAAAGCCCCCGATATAGTAGGGTCTACCATATTTGATATAAAAACAAATGACATAAATAAAATGTTATAAATTCTTAGGTAATAATGCTATAAAATCACGTACATTAATAACTAATTTGCTATAAAGTAATTGTTTGTAACGTTTTGTAATTATATTCATAATTCTTTTTGGAATATTTCCTGTAGATAATCTTAATTTTACCTAATGTTCAAAATTTTAAATATTAACGAAGTCTAATCCTTTCAACTTAAAACTCAAAAAAGCTGTTTTCTGCACTATAATTATCGCGGTTAACAGTGATAAGAAACTTCCCTCATATTTATTATTATTTTCTTTCTTTACTACATGTAAAGCTCAGATAGGATGTTTTATTAAAATGTCGGCGGTGTTGCTTGGTTTGTGCTCTAAAAGACAAAAGGAAAATAACCAACCTACCGTTTAAAACTTTAAAGGAAGGAAGGAGAGAAGAGAAAATGTTATTAAAGGCATTGATTTTGTAGCAAATCACGGGATATTATAGCAATCCCATTTTTCAGAGACGATAATTATCTCATAGACGGCCTAACCGATTTTAATGAAACTTAGCTAAAAATCATTTTGATTAAACTTTTAAACAAATCACGTTCAATTTGTTCATTTGGGAGCTACGATGCTACAAACACACAGATACACATGTTTCACGTGTAAAACCACTCTTTAACACATTGAACAGGCGTTCAGATTAAGATTCGACGATCTCTAACGAATTTGCAGTCTTGAGATGGCAGATGTCACAACCACCACCACCATCACCATTCACCATCTTGACAATGTCATGTGACAGGTGACAAATCGGAATACATTGCATAGTTAACACGCTGATACATCACTCGGTTGTATATAAGCTACGCCTTATACACTGAATGTCACGCGTCATTGTCACGATCGTGAAATATGAATAAAATAAATTTATTTAGCATATAAAAAAACATACAAATTTTGAGAATAACACATTTAACAATTTGCTAAAAAAGGTCGCCACTCAGCTTGGTGCCACAAGATAATAATATGCCATTGGGTATTCCGTGACGCAGATTTTTAGTGACGCCTAGCTACCGAGGTGGTTGATAAAGATAAAGATAAAAGAAATTTATTCAGTAAGTAGGCCGCACGGGCACTTTTACACGTCAAGAATCTACCAGCGCTTCCCAAGAGAAGACCACTGCTGAGAAGAAACGCCGCAAGAAACTCAGCAGTCAGTCATTTTTTTAAACATATTTCTTATTACAATGGTACTACTTAGTCTAGCATTATATATAAAGCTATAAATATTAAATTAAATATAGTATCAAATAACATGCGTAGTTCAGCAGGAAAACATGCCAATTAAGAATCTTACGGGAGAGACAGAGATAAAAAAAAAAACACACACTTATGTGTATATAAAATGGTGCGAGACGACCACATAAAAGTTTCGATATGTTTTCCTACATCAACGGTGTCCCCTAGACAAGATAAAGATTTTGCATTTGAATAAATTATTATTGACTAAGTTTCGGGTTTAGGCCATGCATTTTTGTCTGTTAGATAGTCCTCGATCCTATAATACGCTTTAGACATTAACGACCTTTTCAAGTAATTTTTAAGTGCTGGAAAGGGTAACTTTAAAACGTCGTCAGGTAATTTATTATAGAAATGAATGCATTGACCAACAAATGATTTATATACTTTACGGACGCGGAATTTTCGGATAGCGATTTTATTTTTATTTCTGGTATTTAAATTATGTACCTATATCAGAATTTTTGGTGAAAGAATATAAATTTCTAATAACGTAAATAATATTCTCATAAATAAATTGAGACGCTACAGTCAAGATATTAATTTCTTTAAAAAGTTCTCTTAAAGAGTCACGGGAGTTTAAGTTGTAAATAGAACGAATGGCCCTTTTTTGTAACACAAATATAGTTTGTATGTCAGCTGCCTTACCTCAAACCAGAATACCGTACGACATGACACTATGGAAATAACTATAATAGACTAAGCGAGCTGTCTCAACATTGGTTAGTTGTCTAATTTTCCTAACGGCGTAAGCTGCCGAACTTAGTTTACCTGCCAGTACAGCTATATGGGGACTCCATTGCAAATATTTATCTAATGTTGTGCCTAAGAAAATTGCCTTATCTACCATTTGCAAACACTCGTCATTTAGAAAAATACTAGAATGTACCGGTTTAACATTAGGCAAAGCGAACCTAACACATTTCGTTTTCTTAGCATTTAGTAGCAAATTGTTGCTAGTAAACCAATTAAGTACTTTAACTAGTGTGGTGTTAATCCTACTGTAGTCTACGGATTTTCTATCTTGTTGTTAGAAAATCCGTGTTGTTACTTATACACATGTAATCCCACTGTGTGTGTGTGAGTGCGTGCGTGCGTGCGTGCATGCGTGTGTGTGTGTGTGTGTGTGTATGTGTGTGTTAGTTTGTTACTCCTTCTCGCTGCAACGGCTGGACGGATTTGGATGAAATTTGGAATGGAGATAGCTTACTTTTTATCCGGAAAAATTTTAACGTTGGAAACGTTATAACGGTAATCGCGGGGGGAAGCTAGTGTAAAATAGGGGGGCAGAAGCCTTAGAGAAGATGCTTAACGCTATCGTAAACGATTTTCGAAAACTTTCACGCGGCACGTCAATCCTATACATTTTCGATAACGATAACGACCTTACAATGCATCTTGTCTGGGGCCATACCTACTGCTCTCCTAAGCATAACTAAATGCAATAACTAAATGCAATAGCCACAGCAGATTCAACTCTCTGCTGTTTGTAACTAGTTTGCAATTTCTACAGATGTTTTGTCTGAGATATCGTCATTATGCTTAGTAGTGCAGCATAGGTATCGTGTATATTTGTCTTGTCCATGACATAAACATGACATGTAATGTAATAAAACATCAAAATATATACTACAATGGAGTCATAATAAACCATCTTCGTCCTTGGGCAGAGGGTAGTTCCCCGGGGAGGCTCCCGAAGTTTAATTAGGTAACTTCAAAGCTCAAACGTCGTCCGATGGTCTTCAAAGCCCGGGGACTTAAACAAGTTATTTGAGGAAATTATAAACAAAAAGCTTTAATTTTTTTTCTAACAACGGACGTATAAATTACGCAAAAATTGCTTCTTACAGTCGGCCAAGAAAGTGGTATACTAGTTTTGACAAAAGTTTCTGTGAGTTCTAATTAACGCTAAGGTTGACACTTGAAACTGTCATAATATTATCGCAAGGTAAAATCGAACTTGTTGTATGATGATGTGCAAATGAACTTCAACCGTATGTGGTAGGTAGACCACATTTTAGGCCGACTGTACAATATTGAAAATATAAAGTTTTGAAGATATCTATTCAGTTGCCATGAGGCCTGTGTGCTAAAAAATAAGGTGATTTTTTCTGGTTTTATAATGTTCTAGTCTATCAAGACCATCTTATTTAGTTTCTTATCTAGTTTAGTTAGTTAAATAACAAAGTAAACTTCGTGATGCTATAAACCAACATCTATAAGTGATTTATTTATTTATTGAAAAACAAATGTTTACACCAATTACAGGGGTAATTATGACGACAAAATCGAAACAACTAATCTCAAATATAGCGGTTTGTTTTGTGCCACTAACAGATGTAATTCAATGCTAAAGTGTCGGGACCCCAGCATGACTTCCAGCTATGGAGGTTTCTCAATTATCCAGAGGGCCCTGCCAAGGTGCATTGCGCTAACTAGCGTTTCTATTCGATTCGTTTTTAAACCAATCGCGTCACTGGTAGATGACGTGATATGAAAAGTCACGTGGTCTACCAGTGACGCGATTGGTTTAAAATCGAAACGAATAGAAACGCTAGTTAGCGCATTGCATCTTGGCAGGGCCCTCAGGACCCACTTAACTAAGTTTTACTGTAATAATTATCGTTCAAAGGATATAATTATTCGTAGAAATAATCAGCGACGTAATGATTATTTTTTTATTTAATTAACAATAAATTGTATGCGACCTTATAATGCAGGTTGTAAGGGACAGTAAACTGAAAACTGACATACCTGTGTTATAAGACCATATTATTTTCAATCAACATATCGTATCGCTTGAGATCTCGAAGACCACCTTATCAAACCGCTAAGATCCTAACGTGAGGTTTTAACATTAAGCAGGAATGGAGGGTGGATTGGATGTTAAATCTACCCAGGCAGTCCTTCTCGAACTACGATCCGACCAAGAAACCGCTTCGATTCTCAAGCCAGAGAATTGAGTGGTGCCAGATCTACCGGCTACGTACGTACGCCGAATACATGGTCAGGCGACTGAATACCGTGATAAAGTTCTAGTGAACGATGGGTCGGACGTATAAGGCTGCCTAATTGAGAATACACGCGCTAAAACGTGTTTTATTCGCTCTGTCGGGACTACTTAAACTCGCCGCTTGGACCTTCACTCTTGCGTTCGCTCATCTTTGCTTATTGAGAGAATTACACCCCAGGTGTGTGGCGAAGTTCGCCTGCGTGCGGCTGTGGAGCGCCTGAGCAGTCTATCCACCACATAATACAAGACTGCCCAAAACGGAAGTATAATGGTAACCCTGAAGACCTGCTCTTGCCTAGTAAGAACGCAGCCCTCTGGGCGAAGACATTGGATATAGTTTTATAATTATTAGATTATCTTTTTGTATACATTATAAGCGACTCATCAAATGCCATACGATTATATAAATTTTCAATCAACAGGTATTTTTATAATTACGATAAACATTAAAATTTCAAACACCCACATGATAAAAGATGTACCTATCATTGCTTCAATAGCACGGCAACATCAAAAGAACGAAGAATTTTCATTTCCTATTCATTTAATTCATCGAACCGAGACGCAATCTGATAAGAATACAAAAATACCAATGAATTCAGAGGTATCGTGTTTCGTATACCTGTGACGATATGTGAATGCTAAATACAAACAAATACGTAAAAGATACGAGCTCGTATCAACGGTAATAATACTTGTTTATTACGCGCTGTCTTATGCTCGCAAATTTATCCGGATTGCTTGACTCGTGGGGTCTAGGTTCAATATCGATGTTTCGAATTATGAATCTTGTGTCCGAAAACTAAAGTTTAAAATGGGGTGCTGTGTATTTGGCTTATTTTTTATTGTCCGAAACATACATGATATAATTATTTAGTATATTAGTCCACTCGCTTAGATAGTGTCACTACACTTGCACGTACTGGTGGTTATTGTAATAAAATACGAATATAATTCGACATAATACTGCCACATTTACTTACGCCGTAACACCCGCTATTGAATTAGGCAGTTTACATCGAAATATATTCGTATTTTTTTACAATAATCACAAGTAGGTACGTGCGAGGGTAGCGACACTATCTAAGCGAATGGACTATACGCATCGTTTGCCCGAAAGATTGTTTGTCATATATAAACTGAGCTAAGTCAGATAACTTTTTAAGTTTTCCAAAAATACCTACGGTAATGATAAGTTAGGGTTGTATTATAACAACACTAAAAAGTTTTTAAATTCAAGTGGAAATGGCTTTGGAATTAACGAAAATTCGGACAAACGATGCATTAGAACTAATGATGATTAGCGATTTCAATAGAGACCCGGCTACACCTACTTAAAACGTCTTATCATCACGATATTTTTTTTTTAATGATTTACTGTGGCCCCAGCGTTTTACTATACGAAAACTGGAATAGTCAAAATACATACAGGGTACTGATGTGATTTTTTACTCGTAGTATTTCAAAGTCCTTTGTGCAAAATCTTGGAAGTAATTTTCTTAGCTAAGTACATTTTAAAGATTCATCTTAAAAATTCCATCAAAACATAATGTATTCAAGACATTTCTTAGACATTGTTAAGGTAACTCTATTTGCCAAGAAGAAAGTAAATATGATACGATATTGTATTAAGGGACACGTAATGTAAGACGATCAATCATGCATAATTTACATTCCATTACGCTGTAATGTTATTTTCTAACAAAAAACGCTAACCATTTAATGTGGATCTGTGTTTACTTAAGAACTGGTTGTAATCTAAGTTTTAATAATTATGGTCATAAAGAAACGTATAACCAGCGTCTGATTATTTGTGACTAGCTTTTACATGTGACTTCGTCCGCGTTAAATTCGTTTATAGTCCTAACCCTATGAGGGGTAAACCTACTTACCTAACGAATTTCACATACACTAAAGCATCGACCCGTGATTTTAATTTATTTATTAGTACCGGTGACCAAAAAAGAGTTTTTTGATAAATTTTCTAAAACTGTAAAGTTTGACAACTTCCTTTATTTAACGCGGAAAATAAAAGTAGTTATGTTTAAATCAGGAATTTTTAGTTCAAAAACTTCGGATATAAGGGGGGGGGTCATTTTTTGGCTGTAAATCAAAAAGTACGTCACGGAAAATTATAAAAAAATATTAAATTTTTTTTAAATAAAAGGCAAACCTGACTCACTGACTGAGATATCAACGCACAGTCAAAACTACTGTACCTAGAAACTTGAAATTTGGTACAGGGGTTCCTTTCATGATGTAAGTGAGCACTGAGAAAGGATTTTTGAAAATGAATCTAAGGGGTTAAAATAGGGGGAGTAGCGGGAAACTAATTCTACGCGTACGAAGTCGCGGGCGTCCTCTAGTAATTTCATATTTTTTTACTAAAAACAGATGCGGGCAAGCAAGTTGTAAAATTCAAGTTGATAGCTTCTATAGTTTCTGAAAAAAAATGCTGTGACATACAGACAGACACCGAAGTCTCACCATAAGGGTTCCTTTTTTACCGGTTACCTATCACAACTTCGAAAAATGTTTGACCGAATTTTGGTTCGACAAATACTTTTCGTCAATTATGGTTTGGGTTTTTTTACGTTTGGCCGAATGATCATTTCGAATAGTTTTATTTATTCATTACTTGTTTTGGTTTTTTAACGATTTGACAAATTATCTATACCTCATTACTGGTTTCGGCGTATCAACAGTTGTCCAATGTAATGCTTTGTCTATTTATCTTTTTCCTATTTCTGATTTTACCTTAGTATCCTTTGCCCAATATTACGGCTCGGTTTATTCATAGTTTACCTAATTTTAAATCGACCATGTTATGTTATACTTAAGCAAGTTTTTCGGGGCAGAAAAAAAATAACCTCGAAAGCCAAGGCGGGAGCAAAGCTCCCGCCTTGGCCTTCTAACCTAACCTATCTGAGTCGGTTCTGCCCTGACTCGTCTTGCTCGTTGCATTTTGTAGATAGTTGAAACTAATTACAAGCAAGATTTTTTGGCCGAAATGAATATTTGACGTAACGTAGCAAAATCTATATGTAACATTGATAAAGTGAAAAATGGGTTAAGAAACAAAATACAAAACGATCCACAGGCTAGTTGTAGCATTGGTGTAATGAAAAATGGGCTTTGAAATAAAATACGTAACAATACATAGGGTACGTGACTACAAGGAGAAAAGTTGCTTGGACTAACGAACCATTTACTTAAAGTCAAATGGTGAAATAAAAAAATGACGAATCGTGCCATCGGAGAAACGATAAAAAACGAAATGTTTTCGGTCAAATGAAATTCGGTCAAAAACTTTTCGAGGTTGCGATAGGTTACCTTTTTTACCATCACCCTAAAATAGAGGCATATCATCGTACTTCTTAACACTTTCAGTGCCGCCGACCCGCTATTTCATACAAAATGGACCGACGCAGTCGAGGCCGCGCTATATACGAATCCAGCAACCGCCCTTCCCGGTCGAGGCTTGTATAGTGCTTTTCTCCAACAATATGAGGAAATTTAACACAATTGTTAATAATATTAAACACAGTAGGTACCAACATTTCCTTGAAAAAAAAGAACAGAAACGTACGATTTAGTATGACTCTAAAATAAAGCAATAAATAAAATCACAAATTTAAACGTAATAAATTTTATTTGAAAAAAATATAGTTTAAACTATAATATTTATTACCTACGATTTTATGTTATTTCGGCAATTTATTTTGTTTGTGAACGCAATTGCTATTTTAAAAAATCAAACTAGTATTTGATGCACTTTTAAATACGTCGTAAACGCTGTTTGAAAAAGCTTAACGTTTTAGTCTATGGCTTTTAAAAAGTTAAATATACAAGGAAAAATTTTGATTGCACGAGTGTTTGGCTGTTTGGAGATAGTTATCCTAGTCCAAAAATGGTTTTAAAAAGTAAAACACCAAGTACGTAATGAAGTTTCATACATTCTCGCGGCCGCTGCTGTTGGTAAATAATAACATTGTTTTTTTTTATTTTGTCTGGACCTGGAACTCAGAACTTCGCGGGCTGATTTTACAACATTAAGGTTAACGTTTCCGAGCATGTGGGAGAAAAGTACTATAATCCAACACAAAACGTTCGTATCTTTCAATAAAGCCATCAAGCAATCTCATCATTGTCCTATAAGACCGACTCGATCTAATTCGGCCGCCATTTTTCCCCAGTTTTTAACAAAGCAAGCGGATAATGTATTTACTCAGCGAGCCGTGAGCGGCGGAATCCATCCGACAGCCAAAATGACGAATGGACCTAGAAATCATACAATAAGGAAATGGACCGATTTTGTTAGGGTTCAGTAGGCCAGCTGAATGTTTGAAGGCTTTCTCTTGATGTGCGGATGGCCGTGTGTGGCCCCTGCATTTTTTTTATTCGACACATAGGTATGTTAGAGTTTCACACTAACTTTTGAGGGAGCACCCCTTAGCTCAGTGCACTTTTGTATTAATTTATACTTGCACTGTTTCAAAGCGCCGGATCAGCTATCAACTCAGAACAAAAAATGTGTCTGTGGATCATGGGCGTGCGTAAGGGACGCATTTACACCTTAGAGTGAGCAACGTATTCTTGCATGGGGGGTTTAAAAATGAATAACTCTTACGTATTGCTCCGTCCTTTACGCACGCCCGTGATCTGCCGACGTGTAGAGAGGCCATTACACAAAAGAAAAAGGGGAAGACAATGTTGTCGCTTTACAAGACGATAAAATAATGCGTGCCGCGACGCACGCGACACCTATATTTGCAAATACTCCACACAGCTGTAAAGGAATGGCATATACAGCAGAAGAGATAAATTGATGGCCTAACATCGTTGCGTAAGTGAGATGCCGATGTGTCTCACAATAACGACGCGATGATGACGTTGTCTCGAAACTTTAAATAACGCTATCTCGCTTTTTCAATACTGGTAGCCAAAAATTTTCATAACTACATTAATATGTAGTTATTCAAATTTTATATTGCCTAAAAATGTGGTTTATTTGTGTTTATTTTGTACTTACGAATGAAATATGTTTCCATATATTTATTTTTATGTTTTGAACTATTAATGCACTTAAAAACGCGTTAACCCCCCATGCAAAAAGTTTTATTAGTTAAGTGTAATAAGTTTGACGTGGGTATCTGTGTATCTGTCTGTGGCTTTGTAGCTCCTAAACGGGTGAACCGATTTGAAGGCGGTCTTGTTTATTTGAAAGCAGGTATTCTAACGGTGGTTCTTTCGTTTCAAAATCAGATGTGCCGTTTAAGAGATATTAGTTTTGAATCAAGGGATCGCCATTATTTGGTTTTTATTTATCTAATAGTTATTATTTATTTACATCCAACTAAGTACAGAATTCAACATTAATACAATTAAAATTTAAAACTAAACGTATTAAAATTAAAATTAAACTAAGCTATTTAAATATTAAAGATATAAATAATAATCGCCGATATAAAAAGAACACCCCTTTATTGCACAATACACAAAGTAGGTACAAATGGTGGACTTATTACCTTAAGGCATTCTCTATCAGTCAAGCAATGGGCAAAAAAGAAACAATTTAAGGTTGGTGGTGAGCAGAAAATAATGAAAATAAAATGTTTGTCAAAAATAAATCAAGCCAATTATAGATATAACTGTAAATAAATAGTACATACATAATACATATATAAGTATAATACAAACTTAATAGGTATATGTATACATACCCACTATTTCAACACTATAGAGAAACTAATTATTAAGGTTACAAGAAAATGCTCGCGAACCTGCGTTTTTAAACGATAACTTAGTTTGTGCTTGCCTGAGTTATTTAACACATTTATTATACAGACGACGATATTAAAAAAATCTGTCGGGTTTTTACAGCTTGCGATTTTTTACTTTTATTCGCGCGTCATTTAATATACGAAACCCTAAAGAATTACGTTTCCGGCTACACTTGACCGAGTTTTATCTCTTTGTGGTATTAGGTGGCTTTGTAAACGACCTAGATGTCGGTTTTTGGGACGTTTGGATCACAATATTGATTCGGTAACATTACCCGCTTATAAATAGTAAAGCTGGTAAATATACATGGTATTTACGACCAGACCAGTGATCGGAATAGGTAGAGTATATTTACCTAAAGTTCGCAAAAGGACATAATATAGATTGGTTAAAACCGGATGAAATATTAATTTATTTTTATTAAAATCCGGATTTCCAGTATTTTTAATGCTAAATATACATAATATTTACTTACGGTATAGGATATTTTATGTTAGTTTGTGATAAAAGGGGCGTCACTCATTTCTTTTAAGTAGGTATCTAATTAATAGGTGGAGCATATTTACCTAAACTTCGTAGAACAACAACAAGACATAAACTGGAGACTTCCTTGCGACTACATATACTAGTACCAGAAAAATGCCGGAAATCCGGAATTCAATAAAAATAAATTAATATTTCACCCGGTTGTAACTACTCTATATTATGTCCTTTTGCGAACTTTAGGTAAATATACTCTACCTATTCCTATCACTGCTTATGACTATTTGGTAATAACACTGCCTACGAAGCTGCTGGTCCTGGGTTTGATTATGTAGTATGTTTATTGTTGTTTAGTACCCATAGTACAGTCAAGAACTTTAATTGCTATGCCACTATGGAACCCTGTCGCATAACGTTAATAATTAATTTAAGCGTAATTTCTGTCATGTCGTTTGACGCTGTCATTATGACAGGGTTCCATAGTGGCATAACAATTAAAGTCCTTGACTGTACAAGCCTAGAGTTTAGTTTGGGACTAGGTCAATTAATGTGAGATTGTCCCCCGATGTAATTTACTAGCTTCTGCCCGCGACTTCGTCCCCGTGGAATAGTTACTAACACTAACTTTAACCCGCGACTTTGTTATCGTAGAAGGTTGAATCATTCTTCATTGGTGCTCCGCTCCTATTGGTCTTAGCGTGATGATATATAGCCTATAGTCTTCCTCGATAAATAGGCTATCTAACACTCAAAGAATTTTTCAAATCGGACCAGTAGTTCCTGAGATTAGCGCGTTCAAGCAAACAAACAAACAAACTCTTCGGCTTTAAAATATTAGTATAGATGTATTTGATCTTGAGCCAAATCTAAAAAATGATAATCACAAACACATTATGGTTTTTAGGGTTCCGTACCTCAAAAGGAAAAAACGAAACCCTTATAGGATCACTTTGTTGTCCGTCTGTCTGTCTGTCTGTTTGCCAAGACCCTTTATCTTGGGAATGCGTTTAGGTATCGAGTTGAAATGTAAACCATGTACTCAAATGTACAGGCCCTTGAAGTTGTGAAAAAATCAAACTTATAAGTCAACGTAAAAAAAAGATACGGCGGTTTTAGCCGGAAAAAACGTATATTTCGACACTCTTAAGGGAATCAAAATTTATAGGGTACTTTCTTTTGACCTAGAACTATGAAATTTGGCAAGTAATACCGTCTTAAATACTACAAGTATAGTAAAAAATCTAAAACCCAACATTTTTAAGTAAATCACAAAAAAACGGGGTCTTTATGCACGGAACGGCGGCGGTGCAAATTTTGAATTGAGTTAACCGTGTCATGTGCGGAACCCTCGGTGAGCGAGTCCGACTCGCACTTATCCGGTTTTTTAATAGCTGTCCAGCAATGTATCACATAATGCAAAGTAAAAAAATGTTTTTACCCTTGCCTTATGTACGAAAGGTACATTATTTTATTTTTACACGACTGCCCCAAAAAAGGAGTGTAATGTTTTCAGGGTTCATGCTTGTATGTATGTATGTGAGTTTCTTTATTCCACTATAATTTCTAAATCCCTTGACCGATTTAGATGTGTGAGGTATCGTTAGAATCCTTACGTCATCCCGGGTGACATAGGATACATAAACTGTTAAAATCGAAATAACAACAATGTCAAAATGACAATTATTAACATATGTAGGTATATCGACGACAGTATAAAAAATGCAGTCGGGTTTTTAAAGCTTGCTTTTAATTTAGTTATTTACTAATTTCTTCATAAATTCGTGCGGGATATAAATATCTATATATAATAGTTTTCGAGAGAAACTGACTGTAACATACAGACAGACAGACAGACGGATATTGGGAAACTCTACAAGGGTTCCCAGTTTCACTTCGGAACCGTTAAAAACGTGGCTTTCACTTATACAGAATCTATCCGTTATACATTATAGCACCCTCGCTTCGCTTCGGTTTATGTGAGTTTTCTGTAACACCCGTACATAATACAGAACTTATTATACATTTAAACCTTCCTCTTGAATCACTCTATCTATTGCTGAAAACTGCATCAAAATCCGTTGAGTAGTTTAAAAGATCTAAGCGAACAGACAGCGGGAGCGACTTCATGTTATACTATGTAAAGATTTCAGGTAAAGGTGCTTTGACATGCATAACGCTAACGTAAACGCTTTTCGAAAACTGACCAGAATGTCAAGATATATGGAATTGACGTAAGCCCTCGACGCAACCGTCCGGCAGCCTACCCTAATCCTATCCATTTTCGATAGCGATACGCCGACTGCCAATCTCCGAAAAAATCCGATAACGTTTTTCTCCCCTTAAACCTAGTCCGACTTTTATGATTTTTACGTTTTCCTTTCCAAGAAAATATTTCTGAGAATGAAAGAAATATAAAAAGTAAAAAAGAGAAACGTACAGACCTAGTTCTTTATAATAACTACAACATAAAAAATCGTGGAAATCGGACTTGATTTAGGGGGTGATAAACGGGTCCATATTGGCTCACCTAATTATTTTTACTCATAACGACTCATAAGTCCTAATTATCGCAACTCCTAACGTATTTATTTCAGCAACTGTTACATTTTCAGGATTTTTATAAATCAAACCTAACCTAACCTAGTCTTATCTACACATTGAATATTTCAGAACTTCTGAAAAGTTTACGGTTCCAGCGGTATAAAAAATTCATTTTCGGAGTTCCGATAATAGGAGTTGCAATTTTAGTTGAACTTTGGCGCTCCCGTGATAAACGTTATCGCCTGGAGCTAAATTTGTATGGTTTTTTTTTTGACAACTACGCGATTTTAGGGGCGCTTCACAATCCTCTTAATACTCAATGTTGATAAAAAAAAATCAACTTCTAAATTATTACGTGCTAGGAGATTTTAGTACCTACCTACTAAATACAGACACGGGGGCGCTATTCCATTCCCGATACAAAGTTTCTCGATGACAAAACGATAACGTTACTAAGAACTTAACGTAACGATGAGAGGTTACAGTTTATGCAAGAGGTACCGTTCCTTTTTAGAGTTTCGTACCCGAAGATTGCCTAAAGGGACCCTATTAATATGCCAAAATTTGGTATGATTACGAGCCCTGAAAAAAATAACAAATACTAAAACATGGCCAAGCGCGAGTTGGGCTCGATGCGAAATCGAATTCAAATCGGAATATAACAATACGTACCTAGTGCGCGGCGGTACGGTACCCTCGGTGCGAGAGACCGACTCGCACTTGACCGGTTTTTACCACGGGTTTACGAAAGCTGTAACAATCAAAGCCACCAATGTTGAGAGGTTATTGTTCGCCTTGTTACCCGTGATTGGTCAGAAACAATAGAAAAAAGCTACGAAACAAAAGAATAATAAAAAAACCGTTTGTTGGTCAGACTGGAACATTCCAATTTTGAAAAGAATACATGTGGCTGAAATTGAAAAATCGGGCGAGAGCATGTCGGCGTGCTCATTGTAGGGTTCCGTTGTTGTTACTACAAACACAAAAACTTAAAAATCCACAAGTATTTAAAAAAAACAATTTAGAGATAAGTATTAATTTGTTGGTTATTAGGGCCGGCACAGACGGACTGCAAAATAGGTAACCTGGTTTTCGTCGCAGCCCTGGCGAATAGTTGGTACCGCCGCTAGTAAAGGTTGTCCAAAAAAATTGCGAAGTTCAAAAAAAAAAAGAATTTTGAAAGGCTTCATCTCGGAAACTATTGGGTCTACAGAGACAATTCTAGTTTCATATTGTAGCAAATTTAGTCTACTTTAAAACTTTTTGGCAAATAGCGAGGTCACAAACATGGATTATTCATTGGGCCAACATCATAAACAAGTCTGCAAAAAATCCGAACTACCGGATGTGACGCAAACTCATGATGACTAAAGTTACTGGATTAATACTGCAAGTTGCAGAACATTCCGAATTTTTCGAAAAGTGCTTAGAAATGTTCTCTTTCCATACAAAAATCAAGCAATTCACAATTTCGCCATTTGAGAAGTCTCTCGTCGATACAACTCCTGCGCTCTCTCTCTTTATTTAAAAACCAAGCTCTTGTTCTTCTGTCAACTGCTTGGCTTTCTGATAAGTCACATCTTTAACCTTCGTCTTTATTTGCTCAAAGTAATTTCTCTTTAGTCTTCCCCTGCCTCTCCTTCTTTCCTTCTATAATGTTTTTAAGGAAAAGCTCGTGTCGTGGCAGGGGTCCTATCATAATTCCTCTTATACTTTCAATAGTTGCCAGCCCAATCAATTCCGGCCATGTGGAATTCTTGTCAAGCAATCCATGTCCATATATCCCAAAATGGCGGCGGACACAAATCATAATTTAGCTCGGGCGTTAACGCGCACCTTGATTCATCACAAAAAACCCGGCAATTTCTCCCCCGTCCATGTCAAAGGACAGTGCTCAATCACCTGACTTCTGTGGTGAAGCCACGAAGTTAGCGAGTTATTCGATTTTCGCTTGAGTAAAATCTTTATCTTAAAGTTACGCCCACACCAATGCTTTAAAAACGGTGACGGTACGGAATCGCAGTGACGCATCGTATTCGTACCGTTTTTGACGCACGCTCTCCACACCGTTGCTTAACGGTGCGTATATTACGGTCCGTCAAAAACGGCGCCATGTTGTTACAATGACCCCGTCTTTTGTTTACGCAAGGGCACCGTATTTTAAGCAGCGGTGTGGAGGGCATGCGTCAAAAACGGTACGGTTACGACGCGTCACTGCGATTCCGTACCGTCACCGTATTTTAAGCAGCGGTGTGGTCGCAGCTTTACACAGTACCTATAAAACAAAGCCGCTTCCCGCCGTCTGTCCCTCTATATCACGTCGCGAGCGTTAATTTGGGATCCATTTCAAGAAAAATATGCTTGAAGTCGTCAATGTCATTAGAGATGTCAAGTCATTTGTAACTTTTAGGAAACTCAACCTTATTGTTGTAGAATGTCAGATTGACTTTAGACCTAAGGTGGGTACCAAATTTAATCTCGTGATTGTATGATTAGATCTTTCAAACTACGCAATGGATTTTAATGCGAATATCATCAATAGATACAGTGATTTCAGACTCAGGATTCAATGTAAAATAAATACTGGATTATTTAATACAGGTGTTACAGAAAACTCATATAAACGAAAGCGAAGCCAGACCGAGTCTCTAGTAAATAATAAAATTAAAACATCAGGGAATTATTTAACAAAAATTTAATGACCTACGAGTTGATTAAAAAAAAAATCGCTTTGAAATTTTATTCGAAAATAAACAAGAAACGGTTGAATCGTAGTTTAGGAGGGGTGATCCATAAGTATTGATAATCGGTATTAAAAATGGGAGATATGTAAATCATTAAATTTTAATTGGAATGAACACACTTTCTATATTTCCGAACACTTATTCATCATCATCATCATCATGTCAGCCGAAAGACGTCCACTGCTGGACATAGGCCTCCCCAAGGCTCTCCACTCAGACCGGTCTTGTGCTTTTCGCATCCACCGCGTTCCCGCGATCTTTACAAGGTCGTCACTCCATCTTGTTGGAGGCCTACCTACAGCTTACACTTATTAACGTCATTCAATTGTTTTATTTTACCACTATAAAAATAATTTTACTTTTTGAGGTCAAAATGGCCAAATTTTGTACCTTCACTATGTCATCACCAGATCGTGATTTTTATGTAGTTGTTTTTGAACATTAGTGAATGAGAAGTAGTAGTCGAAAGTTAGGGCTAAATAATGGGGAGAGCGGTTATCAGTTCTGATCTTTGGTCGACGAGCAGCACCCTTATCAATTAGAAGGCTCTTAAGCACAATTCATGCCGAAAATTCGTGTTTTTTTTTCTTCGACTTATTTTTATTATTTTGCCATAATTAGGATAGAATAATGTTATATAACTCTTCTAAATTATTTGAACTCAATTGCTAAAAACTAAAGTCGCAGTATTTATTTGTAGGCCTCAATAATCCTGGAAAAGGCCGAAAAAACCACCCTACATTTTGTTGACCGAGCTGGAGGCAAAAATCCACTGCAATGATAACTTATTTATCCTTTAAATCATAATGATAAATCAAGGTTTCATTTTCAATAACAATATTTTTTATTAGTGTACCAGAAATTTTTCCACACAGCTCCGAATTATTACAAAACTAACTCTTATTTTTGCCGTCGTAAAATTGTTAATACAGATGTTTTTTGTTTAGCTATCACAGGAAAATTTCATTAGTGCCATGGTATAGTCCACATTAAAAGAATATCACTATGTAGATGGTTCTTACTGATTCTCAAAACTTATGGATCACTCCTCGTAAGTTCGGGGTTGGTTGCAAATGGTTGCAACGTTCCTCAACATGGTTATGTCGACATTTGAGCACACGCTTCTAAAAAATCGACCTGCTAGTCCCAATACAAACTAATGCGTCCAAATCAATACAATAGGTGTAGTAGAAAATAAGTAAATGCTAACAACAGAAATAGGTATTTTTTTATACTATTAAGATAGATAGTTTGAATTGTCACAATATATTTTTTTAACACAATAAAGTGTAAAAACGTCACAGGAATAGCAACAAAAAAAATTCAACATAAACATTACAATATCTTACCACGGAGCTAAAAAAATACGAATTTAGCCATGAGTGAAGCATGAAAAAAGGCTGTCTGTGTGCGTGCACACGCACAAACGTAAACTGACACTCGTACAGTGGCTCGGCGCCATTCCGGTATTTCTTAACTAGCATCCCGCCTTTGCTTCGCTCCGGTTAAAACTAACAAGAAATTGGCTTTCTCCATCCGGAATAATGTGCCTTTGAAACGGTGAAAGAATTTTTAAAATACGTTCCGTAAATTCCAGGAATTTCCTATTGGATAAATACAAACTCTCAAAATTCGTACTACTCTTTATAATATTAAATATAGATATAGATCTAAGGAAGGTTGAGTGATGTGATTAATAACGAATCCGACACATGACAATAAATAGATTCAGGCTAATTGGAAGGATGTTTAAACTTTGACGAAAAAAAAACAAGGCTATGGCTTTTCGGCGTTTGAACCTTTAATTTTAACAAATATAAGATGTAAAAAATATTTAGGAGCACTCCCAAATGTCATGGGATTCAAATTGTTGCACCAACTAGGTAACAAAAACAATGGAGCCAAGAAAAACATTTTAAATAAAAAATCACACTGTATATTCCGTGGCCCCAAAAAAGATTCGACTGCATCTGCCTGTGACAAATGAACGCGGTTTTTAAAGCACAACCAACATTCGCGTTCTCTTACAGCCTTGTTTACCGGCCATAAAGCCTTATCTCGCCTTTATAGAGCATAATTTAGCATAACTCGTGTGTCTTTTAAAATGGTGAGAAGATGAAGTGGCAGGCATAAAGGGTGTTTAACTTATGTGCCGGAAAATAAAACCAGGCGATTATGATTTCCATTTACATGTCTTTTCGGAATAAAGTTTGGAAAAACAGAGGCATTATAAACGTTGAAGTTTCTAAGCGTTGGCACAAGCGTTTGCCTAACATTGGTTATCATAATCAAACTGTAAAATAACTTGATTACGGATCAAATTCATTAGCAGAGGTAAAAGTAATTTTGAGCGAACTTAAACAAGGAAATGTAATTAATATTAATTTGAAGAGAATTTGAGAGAGACCTGTGATTAAGATTTAAGGCAATCTGTTTTGATGGAGGTTGGTATTTTCAATTGGCGATTTGAATAGGAAGCAAATTGAAGAGAGACTGGGTCATGATGCTTTTTATATCCGACTTTTATAACGGACGGTTTGATGGATTCGGGCCTGGATTTTGAAAAACATTACTTACTTTTTTCCAAGGAGATCTACAGTCCATATAATACTTTCCCTTGCAAAAAAAATAACCGGTTTTAACTAGATTTCGGTGAGGAACAGAATACTTTACACCTTCAGTGGCGGGCTATGAATATTACAGCGACCAACCCACCCCATTGGCCACCTGCTCAAATATGCCGACACCACAGCTGAATTTGCAGAGTTTACTGACATACGCTTTGTGTTGACTAAGTTTTTATGTTAATAAGTTTTATTATTTTTTACTCAAAATATTCTAAAGTGAATAATAAACGCTTCTAGTACTCTTAGGCGATGGGCTTGCAACCTGTCACTAATACGCTGGTAAACATCTTAGCCTGATTGTGCAAAACGTGGTTACACAATTATCAACAACTTATTTAAGAGTGCTTAGTAATTCTGTAGCTCTGCCTACCCCACTCCGGGAATAAAGGCGTGAGTTTATGTATGTATGTATGTATGTATGTAATATTCTAAAGTAATGTTTTTGATAGCAGTTTCTGCGTGAACCTTGCTTCTTACTTCACTATATTGTTGAACAAAAAGAAAATAAAATTTTTTTCCTTTGCCTTTTTTCACAGTTCGCAGCCCATTTTTGGCCCCTGTGGGCTTCTCAATTTCTATTGTTAACCATAGTATTGTACTGCACGTTTTTCCCATACAAATTCTATAATAACAGCCACCGAATAGGCAAATATTTAATATTAAGGTAACTACGTCAAATTTGGACTAGATTCGCTTGTTTTTTATAACTATCGATGAAAAAAATCAGATGACAACGCAAAACAATCAACAAAACAAGCGAGTCAAGTTAACTTCGAACAACTTGACGAAGACGTCCACTAAGTAGAGAAACTTTTATCCACCCTGTATTATTGCACTAGCTGTGTAGTTGGCAGCGTAAGACAAATTACTAGCTCGTAGTTTACTTGAAGTGATCTACTTAGTCGCTAAGCCACTGGACTCTCTGATATACTTGAGGAAAGTAGATAAAGAAGTTATAACACTTTACTTGAAAAGTTTGTCATAGTATAAGAGGGTAATAAGTTACATAATGAAAAGCTAGCGAAGAGGCGTTTCAGCTTTATTGTCAATTGATTTGCAAGTGAATACAGGCCTCAGAGTCAACTTATAAAAAACGGGTCAAGTGCGAGTCGGACTCGCGCACCGAGGGTTCCGTATTTAAGATAATAATATGCTTGGTAATCGCAAAAGAAAGTACTCATTTTGGTATGAACTTTATTTGCTATGCAATAAGGTCCATTTTGACTAGCCTACATTATGAAAACAGATTTTTAAAGTTTTTTGTTTATTTTTCAAAAACTGTAAATAATTAATACTTCATTTTTTTCCCATAAAATATAAACAATTACCTATACGCCAGGATTTTTTCAGATTTTTATATTAATAAACATCGAAGGGAACCGTCATTTTTTGCACATTTTTGGCTATAAATCAAAAAGTACATAACAAAAATTTAAATTTTTTTTTTTTGAAATGTGCAGATTGAGCCCTTTCATATGACATCCCATTTGCTATAATCGAACCACTTTCATTTTTTAACCCCTTTTCAACTATTTATTATATTAATTCCATTTTTTTTTACCAAAAACAGATGCGGGCAAGCCAGTTGTACAACTATGCCAAATTTCAAATTGATAGCATTTATAGTTGCTGAGAAAACCTGCTGCGACGTACAGACAGACAGACAGACAACGAAGTCTCACCATAGGGGTTCCTTTTTTACCATTTTGGTGCGGAACCGTAAAAAGGGTAGCTTCTGTGGTACTAAGCCTTTTCCATGTTAACTATTAATAAAAATACTCGATGTGATGGCGAGCCCTATTTTAAGAGTATATCTCTTAAACGACTCATCCAATTTCTATAAAACCTAATCAAGAACTTGAAAAGAGTTTTGTGTAAGTCAAGTAAGTGTTTTTACGAGACTGCGCTTAGTTTGGACTTACCTTATAATAGAACAATTCAAAAAGGTACAACACAAAATGGTTTAAAATGTAGAACTTGTATTCTGTACAAAAAAAATCGAGTCCAAGCTAACGAAATTAAAAAGCACCATGTATAAAAAAAAAGTACGTGTTGCTTACCTATGTACGGTCACGGAAGTTAATTTTCTACCCATTTCAAAGAAAATCTGCTTGAAGATATCATTGTCAATAGAGATGCCAAGTTATTTGTAATTGATAGAAAACTCAACCTTATTGCTGTAGAATGTCAGATTGACTTTGGACCTAAGGTGGGTCACAAATTAAATTCCTTGACTGTACCCACGCAAAAGTCATAAGAGTACGTTAAATATAACTAAATACCGTATATTAATTAACTACCAGCAGGTAATTTAGCAAAAATAAATACCGAAACCAAAGTAATGTTACGAAAAAAAGAGTCAGCTACTACACCTGACGTCGGTAAGTTCGTGACATAGGTAAATAACATTTTTCTCTGTAAAGCTCTCGGAAAAGGTTTTTCTATGAATAAAATGATTTATTCATTATCCTGTATTACTGTAGTTAGAGAAAAAGGTAATAGGATTATCTTCTCTGAAGTCAAAAAGACATAACTGCAAATTATTTGTGAAGGAGAATTAACTCAACATACCTATAAAAAATGTTGCATAATACAATAAAAGCGTAATAATGTCAGATGTGCCCTTTTTACGAAACGAAATGTGAATTCATGAATAAAACGACGTATAAATAAAATATTATTATATGAATTAAAAAATACCTGCATTTTTGTATACATTATGAACAAAACAATTGGTGTTTCTTGCGGCGCTTCTTCGTCGCAGTGTTGCTCTTGTCCAAAGAGCTAGTCGATTCACTCCATATTATCGTCGCGTAAAAAACCCTCATTTGGCATATTACCTGAATAATAATGAATATAAATGAATTCTTATTTTGATTAAAATGTTGCTATTACAAGTTAAGTGTCATCTATAATATCGTCTTACTTTCTGATAGTAGGACCTTGTGTAAGATTTGTCCCGATTACTACCAATATTTTATCAATAATTTTATCGCCAAGCAGCAGAATTTATTTATTTATTTAATTATTTAAACTTTTTTGCACAATACAGAAGTAAAAAGTACAAATAGCGGACTTAATGCCTAAAGGCATTCTCTACCAGTCAACCACATGGTTAAGAGAATACCTGGTGCAAGTGGAGATACTAAAAATATATAATAAGCTAATAATAATTTATGTTCATATAATACATACATAGTGTTACGCCGATGGCATAAGGCGTCTCATCTTTTATCGTTAATTTTGGTGCTTTAGAAGCGTTTTCAGCAGGCTGAAATATCGTTTCAGTCCGTTTCAAAGGTAGCTCTATAACATACCAGATTATCAGAATTTCGACCAACTTGCCGTCGTTTTCAGGCGCCTGAAACATGTTTTCACTCCGTTTCAGGCCACCCTCTATCAGATGACGCCATAACCTGAAAACCCATATTCAGGCATTTTCAGGACCCTTATGGGCCTTTGAAGTACATTTCAGTATATGGCAATTTTCCACTAAGAGTGACAGAGATAGCATGATTAGAAAGAGACAGCTATACTGAGAACCTTCAAGAAACGTGTGAAAGAGATAGCATGATTAGAAAGAGACAGCTATACTGAGAACCTTCCAGAAGCGTGTGAAAGAGATAGCATGATTAGAAAGAGACAGGTATACTGAGAACATTCCGAAGCGTGTGAAAGAGATAACACGAAATGAGACGGCAACACGCGGAACATTCCAGACTCATCCAGACCCGTGAGTCAAGGTCATTGCGATCGTAAAAACAACAAGGTAGCAAGGCGTAGAACATTCCAGCAACGAACAGTCTCGATCGACCTTGGCGGGGTGAAGTACATCGAACATTCCGGAAGGCGTTCTAGAATAATCGGACTCGGGAACTATAAAACGGCGGACACCGGCTGCGACGAGTCAGTCTTTACTTGGAAAGCGATCAGTGCGAATAAGAGCGACCCGAGCGATCATCTGAGTATTCGAAGTTTATTGTGCGATAATTGTTTTGTAACGGTTTAAGTGAGTGCGTAATTAAAGTCTACTTTTGATTATCGGTGTATTCGTGCATTTCTATCAGTTACCGACCCCCACGTACGTAACAATATAATAATTAAATACATACGAAAACAATGTGTGATGAAGATGACGACACTTTACTCAAGTTCTTAGTATTGTTGTGTTCCGTAAGACAACTGTTGAAATGATTCGCATACATTCGTTCCATCTTAGTTTTCAGTGGTAGCTTGTTGTTCATTAAAAAAACTTGGATAAAATTTTAACCTATATTTTGGTTAAATAGTCATATGCAACTATTACGCTACAAATAAAACAAATCCTGATAAATAAGTTTTTGTTATTTTTAATATATTCAAACGTAACAGATAATAATTTCCAGTAAATCAAATAATCACCAATAAATATCAAAATCAAAATCAAAATCAAAATATTTTATTGCATGTCACATTAACATATTTATAGGTGGAACATAATAGGAGGTTTGCATGTGACGCCCTGCAAGGGCACATCAACATCAGACAGAGCAGCTATACAATACAATACAATATAATATCTAGTTACTAATTATTTTCTAAAACTACTTATACTAATTGCGGTCGTGTTGGATTATAATTATGTGTATGCGACATCTAAGAATTCTTTCAAATTATAAAAGCAATTATTTATTAGAAATAGTTTTAAGGTTTTATTAAAGATCTTGGTATCATCTATGCATTTAATATAGTTTGGTAAGTGGTTGTAAATTTTAATTAACATGTGATGGGGGCTGGATATTTTACAAAACAAAGCCAATATTGAAAGTACTTCACTTACTTATTTCGATTTATTCTTATTTTATACACTTTCGCAGAAAGTCGACGGAGCTCTGCTACCGCAGAGCTCCTATTTCTGGGTAGTTTGGCCCTCCGGGCCAGCTGAAGAACTAACATAACCTAAACCTACCTCATATTTATGGCACTAAAGGGTGCCTTGGCTCTGGAATTGAAATTTTTCATTAGTGTATAAAATGCGAAAGTGTATAAAATGCGAATAAACCCTTATTTCGCATTACAAAGGAGTTTTTAACTAATAAAAAAGGAACTCCCAGACATCGGCATTTCCATTTTATCGTGCTTTGTGCACTTGCAGTCTACTTCTTCGCTTTATTTTTTTACGATTTGCTTTTTTCGGTTTATTGATATCACTGGCTGGCATCGATTATTACTTTGTGATATTGTCCTCTTCTGATTGGAAAATACTGTTGTTTTTTTATCATGCCTGTAGATTCATCTGCATACATTAAAAAGATTAATGTTGTTACATTAAGTTCAATCAAATAAGAACATAAATATGTCCCGAATGGTTGAGCTTCTCAAAGGGCGTATTCGCAGTAGTTCTTTAATGAGAAAAAAAAAGTCATATTTTTTTCAAACAGTACTGCAATAACCCTCCTTATGACGCAGTCGGGTAAAAAGAAACTACTGCGAATTATCCTCCAAAAGACAGACTCTATAGCAGTAGAAAGGGCATTGGGTAAATTTGTTTGAAGAATATTGTCATTTTTTTTTCAGCGGCCACGGATGATTTTTACATAGTTATTTAGAGGACAAAAGTTTTTAGTACAAAAGTACGCCCAAGTATGAATATTTAAATATCTCGGCTCCGATGCACTTTAGAGTATTACATTACATAACAAAATATGTTTGTTTTTAATAATTCTATCATAATTTACCACTTTTATGAATGGCCGCTCACCTTGAAAATGTATGAATTTTACAAATGACAACACTTTTACCCAAACCCCTTTATTGGGTTTTTATTATTTCCTACAATAAAGACGAAAGTGCGTAACCCTTGGCGCTTGAGTCCGAACCGAATTGATCGGATTTTTTATAGAATGGAGAAGGCAAACTAGACAGTCACAAGACTGCAATCTTAAGGCTGCAAATGCCTTGTCAACCCCGAGGACTAAAAACCCCCAAAAAGGGCGTATTTTCAGTTGTCCCTTTACTGAGAAAAAAAGCAGCCATATTTTTTTCAAACAGTACTGCAAAAAGAAACTACTGCGAATAATCATCTAAAAGTCACAGATATAGAGCAGCAGTAGAACTTTATTGGATTTTTATTATTTCCTACAAAAAAGACGTAAGTGCGTAAACCCTTGGTGCTTGAGTCTGAACCGAATTGATTGGATTCTTATGGAATTAAGAAGGCAAAATATCACACAAGCCACCTGATAGTAAGTAGAATCCGAGACCCATAGACAAACACTAGACTGCTTCTATGGGACCTATCAGACAGAGAGCATCAGTTTTGCGTTCTTTGCGGTCTTTGGTTATATTACGTTACCGCTGACCGCTTGAACGCTTGACCGCGTGACCGCTCTCGGTGTGATAGGTCCCATAGAAGCAGTCTAGTGTTTGTCTATGGGTGTTAGGCTGCAAATACCTTGTCAACCCTGAGGACTAAAGGTCTCCTCAGACAAACTGCCCTTAAGGTCCAACATTCTCCATTTAATTCCTCCTAACCTTAAGAGAAACACGCCTAAAAAGCATCTCCTAAACTTCATTTATAGCCTGTACCGATGAAATTATTGGCTATGCCTGTGAATACAGTAAATAACACACAGTAACGCAAAAACGAAGTCATATTTACTGTTTCCCGTTGACATTTACTTTAAATTGTACATTACGCCATTTTTATAAAAAAGTACAACTTAGGTTTTTGGAGTATATCAATGTTTGCAACGTTCCAAAAAAAACCCCTAGTTTTTTATTGAAAACGTAGGTAACCATATGGTGATACAACGCTTTAATGGTCATAACTGATATCACGTTTTAGTTACAAACTACAATTTCAATTATTTCAACACCCATTTTTCATCGAACAACGGCCCATTAGTTGATTGGTAGAGTATACGTTGTTTTTGTACAATCCATTAACAATACCAAGAGGATAAGTGTTATTATAAAGGTCCTGTGTTTTTTAACAATCTATTATTTGACTTGCTTCATTCGTATGTCTGTCATTACCGTTAAAATATTGCTAGTCTATTTTAAAATACTTTAGATTAGTCCGTTGTACATAATTAAAGTAGATTCGTTAGAAGTTACACTAAAGAAGGCAGCTAACTGCATAGAAATAGTATAAGCGACGTATTTTTAATTTAATGTGGTTACCAATAAAAGAGAATACGATAGAATAGTAGATTATACACCGAAGGGATAAAGCACTGTTTTATGTCACGGGCGCGATAATGATTTAACTCCCGAGCGTAGCGAGAGAGCTTCGCTCAGGATTTAGAACGGAGTCTTGAGTGCAGCGAGGAATTCAAGTTCGCCCAAGACAAAAATAACTTTATCCCAAAGGAGAATACAAAATCTACTTTTCTCACCTTTTGTTTTACTTATTTTCTTTGTTTTGAGTATATGGCTTGTGGTGGCCAGTTCGATTATCAAATAAGTCCTTTGGGCTGTAGGTTTCATACTAATTCAAATCTCATTATTAACCAGCGGGTTATACAGGTTAAATAGCGGCTGGTTAGCCGATGGCTATAATGACTTACTTTAGGTGAGGTTTGCATGATATATAATTGAGCAATTTCACATGTGTGAAAAAACGTTTATTCAACTAACACATCAACTCAAGGGTACATAATAGAAAATATACAATGATTTAATAAAACTACTTCTTATCTCCTAACAATCGACACTATTAGGTTAAAAAGTACAATGAGAATGACATGTGACTTACGAAGCATAACTACATACATTACACTATGACAAAGGATTCAATAAAGACATTACACACATACCAAGTCGGTTCATAAGTTCTGTTACTGAGATTTATTACAGTTAAAAAAAATATTAAAGGAGTTTTTCATAAACCTGCTCATTAATCAAAAGTTTGATTTATATAAATAGAGTATAGTAGATTTTTTGACAGTCATTTATTATCTGTCTCTTGCTCTCAAGTGTCATACTGTATATAACTTTGCTACATTTTAATAGGGCGAGCTACTCCAAAGATTGGCCGTTCGATACTGGGTCAATCATTCTGCCATTTTGATGTTATGGCGGTCCCACATTAAAGTTTACTGCCGCATTATATTTTTTGAAGAGCTATGGTGTTGAACCTTTGGGGATATCACATTATTTTTAACGGTAGCTTTGTGTAGATAATTTGATATGTATATTATATATTTATACTATAAATGCGACAGTTTGTTTTTCCTTTACGCTGCAAGAGACAAAGAGTCCCGAGGGAGTAAAGATAATTGAAATCTACGCGGACGAAGTCGCTGGCAGACAATGATATAATATAAAAAGAGGTAGATATGTTACCTATACGGTATTCCACGTGTAAGAATGGCCCGGCTTACGCACACATAATCAGTAAATATTGTAATTACACACTAATTCATAAATTACAAGTGAAAGCAGGATGGTATGCTAATTTCCGGGAGTGAAACAGAGACGAGTGTATGTTGCTCTGCAGACTAGTTTACGGTTCCGTTCACGGCGCAAGACTAAGTAAAGGTGTACCAATTGGCTTGGTTTTAGAGTGCCACTATCTAAGTGCGTATAACATATCTACCTCTTTTTACTATATTATATCATTGCTGGCAGAAGCTAAAATGAACATTTGGTGTTTACTTCAAGTGCGAGTCAGATTCGCGTACAAAGAATTACATACCATCACCACATGAACGCTAATTAAATAATAAATGATACTAGTAATAGCAAATTACCACCGAAACTTATAATAATAATAATTTATTCAATAAGTTAAGTATAGATTTTTGATCCTTGGACGTTTTTGATGTGTGTAAAACAAGAACGGACCAATACAGGTGAAGCAAAGTTAGGCAACCACAAGAGCAGACCTAAAAGTGCCCACAGTTTTTTTTTATGGTAAGGAGAAGGCACGCGAGCACTCAGGCCACCTGATGGTAAGTGGGATCTGAGACCCATAGACATTTCTACAATCTCTAAATTGCAAAACTAGGACTACAAATGCGTTGCCAACCCTGAGGACTAAGATGGAATGCCTCTATGCTAGTAATTTCACCGGTTGTCTTATCCCCACACCGGGACACAGCAATGCGAACACAACTGCTTGGCGGTGGGTTAATGGATAAGATGGTGGTAGCTATCCGGACGGACCCTGCACAAGGTCCTACCATCACTAAATTAATTTAGCTATCAAATTCTCTAAATTATCAGGTTATAAATAATATACTAACTAATAGGTATATGTATTCACAACTTGAACTAAGATTTTGAAGGATTTAGTTGAATTAGACAAAGTCCCTGGGCTTTACTCACGCCGCAATTTGCCTAAAGTTTACAAGGCGACGTAGAACTTTGCCGCTTTTAATTATTCCAGCTTCGTTTGGAATGCCGCATTTACCACAGGGTGTTTGACTTGTAGGCTCACAGAAGAAATTAAATATTAAACAATTTGAATTAATTAAAATAAAATATTATACGGGGCAGGGCATTATGTTGGTCAATTATGGGCTTTTTTAGTTTTTTTAATGCTGTTTAACCTAAACTTAAACTAAAAAAACTTTATCTCACTTGATATTGGCGAAATCACTACGAAACGGCGGCTTTTTGCCGGAATCGACACTTAATTATAAATAATACAAAGAGTTAAATTTTAAATAAAGGTAGTGCTATCAAAGACGGATTTACTTCGTATTACTTCACAATATAATAACGAAATAATATTGATAATTAATTTAAAGACCAGCATTAAATTGTAACGAATGTACAAAAAGGGGTGATTTAAAACCACAGGCTGTTCATTTTTCTTACAAAATAATGGTTGTTAAGCCGAAATATTCGATAAAATATTCGATGACGTTCGATGAATATGCAAAAACATCATCACGGATGATTTTATAGGAAAAAGCACAAGTTGAGTAATGCGGATATACTAAAAGTGTCAAACGGAAAGTGAGGAAGCAGAAATCCGCGCAATTTTCCAGGAATAAATAACGTTTTCATTTATGCAGCAAGCCATCGAAGTATTAACGAAATATTTAAAGTGGCATTTAGCAAAGGAAAGCGTTAATAAATATGTAGCTTTGAGCTTGTAACGCAATAATTTTAATTAACAATGATGCAGAAAGGGTAAATTTAAAATTGATGTTTAAAATATAACCTTACAAAGTTTATTATTGACTAGCTGACTAAAATAAAAAATAAAAATAAGCACAGTGACACTAAATTACACACAATTTGCCAAAAGAATGTGTGCGTTGAAGCAGGGCAAAAGTTTCGACCAAAACAAAAACTAGCTCAATTATGTACTACTTACTTATCCAGGTTGGTTAAAGAAAGATAAAGAATAACACCCCTGAAACGATTGAAATGAAGTTGAACCACGAACGAAATTTGATCTCGCGTCCCGCTGGTGACGTGCTAGCCGTGTGAAAGGGGCTTTTAGAGGAGATACGGCAGCTTTTTACCTTTAAAAAGCGTTTTGAAACACCCTGTTTCATTTTCGGGCAGTGGCACTTACGCGTATACAATTTAACACCCTGTGACTGTATACCACATAATTATCTTTACTGGATAAAGAATTAAAAAAAAATTGGAGACCTTTGAAATTTAATTATTTTTGTTTTATCTTGTACTAAGTCTTGCGCAACCGCATTATTATTTTTTTGCCAGGGTTTTTGTAATGTACCCTTTTTTTGCTTTCTTTGTGTTTCTTTCTTTGTATTTGATGTAAGATTGCACTGTGCGTTTTGTCTTCATCGTCATAATGTTGTTAAAATAATTATGTTCTCATGTAAGTGAATTATGTAAATTCTTATGGGAATAAAATGGGTGCGTTCCTGGGGCCCTAATAAGTATTGCTGCGTTTATCGCGTGACAAAGTTTGGATTAGGCATCCGTCACCTTTTGACTTCTGCCTCGTAAATAAGTACGAGAGTGACGGATGCTTTATCCATATTTGACACGCGATATGGACGCAGGCATACTAGGCCCGCTGTATTCAAAACCGTGAATAGAGTTGAACCGTCTCGTTAAGATTTGATATTTACTACATACAAAATGTGTCAAATTTTAACGAGACGTCACAATTCTATCCACGGTTTTGAATACAGGAACGCGCCATTAGATTCATAAGATTGGACGACACGTAGCCTAGTTGGTAGTGACTAGTGATGGGCGGGTTGTAAGTTTCAAAAGTGAAACTTTCACTTAAATACCTGCAATATTCGGAAAGTTTCAAAAGTGGAACTTTCACCTAAAATTTCATGCAATGTTCTGAAAGTAACCAAAGTCTAATCGTTTAATTTCTGAAAATTACTATACTTTTGACATGTAACATAAGTAACGGAAACCTTCCACGAAAGTTAAATGAAATTTACTTGTGTCAGAATGATTTCCATCTAATTATGTAACTTTCAGAAGCTGTTTTCGCAGTTAAGGAAAGTTATGCAATGTTTCAGAAATCGCCCATCACTAGTAGTGACCCTGCCTACGAAGCTAGCGGTCCCGGGTTCGATTCCCGGTATGGGCAATTATTTGTGTGATGAGCTCGAGTATTTACTCTGAATCTTGATTACTTTCTATATATTTCTCTATTTAAGTATTTATATCGTTGTCTATTCTAAAATCTAAATTCTAAAATCTAATTAAAGAGCAAAATCTGACAGTTCCCATCTTGATTATATCGTTATTTGAACATTATTTCATAAAAATATGAATGAGAACTCGTGTAACCAGTAATATTAGGGTAAGTTTTATTGATAAAAATACCTACACTGAAACAAAAATGCAGTAATCACAGCGAATGTGCGCCCGTTGAGGTTAGGGTTTTGGTTTTAAATTAGATTTTCGAGTATAGTAGGTACCCATAGTATAAAGCCTGGAACTTAGTTGGTAATAGGTCAATTTGTGTGAAAATGCCCTCAAACATTTGTTTAATTTATTTTATATAATAACTCTTATACGTCATAATAATATCACAAATGTATTTGCGGTGAATAAATTTTGGTCGGTAACTCAGTGATTCGTCAATATGGTAAAACGGGCAGAACCTTTCGCCAGGCTCTATTATGGCAGCCGATATTTTATACTTTATTGCTGGTTCATTTCATCTCTGGAGTTATTCTTTAGCGTGATATAAAAAAAGTTGTAGAAAATAGACAACTGTCTTCAACCTTCAAATTCTGAAATTGCGAGTTATTTCGGTGATTATCTAAATACTTGCCGCCTGTTTCTCAATGGACAAATAAAGCATATTTGATAGATAAATTTAACCCTTTCTCTTTATTACACTTGTAGATAGACAAGGAGACTTTAAATGGCAGATAAATTTAATTGTCGATTGCGAAACAGGCCTTAAGGTTGCATTCGGCCAAACTGGAATAAGGTCTTATACCTAGATTAAGCGCCGAATTTGTATGGACTAATCTCGGAGTAAGTCTGGGTGTGTAATGTTTAGTATAAAAATAAATGGTCTAATTTTCGTTTTACATAACACGAATTGCATAATCTCTATAATAAACCATAAGGTTACCATAAGGTTACCGACATAGCCCGAAGAATAGCCAAACTTAAGTGGCAGTGGGCGGGGCACATTGCTCGCAGGACTGACGGCCGATGGGGCCAGAAGGTTCTTGAGTGGCGTCCGCGGACCGGGAGACGAGCTGTAGGTAGGCCTCCGACAAGATGGAGTGATGACCTTGTAAGGATCGCGGGAACGCGGTGGATGCGAAAAGCACAAGACCGGTCTGAGTGGAGAGCCTTGGGGGAGGCCTATGTCCAGCAGTGGACGTCTTTCGGCTGACATGATGATGACGATGATGATATAATAAACCAACGATATAATAATCAAGATGCATAAAACGAAATGCATAATGTTCATAAATGAAAAAATAAAGATTTCTAACGGCTTTCATGACTATTAATGTGGTCACAGTTCTAACCTAACCTAACCTCGTTAGAATAGATTGACTAAAAATGCATAATAACAAGAAAATGATAGTTATAATAAACGAGTGTTATGTTATTCGATGGTATGCCTGATGAAATTATACAATTGGTTTTTATGCTAAACGTTCGTTATGCTTTTCGTGGTTAGTTAAATGAAATTATACAAAACGTTTTTAGACTAATTGAAGCTCACCCGTTCGTATTATTAAAGCTTTTGGTAAACTAATGAGAATCCGTAATTGCCCTATGATTTGTAATTAATTATGTCTGAATAGGCCTTCATTGTAATTTGTGCTGTGGATTTATTGTTTTAGTAAAATACCAGTAAATCTTATAATTATGACTCTCTTTGGGATAGGCTGTGTATCTTCAACTTAACACGTTCACGGACACAGCACCATCCTCGAAATAGGGCATTTGCCTATTTTTTTATTAGTATTTAAATTGAATCTTTTTACCTTCCGAATAGCCTAGTATAAATAGTTTTTAAATATCTTTAAAAATAAGAAAGATATAAATGTTTAAAATTTGCTTTTAGACAGAGAGACAAATACAGGAATATGACGTCATACGACTCAACCGCCATATGAATTACACGCAAAACATCGTTTCGTGAGAAAGAGATAGACAAAAAACTTTAAAAGGCTTTTTTATTTTATTACCAATTTCAAATTTGATTTCGAAATATTTTATCATACTACGTATATTGATATATTATCCAAATAAATATATGAAATTTAATATCAGGCAAATACCCTATTGCGTGATATGTCACAAATAAATCTCATACAACATTTTCTACGGCCATGGACGAACTGCCACATTTAACCTTTGTCAAACATTGCGCCACTTTATGACGGAAAATATATGTATGTAATTTCAAACAATAAAAATCTTACCCAATGTGGCGGCTCGTCCACAGCCGTTACGTCCACAGCCGTCATGTGCCACAACACGCGTCGTTCCCCTTTTAGCGTAGTGCATGAGGATGAGGTTGCCCTAGAGCTTTTTTGCTGTGACACTGGCGGCTTGTGTTAAAACCAAAAACGGCACAGAGTCCGCGCTTTTTATAAATGCCTTGGTAAATAGCCGGCCGTGGACAGAGTTCCGTTTTTGGTGTAATTAAAAACACCGGCCACAGCCGCACATAGATAGGTTTTTTTGATAATAAAAAACAACTATCTGTTGAAATTTTAAACGTATATTAAAGAAAATAACATATTGTTGAAAAATTTCAAAACCTAACGTCACAGGGGTAAAAAATATATTGTATAAATATAAATTGTAAATGTTAGTGAGTAATTTATTGACGTACTACTAATTTATTTATTTACGTATTACTCCACATCCTCATCGTCCGAAGATTCTGGTGAAGCGGAGTCTGGTTTGGTGGGTAAAAGCATATCTTAAGTATTCGGAGAAAAGGATTTAAACATTTTTTTTCTCCTTCTTTGTTTTTTGCTAATACTGCTAATGAGCGGATCAGCTCAATATTAGTCTATTATAGATGTCGCGGTTACACTGCTCGCGGGAAAATTTTCTTGGGTAATTTTCTCTATACATGCGAAAGTGCTTTTCGGGCCTCTTAAGCCTCCTCCGACAATTGGCCTATTGGGAGAAGTGAATTGTCTATTATAGCAGCACCATGTATGAGCACTTTGTGCAAGGTAGTTTATTGTCATCGGGTGCCAACAATAATGCTGCACATATAATTTGGCGGTGTCTAGTGCATACTCCTCATATTTCTTGGCGTCAATAATGTATCCACTTGAAATCGTTTCTAGAATGACTTTCACTCTGTAAATTAAATCGAAGGTCACTCCAGTTTTATCGTAAAGATATTGACGGGTGACTAATTTTGTTCCAAATGAGGCAGAAGAACCTACGAAAAAAAGAAAAAATAGGTAATATGTTTTTGGTACATTTTTCAACATTTTTTTTTACCCTAACTGCACCTACCTGCAGCTGATTTTTATCAGAATCATAAGAAAAGAGTATTAAGTATTATAATAAATAATAATTTTACGGCGAGAGGAAGCGATAATATAACTAAATTACTTTTAAATTGTAAAATCAAGAATATTTTTTCAAGAAAACGTAATATGTTTAGAAGCTTTAAAAGTAATGTTTTTTATTATATTAGGTTGACAATTTCTATAATGAATAATCGTATTTACCTGAAGCACCGGAATCCATATTGTTTACTTTGATAACTGTCCTCAAATCAAAAATATTGACGACCAAAAATAGGTCACTTTAAAAGCGTAAAGAGCGAGAGCGTGTGCGTAGCGGGAGACTAAAGTTCCGAATACCTGGGCACGCACCCCGCGCGGATATCCCGTTTATTATCGCCTGTTACGTTTGTTAGTCCTTTACCTCAAAAGCATAAATTCCTTGTAGCGATTCACCGAATCGCATTTCACCTCGAATGAACAAAATTGCAATAGAATATTTTACTTGAAGCAATTTTTCGCGTGGTTTTTTACATTAGTATAATTAATTTGTAGCATTTCATTTTTCGTGTAGTATTTTACCCTAGACGCATTTCGTCGCGATCGATGTTTGTTTGGGACGCTATTTAATGTGACGCGTTAATCGATGTTCGCACTAAAATTCTGTAACATTTTTTTTGAAACGTGTTTTGTACCTGTAGTTTCATGTCTTAAGTGCTATCAAACTCATTGAAATATTATCTTTGTGACTAATACATACATACATACATAATCTCACGCCGTCGTTCCCAGAGTGGCGTAGGCAGAGCTACAGAATTACAAACATCTCTAAAAACTTGTTGATAATTCTATAACCACAATTTGCACAATTTGTGACTAATAAATAATAGATAATACTAAGACATTGCGACATTGAAGTACAGTGACATTGATTTCGGATACAATAATTATATATTGCAATATTTGTGAGAAAATATGGAGCTTGAACCTGGCTAAAAAAGACGAAAAAGGTACATCGCGACTAAAGATATTGTCTCATACTGAATTAGACGATTAGGATACAAAGCGAAAATTTATCGCACGATCGAGGTGAAATGCGACAAAAACTAATATCGACTAAAAAAAATGTCGATTGAGACACAACACGATAGTTAAATGCACGATCGAGGTGAAATGCGACTAAAACTTATAGCGACTAAAAAAGTAAACGATCGAGACACAACGCGATAATTAAATATAAGTTCGAGGTGAAATGCGATTCGGTGAATCGCTACAAGGAATTTATGCTTTTGAGGTAAAGGACTAACAAACGGCCTGTTATATTGTTAACGTAGAGAGATATTACATTCTGTATTTGTAATACTTTAAAAACTTCAATTTTGGCCGCATAAACCCTAAAAACCTATCTGTGTGAGCCGTAGTGCCATATCACGAGGGTCTCAGTTTACATCTCTCGACGTACTGTCCGTGAACTTGTTAATTATGTAATGTGGCGTTATCTATCAAAAGGGACCTTATTGTCGATGGCGCTTACGCCGCACTGCGTCACGCGACGTTGTATTTGTATCGGAGCAACTTTAATAATGGCGGAAGCGCCATCGACAATAAGGTCAATTTTCATAGATAATGCTACATATATTTTGTGAAATACATTCTTACTAATTTCTAAAAAATAATTACACGTGACTATGTAGTCAGTTTTATAGAGATGGACATTATTATATTATATATTCCTATAACTTACAGATTTTTTTGTGAGATATTATAATTGCGAGATTTACTTATGAGAAATACTAGCAAGCTGGCGGTGGATCGGTCTTCCAGTCATCCCACTTGGTTAAGCCGGTAAAGGTGGTAAGTACAGATCTAGTGAATAATCCTTACACATCGTGAAAACTCGGAACTCACGTCTACTTCCGAATGATGCCGACGTGTCTATGAATTATGAATTATTAAGTGACATGTTTGTAATAAATAAATAAAGTACTTTAGTTATCAGTGTCAAATGTCAAACCACGAGTTTGAAGAATATCACACCGAGATATTAAAACCACCACGATCAAATATATAGAAATCAGGTTTTGGTAAACAAGAGGAAATATAAATAAATATTGAAAATAATTTCATAGGCTTGCCGATCTAAATGTTTCCTTAGGTCTTAATGCTTTCGCCGTGATTATTAAAAAGAACTGAAAACAAACTTAATCTAAATTGACAAAAAAATACTCTGGGGTTAACCACTCTATATCGATTATCACTCTCGCGATGCGACGTGCCCCTTGTCTTGGTGGGTACTGAGTCAGACTGAAGTAGCATGACAAATACGAACATTTCCGAAAAAATACGATGTGAAAGGATATTTCACTACATCTGTACATAATAATTAGAAAATAGCGATTCCATGGATTCTAACGAGAACGATATTCTTCCATAAATTCTATCCGTAAACATTATAATACTTAATTTACTATACTAATACAAACCAGGGGTCTACAATAAAACATTGAACTTAAATAAAGTAAATTTATATTGATTTACGTTAACTAATACTACCATCGATATTATTAGTAGTTTTTTGGAGGACAAAATGGAGAAAATATTGTAGATTTGGTGAAGGTGTTTCGGATTAAGCTCCTTTTTTATATTTTCTATACGCATCCAGTTTAAAATTATCATTTTCAATTTATATTCTCCTGGTATTTTCTGAAAATATTTTTAAAGTGAATCGATATTTATGAGTATTAAAAAATAGATTAGTTCTAGGCTTGTTGGAATTAAGTTACAAAGTAAAAGTTGACAGATGATATTGAATAATACATAAAATTTGTTTTAGCAATTAATACTATCTTCAAAAACTTTAATTGAAATGAAAAAGGTCAAAATTCGAGGAGTACAAGGGGAACGAATAATAAATATTAAAATAAGATCCTTTTCTTAGAATTATTACTAAGAAACGGATCTTAATGTTATCTAGACACGCGGCAGTGTGCCCAGCCAAGTTCAAGCAAAAGGAACTGGCGAGCGCAGCCGTGTGTTATTTACACGAACCATTTGGAGCCACTTTTGACGCCACAATAACTCCAAATATATTTATCATAAAAACATGAAATTTGGTTCATTAAAACCCTTTATATCAACTAGAACCCTAAATTTCATAAAAAAAAAGGTGAACCGGTTATTGAGATATTAACGTCTAAAAATCGGCATTTTTACCACTGACTGACTGACTGACTGACTGATTAATCATCAAAAACCTAACCCACTTCCAGGTGACCTAGAATGATGGAATTTAGAATCAAGATAGGTAATTTGTGTGTTTACAAATAAAAAAATCAGAAAATAATGATTTTTTTAAGTTTTATTATTATTTTAGATATTTATTTAATTTTCTGTACATTAGGTTTTTTATAACAAATATTCAAATATAAAAGTAAAATAACAATACTAATACAAAAAAATAGACATTATAAAAAACCTAACCTACGAGTGCCGCCGGCAGCGGGGCAGGGCTCAAGCTACCGGTGGTTAGAGCTGCAGAGAGAGGAACCTCCTCACAATACGTGCCGTGTCGAGGAGTACTGCCTTCTGTATCTGGCCCTTGATCCAGCCATCTAGCGAGAGTCTCTTGAGGTGTTGGTCGAGACTCTTCGCTATAAGACCGTTTGCCGAAACAACTATCGGGACAATGATAGTCGAGTCAACATCCCACATGGCGGTCACCTCGTGAGCCAAGTCAAGGTACTTGCTGAGTTTGTCCTTCTCGGCCTTCACAAGGTTCTCGTCATGCGGGATGGTGATGTCGACGAGCACTGCCCGGCGTTGAGATCGATCTGTCAACACGATATCAGGCTTATTGGCAACAATAGTCCTGTCCGTGATGACAGATCGATCCCAATAGAGCGTAGCACGACCATTTTCGAGAACTGGCGCCGGTGCGTACTTATAGTACGGCACTTCAGACTCAACAAGACCATATTGAAGAGCAAGTTGCTGATGGATGATCCTGGCTACGAGGTTATGTTTGTGCAAGTACTCGCCGTTGGCCAAATGCGAACAACCGGAAATTATATGTCTGAGGGACTCGCCGGGGCAACGGCATGCTCGACAAATGTCAACCGTGCCATCCCTCAGAATATATTTCCGGTAATTGTTATTATTATTATTATTATTTATGCTTGTTACCTCAGAACTCCGTCATTTATTAACCGATTTGGAAAATTCTTTTTTTGGTTTGATAGTGCATACTTCCGGAATGGTTCTACTGTTATCAGGTCAGATTCTGATAATGGGGTCCTGGAGAAATTGAGGGAAATCTTCAAATATTTTAGGCACACCTGTAGCGATTTGGGAATTTTGTATAGCGTAAAGTAACTCTTGCATTTGCTCTTGAAAAGCACCATTTGGTGAAGTAGAACTGATGATGATGAATGAAGATCACAGATTCACCGGAACTACTTACTCAATAATTATAAGTATTACATGGGTTGCGATTTATGAATATTATTTAATGCTAATTTATTTAATTTATTTAAGGAAACGCATACCTACTTATTTGATAAAAAATAATGATATCCCATCAAAAACATAAATGTGAAAATGGGAGCCAAGTTCAATATTTTAAGATTATGCGATGCATGGTTATCGACTTCACCCACAAAAAAATTGAGATCTAAATGGTTGCCAAGTTCCGTAGATAATCCTGATATTTATTTATTAAGAACATACGACATCCTAAATTAAATTAAAAACACAATTTCTTATTTATTCTGCTACAACAATGTTTGCTATTTAAAAGTATAACTTCTTAAATTTGAACACTCGAATTATTTACACAAAGCAGATAACTTAGGATAAACTGAAGCTTAAAATTTGACTTGGCTAGTTTTCACTTACAAGTTATGTTACATTTGGCTAATCAATTTATCTACTTTATGTTTTACGCAAGTGATCATATCTTACTCTTGGTGGTGGAAACGAGCCACAAGGCGAGTTTCATAATAGATCACACGAGTGTTGTAATGCTAATGACGCAGAGTCTCGTACAATACTTTATCTACACACATAATTATAAGTACTCTAAGATGGGTTCAGAAGCCGAAAGGCAAATGACCAGCATTACCTTACCTCGTAGTAGGTGACAGCGATGACAACTGTAACGTAATTTTGAAATTAAGTTACCGAATATTGTAAGGTAATGAGATCCAAATTTGGAACATCTTCCAAAATTAACAGCTGCCATCGCTGTCACCTACACAGGTAATGCTGGTCATTGCCTACGGGTTTTGAACGCATAATAGAGGACTTATGATATGAGTGTAGATTTTATTTATGTCGTCAAATCGACGAGTAAAGTACCAGGCCAACAGAACTGCAAGGCGAGCTGAATAACAGGGAAAGTTTAGCAGTATATTATTCTTTCGACCGGCGAACTCTATCGCGCTCGCAGACGTAGCTTGCTCTGCGATAAATAGCTGAAACTCTCGAAGCCGATTGTAGGAAATGAGGTGTTTCGAGCATTCTTGTACTACTTATTGTTTTGTGAGACGTTAAATTCATTTGAAACAAGTTTTAAGGTTTGTATTGTGTACTTCTTTAGACTAACCATTTTTTTATTAAAGTGTGTGTACTTACATATAGTAAAGTTGACTGTTTAATATTGTATTTTAAAGATATTGCGAAAATACGCAACTCGAATACTAAAACGGCAAGAAAATTCTTTTTTATTAATAATGGTTAAAAAAACTTGCAAAATTGAGTATATAGATGACAATGAGTTTGTTTACCAGAAACCTCCTAAGTAGATTCCGTCAGCTACGATGATTCCAACTATACTCGAAAATTTAATTTAAGACCAAAATCCTTACCTCAACCGGCGCACATTCGCTGTGATTACTGCATTTTGGTTTAAGTGTATATTTATCAATAAAACTTACCCTAATATTACTGGTTACACGAGTTCTCATTCATATTTTTATGAAATAATGTTAAAATAACGAAATAATCAAGATAGGAACTGTCAGATTTTCGTCTTTAATTAAATGTTCGAGTATAGGTACTCGTATGGTTGTCACAAACAGTCAGCCATGAAGCGAGCGACTAAAGACCGTATTAATAAACTGGGCCTATATTATAGGCGGTATAAATTATATCGTCTTTGTCCTGTGATGGTATTGTTTTTCACTTGGCCGCCATTACCTGTGAAGAAGAGGTCAAAGACGATATGGTCCGGCTTGGTATCGAGACGTGCGTGTCTTGACACGTCGATAGTGACAGATTTCTATGTCTAATCCCAAATTTATAAACGCATTACAAACCAATTTTAGTAAAATTATGCTTTGTTACTTTCTTTCAGATGCAAATGTTACAATGATAGATAAAGACAAAGCATATTTTAAGCATATCGTAGCTATCGTGCGTTTAAGAATAAGAGGGCATCTTAGCCAATATCAGTTTATAACTACGGCTATAAGTTTGTTTAAAAAAAGCAATATTTAAATTCTGCAAAATTTTTAGTTTCTAAAGTGAAAACACTAACAATATCAAGTTACTATACTAACAGTGGAGAATCTCTTTGATTCTTTTCAAAAACTCCTAATACTATTCTATAAGTTGGGAATCGTTCGCAGTTTGCTACTTTGTCGGCACTATAAAGTAATAGATTTGTTCTGGAAGATTTTATCTCTTGAGGAAATATTGCGATGGAAGCAATAGCTTTAATATTTATTGGATTGGATAATATCGTAGGTGGATATTGAGTATTTGTCTTGGGTTAATTAACTTCATATTCGGACGCTGTTACGCAAAAATGTGTCATCCCACAATGATGTAGCAATAAAATGTCAACCCACACCGATAGTACTGAGAGTTCACACTTTATTGCTAAATTCTTGTGGATTGACACATTATTGCGTAACAGCGTCCTCAATAGAGAAACGAGAAAAAATATCGAACTAAGTTTTTTTACCAGTTAATAAGTTAAAGACTTATTTTAACGTGGTAAATTAAATGGTAAAAGTTTATAATAACACTTGATGGGTTTTTCCACAGCAGGCTTCCTTTATGCTCGAGTTTCTGGTGAAAACCGTCTCATTGGCTTAATTTGCTCGCTTTTTTTATTGGAGATGGCAAACCACCCCTATTCCACCATCCTGACAATGATAGGTGACAGGTGAAAATTCGGTATACATTGCAGAGTTAACAAGTTTTTACATCACTAGAATTCCTATAAACTGCGCGATGTACACTAAAATATCACTTGTCACCTGTCATCGTTAGTATGGTGAAATAGATGGCTGATGTTAGGTAGGATGTTCTGTGACCTATAGACAATTGTATCTCAAGACTAAAATCTAAAGACTGCAATCGTAAGATCGTAAATGCGTTGCTAATGTGCGTGCAATAGCGATGTTGTTTTATTGTTGTTTATATAATCATGCTACTGTTTTTTTAAGACCAGGAGAAGGCACACGACACCCACAATAGAGACATGCATTCCCAAAATTAGGACCTTCAGGCGGCGATCTTAAGACCGCAAATGCGTTGCTAACCCTGAGGACTAAGATGGAATGCCTCTATGCTAGTTATTTTACAGGTTGTCTTATCTCCACACCGGAATACAACAATGCAAACACTATTATGCAGTAGGGTTAAGGATAAGATGGTGGTAGCAATGCAGTCGGACCTTTCACAACCAATTGAGAGCGTCGGTGGCCCAGTGGCTTAGGTGGTCAACTTGTGATCGTAAGGTACCGAGTTCGAACCCCCGCGGTCCCATGTACCAATGAGTTTTTCTAACTTAAGTGCATTACCTGATGCTCTTACGGTGAAGGAAAAACATCGCGAGGAAATCTGCACATTCGAAGAGCTGAGTGTGTAAGAGGGCAATTGCACGAAAGATCCTAAAGGGTCCATCTGTAAGATAAGATAAGAAGATAAAATACCACCGCTAAATAAAACTTTTGACTAGGTTTTGCTCTTTGTGCCTTGCAATTGCTAGTCCCCAAAATCCAAAAGGTCACCTAAGTCCATTCAATCATTCAGATGAGGGTGTTTAGGCATCCTATTACCAGGAGTTCAGTACCTGTAAGGGTCTACTCCAAACTGGATGGCCTTACGGTCAACAAACAGATGTTAATTGAAAATGAAGTTCTCAAAAATAAGGCAAGGTCCAGGAATTCTGGCTGTAACGACTGACCTAAATAAAAGCAGTTATTCAAGTGACTTTTTTTTTGCGGCCTACCTTCGCCCCCTTCATTCATTCACTCGTTCAGATCGTAACGCGCTCACTGAACAAGAACTATCCGTGACTGAACGACTGAATGAACTAGAATATCATTCGAATACAGGCGAAAAAGTCGCAGTGTACATTTTTTGGTAAAATGTTAGTTTTTTTTTCTAAACTGCAGTTTCTATGCAGAGTCATAAATATAAACGTTGCTCAGACGACAGTAATATCTACACGCCTCTATGTTATGGACGGTAAGGTCTAGTACACATAAATATTGACGCGATAGCTGTATGGTATCTATGCTAACGACTGTACAGTCACGAACATAAATTTGGGACCCACCTTAGGTCCAAAGTCATTCGACATTCTACAACAATAAGGTTGAGTCTCCTATAAGTTACAAATGATTTGGCATCTCTAATGATATTGATGACTTCAAGCCTATTTTTACCCGACTGCCGAAGGAGGAGGGTAATATGTTTCACAGCCTATATATGTATCTTTGTTCCTTTGTGTCACTATAAAAACTAAACCCGTTGTCCGATTTTGATGATTCTTATGTCAATCGATTTGCCTTAATCTGGTGAGTGCCACTGAAGATATGACAGTAATCAAAATTCAATATGGCGGCAACCGGATGCCATATTGTGCAAATTAAAAAAAAAAAAGTCGACCTAGTATGACAAGTGGGGTATCACTGAATAGGGATTTAAAAATAATCTTTATGTTTCTTTCATCATTTTTCATTTTGAATGATCATTTAGGATTTATAACGATTTAAAGTTGGTTAGCAACAGTCATGTTTTGAAAGCTTGTTTTTTGTTAAAGTTATTCTTGAAATGGGTACAATTGTTATAAGTTTCATAATGTAACTCGAGCATTAATTTATAAAAAATTGGACAGAAATGGGCGGCCATGAATTTCACAATGCAAATGATTGTAAATATAATATATACCTGGGTAGAACCTCTAGATAGATCTGTCTAAAATAAGTTCAAGGCTTGTACTATGTGGCCATATTTTTATAGTATACTTGATTAAATAAATGCTTTTATACATACAAAAACATCCAAGACCCCGAAATAAATATTTACCTCATTAAACTACTATTTATACTTGCATACCCGTTGATTTCTTAGCAGAGTCACTACCAACAAGGCTAAACTTTAAGACTAATGCTTGTTCCGTTTGTCCTAAAAAAACGTAGGCCGATTCCTATCCGATCCTATCTCCGATTAGTTATAAACGATCAAACATAGCATATCTGTAGATTGATATTGGTAAAGGTTTGGAAAATAATAAATTACACCTCAGAATTTCGTATAAGAAGTGATGTTTCGATTTATCGTCTGTCGTGACGCCGGCAAGAATTTTGTTGGTCGTAAAATCGTAATTTTATCATGTTGATCGTAACCCAGTTTGATGACCTTGTATTATTATCATTTGAAGGTCAAGGTCAATCAGGCCTGTTTATGTTGATTGGGGACACATTAACGCTTCGGGAGTTGAGAAGAAAGTCGTAAAATCGAGACGAAATAAATTACTTAATTGATTTCGCTTTCTACAAAAAAAGGTTTTTAAACAAGATTAAATTTGGGAGGTGGAAACTTCATAAAATACAATTTTATGATCTAATGATAAAGCTAGAAACTAGTCATAAGACTTTTATTGTAGTGCTCGTAGAATTATGGATTTTTAATTTGTTAGAATATTATAGTCTCAATATTTTATGACTGTTAAGTACATAAAATAATAGGAAGTTCTAAATGAACTCAAAAGCAATACATTCTAGTCATTATAACTCTACGTAAAAATTCACGACCTCTATGACCGTTTCCATTGTTCTTAGGCGTTGATTACATTCAAACTTTGATCATATTTTGCATAAACCTAACCCTAAAACTACCATCTTAACACATTCAGTACTGATTACATACTTAAGTGTGAAAGTAATACACAATTTTCATTCAGTGGCAGCGAACGTTACAACATATTAAGCGCCAAGCTTCCCAATTAATATTCAAATTCAACTCCGTACCGTGTCATTGGTAATAACCTTACGAACCGTACTTAAACCAGATGTTTCACACTCCGTCTCTACTTCGATTAACCTTATATCCTTACCCGGTTTAACCCTCAATTAATTAATAGTCATACCAACTGAACGTGCAAACACATCACTTAACACTATTACGCGTTTTCATTATACTATATCACAAGTCACAGGTTCAAATTAAACCCTATATGTTCAAAGTAAGGTTGATATTATGGTATAGTGCAGTTAGGAGCACAAGGTTGGTTTTATACGATGTAATATCTCCTTATATTTATTAGATGGCCGCCGGAATCCCCAGACTTGTCCCACAAGTTTCCCTCAAAATTACTTGCTTATCCCACCTGGTAAAGGATTACGGGAAAAAAAGGTTTCATACTTTTCGGCTTACTTTTGAGCCGCTAATAATGTATTGTTAACCTAGAAAATGAGTTTGGATCGAAAGGGTATGAGATTGGGAGCTGTTTGAGTTCGGTTTATGAATGTTCGGTGGGTAGTGTTTAATGGATAAATATCTAGGGATAATCTCACATTGACCTAGTTCCAAACTAAGCTCTAGGCTTATACTATGGGTTGGTAATAGACAGAGATGAACTTAATTATATAAACAAATACATTCTTAAACACAAAGTGAATTCCCAAGACTCAAATACTCGCGCTCTTCAAAAGGAAAAAACGGAACGCTTATAGGATCACTTTGTTGTCCGTCTGTCTCTCCGTCTGTCTGTCTGTCAAGACTCTTTATCTTGGGAACGCGTGGAGGTATCGAGTTGAATTAAAACTATATATTCAGGTCTACAGTCCCTTGAAGTTGTGAAAAAACAAACTTCTAAGTTAACGTAAAAAATAGATACGGCAGTTTTTAAAATGTATATTTCGACACTCTCAAGGGAATCAAAATTTATAGGGTATTTTCCGTTGCCCTAGATCTATGAAATTTGGCAAGTAATGTCGTTTAATACTACAAGTATAGAAAAAAATCTGAAAAATATTTTTTAAATTAAATCACAAAAAAAACAGGGTTTATGCAATCAAACTTTATGCATTTAACTGATGGTAAGTGGGATCTGAGTTCCAAAGACATTTTCACCCTTAAGACTGCAATTTTATTATTTCAAATGCGTTGCCTACCCTGAGGACTAAGATGGACGCCTCGTTGCTAGTAATTTAGCGATCGGTTAAAGGATGGTAGGATAAATGGTGGTAGCGATCTGGACGAATCTTGAACAAGGTCCTACCACCACTTAATTTCAGGATTCAACAGCAGGGACACTACTAATTAGGCTAACCACTTCATAAAGGTGTTACTGAAAGGATGATGTAGACCAGTGGTTCTTAACGGGTGGTCCGCGGACCACTAGTGGTCCTTGGAAGCATCTCTAGTGGTCCGCGAGCCATGACAATAAATAAGTGACAAGAGTCTAAAAGAACCATTTATTTACTTACATTTACTAACTGAATATAACCTCCAAATCAATAAACCAAGTGGGTGGTCCACGGCATAACGGAAATTTTGTCAAATGGTCCCCCAAGACTAAGGTTAAGAACCACTGATGTAGACAAAAGAATAGCGCAGTAGAAACATGGCCGAACCCGATATTATCGAGGAGACGAAAGCTCTTCTATTTCTTTTTCTAACAGTCTAAAGGTACCTAATCCAAGTTCCTTTTCTATTTTTTTTTCCAATGTTTTATCAGCTCTCATTGCCACACATACATACCTTCACGCCTGTAACACCAGAGTGGGGTAGGCATAACTACAGAATTACCTACAACTTTAATAACTTGTTGATAATCAGTAACCACACTTTGCACAAATAGGCTAAGATGTTTACCAGCGTATTAGTGACAGGTTGCAAGCCCATCGCCTAACAGCACTACAAGCCTATATTCCCTTAGTCGCCTCTTACGACATCCACGGGAAGATATGGAGTGGCACTATTCTAACCCGGCAACCACACGGTCCAGCTCTTATACTTGGCGAAAAACACACATTATAATAAATAAAATAGTTAAGTAGCACCGTTAGCACTTTTTCATAACATCTAGCATATTTGCTGCAGCGTACTGATTCCAGCGTTTATCTGCTTTGTAGCAAAACCTGCCTCCGAACATAGAACCCGTCTAGCGGGTTGCTCGCAATAAAAGTGCTAGTGCTACACTTATACAAACGCGTACTAACATACATACATTAAATATTACGCACCTCTTACCCTCTTTCTTGGGCCGTCGTGTAAAACTCATACGGCATATCCCTATGACCTTTTCTTCTATCCATTAGATATAATGTCAACGTAACTTCACTTTCAAACGAAATGTATGCCAACTCGGGCGACGCTAAAAAGTTGAATTTAAAATTTGGTCTCGAAGCGACATGTTAGCGTCACAATTTTCTTTAAGAGTGCAGAGTAGACGTGTCTGTCACATGACTTGAATGCGCTGAGTTAACAAGGCAGAGAATTTTAGCGGTTTTAGAAATAGGTTGACGATCGACAATTAACAGAGCCGGGATTTTAAGCGGTAAAACCATATGGCCTTTTGCTTGTAGTGGTACTGTAAACGATTTGATAGCTCTTATTTACTTGACAGTAATGGCGGCCGAGTTAAAAACAATACCATTACAGAGGCACGTTTTGTAAAACTACAATTTACAATTTTACAGGTCTAAACTGGCAACACTGCTCAAATGGCCTATGGCCATAATGCATAATGGCTACTACGCGTATTAAATACTTGATTTTTTTGTTGTTTATTTCATTGCATGTTTGTAAAAAGCACTAAGTATACATACCTCGGCGGGAAATATGGGGTTGCCGGCCTCAGACCTATCCGGCCTCGCTTCGCTCTGCTGTTTATATGTTTTCGGCCGGCAACGCCTTTTGTCCCGGCCTCTGTAGTAATGTACAGTGATCGGAATAGGTAGAGTATATTTACCTAAAGTTCGCAAAAGGACATAATATAGAAAGGTTACAACCAGATTAAATATTAATTCATTTTTATTGAATTCCGGATTTCCGGTATTTTTAATGCTAAATATACGTAATTATTACTTACTTACTTGGTTTGTGATAAAAGAGGCCTGTAACTCATTTCTTTCAAGTATCTTAATAATAGGTGGAGTATATTTACCTAAACTTCGTAGAACAGAGACATAAACTGGAGACTGCTTTGCGACTACATTTACTAGTTCCAGAAAAAAGCGGAAATCAGGAATTCAATAAAAATAAATTAATATTTCACCCGGTTGTAACCACTCTATATTATGTCCGTATGTAAACTTTAGGTAAATATACTGTATCTATTCCGATCACTGGTAATGTATTAATCCGTCAAAGTTTATACGTTGCAACACACTGCAAAAACGTCATCGCATTCTCGCGGGAACATCTTATTTAAGCTCAAGCGAGCGTGTTGCGAGGATTTTAGACTGCTTTACCTCCTGTATGGGGTTATTTTAAAATTTAAAACTAGCGTACTAAGCATTGAGCTTTAATGCAGGCTGTCGCTTTCAAAAGAGCTTGAAGTATGTTTGGTTATTTTTAATATTGTACAAAAAATCTTTTCTCTTTTTATATTTTGTTGCCCACGACTACGTTCGCGCAGAAAAATAAAACATAGCCTATGTTCATTAAGGACTATGTAGGATTCTAATTGAAAGATACAAACATATCATACAAAATCATTTATTATAGCTTTTAGAGATTTTACGGAATCTTTGACCCTCTGGCGAGCTAATGGCGAATGTATATCACTTGCTTATAGATGTAGGATTGAAAATAAATCAAAATAATAATAGTAGCTAGCAGCAGCAGTGTTCGCATAGCTGTGTTCCAGTGTGGGAATAAGAAAACCAGTGAATATATTTGCAAAAAAAAAAATTTCATTAACTTATTAAATTGCATAGGTAACAAAATTATATAAATAATTTATGTTTTGTGTAATCAATATATGGGTGTTTGAAATACCTGGAATAAAATATATTTAATTTTTATTTTATTTTATTTATTTTTTAATTTAGTTTTCAGGGTTGGCAACGCATTTGCGGTCTTAAGGATTGCAGTCTTAAGATTGTAGTCTTGAGAATGCAAATGTCTGTGGGTCACAGATCACAATTACCATCAGGTGGCCTGTGTGCTTTTTTGACTTCTCTGTGGTGTAAAAAAAACATTTAAATTATTTCGCAGTAATTTAACACGAATAAAAAATGATCAGTTTTATAAGCAATATTTAAAAAACGACTGACTGTTGAGTTTCTTGCGGCGTTTCTTCTCAGCAGTGGTCTCTTGCGAAGCGCTGGTAGATCTTTGACGTGTAAAGTGCCCGTGCGGCCTACTTACTGAATAAACATCTTTTATCTTTTTATCTTTTATCAATTTGGATTCATCGAATTTATAAAGCATTGCAATCTTGAGATCAAACCATGTAGCCAAGCCAACCTGCTGAATGTTCCTTAAAAAAAAACTTAACTGCGACCATTATCTTTCACTCTCAAATAGCCTAAATAAAATTAATCAAACAGACTAAAACTCCAGTTTAACCAGCTATCTGTTAAAAAAACTCCGTCTCCTTATGAAAAATATTCAAATAAGATTGTTTTCGTAGGTAATATTATTCGGTAAATTTGTCAAGCGAGGAAGAAAAGTAATATTAAACGGTGGAGATGGTATCGCGAACAAGAAACAACCGAGCTGTGACGTGTTTAGGGAATGCAAATAACCGGTTATAACCGGTTTTAACCGGTAACATCTCATACAAAAACGGTTAATAACCGGTTAAATTGCATTCCCTAGACGTGTTACTACGGCTCGGTTTACTTTACTAAGTATCGGTCACGGTATCAGATAATAGGGTATTTGCCTGATATTAAATTTCATTTTATTTATTTGGATAATATATCAATATACGTAGTATGATAAAATAGTTCAAAATCAAATTTGAAATTGGTAATAAAATAAAAAAGTTATAGCCTTTTAAAGTTTTTTGTCTATCTCTTTCTTACGAAACGATGTTTTGCGTGTAATTCATATGGCGGTTGAGTCGTAAGACGTCATATTCCTGTATTTGTCTCTCTGTGTAAAAGCACTAAAACTCCTTATACTAGGCTATTTGGAAGGTAAAAAAGATTAAATTTAAATACTAATAAAAAAATAGGCAAGTACCCTATTGCTTCGTTTAAGCAAATTAGCTTGTTTTTAGGAGACAGTATATTCAGAGATTTGTTTTAGGAAAGGGCTAAAATAAAGTTGGTTACAAGTTCAATATTGTAATCAAACGATGGCGTTATTATTAACTTAGCTCTTACTGACAAAGTGACTGAGAACTACCGTAACGTCAACAATAGATATAGTAGTATTGAGGGTTAAATCAAATAGGAATAGATTCCCAGTGGAGGTATTCCCTTATAAATCATTTGCAATCAGTTTTAGTTTGTAAAAAGGATATAAATAATATGACTTCTACAATTATATCATTTTCACTATGACTTGGCAGGTTTTAAGAGAAAGAAGAAAGTTACAGGAATCATTGTGCATTAAATGAAGATTATTTGGTAATCGTTTGTCAAGCCTGGGCCCGTATTATGGTCAATTTTATCGCGGTGGATAAAGCTTCCGTCACTCTCGCACTTACATGCTGGTCAGAAAGTGACAGATGTTTTATCTACGCTTATCTACGTCGATAAACACGACCATAATCGGCCCGCTGGAAGAAAAGTATTCTTAAACGGTGGAGAAGGTACCGCGAACAAGAAACAACCGAGTTGTGACGTGTACTACGGCTCGGTTTACTTTACTAAGTTTCTGTCATGGTATCAGATAATTGCTTTGTTTCAGCAAAATAGCTTTGTAGGATTCCGTAGTTAAATTAGAAGCCCTTATAGTTTCATATTGATCGTATTTCTGTCTGTCTATCGTTTTATCTGTATGTCATGCTCATATTTACTCACAAACTATTAAAGTCAAAATATTAGTGCTTATAATATTAGTAAGGACAGTAAGACTAACTCTACACATACACACAAACACAAACATGCATACATAATATTCGTTTCCAACGCAGACGCTCACCGAGGCAGTTGTTAAAAAAGTTACCTCGTAAATTATCCGCAGCGGAAATATTACAGCCTACTTCATTGCCGTGTGTGCTTTTTACACGTCAAATAGCAACTCCAGGAAGTTACTTTATGGTAATAAATACGAGTAAGGGTGTCTACAGTCGCCATGAAATATATAAGAGCAGAGAAGCTGCTCAAATCATCTGAACAAGCTCTAACGCCTTTTTAATAAGTTAATAAACAATATCAGATGACAATGTCACACCAATTTTCCTGGTCCCAAACTAAGCTCTAGGCTTGTATTATGGGTACTAGACAAATTATAGAGATATATATATACTTAAATACATAGAAAACATCCATGACTCAGGAATATATATTCGCGCTGATCACGCAAATATCTGCCCTTACTATTTGAACCCAGGACCGCTAGCTTCGTAGGGTCATTATCAACTAGGCGAACGCATCGTCGATGGATTTAAGTTTAGATTGTGCTGGTATACTTATTTAGATGGCAACTAGAGTTTACCAAACTTTTGACCGTTTGACCAAACTTATCGGCCATCATCATCATCATTTCAGCCGAAAGACGTCCACCTGCTGGACATTAGGCCTCCCCCAAGCTTTGCCACAAGGACCGATCTTGCGTCGCTTGTATCTATCGGTATCCCACAACCTTAGCCACCCGGTCTTAGCCCATGGCCTATGCTTGGATCACCATGATGGTAAATTTAAATTCATAAAACATAAACCTTAAGACCTCCTTAGACCTAAATGCCTCTATGCTAGTAATGTCCCTGGTTGTTCTATCCCTGCACCAGAAAACGAGGCGAACACAGCTGCTTGGTGGTTGAGTTAAGTAACAACAGACGCGAAACAGTCGAAAATCGGGTAGAGTGTAATAGGAAGAGGTGGACTGATTCAGGCTGATGATGATGTGTATGTAGAATTGAGTTGAGATATTTTTTATCACCTAATCTGCTCCGATGTATTTCACGTTTACTGTACAAAGAAGAAAGGTGCGAATCTCTTAATTACCTCACTCTACAACTTGACAGAGGTCTTATGAACCGGTGAGTTTAAGATGTCCCGCCAGAGCGTACACACAACATTACCGGGAGTGCATTCTCATTTTAAGTAGCTTAAAACTCGCTTATAATGACTTCCTTCGACCGATGGACATTCGCCAAACTATCCATTTTTACAAAAACAACACCTCAGCCTAAGCACGCGATCAATGAATTCTATTCTATTCTTAATTAACGGCTTTCACTCCTGTTAAGGTGTATTTCGCCAATGTCGAGTTATTTATAGACACTCCCATGGACTTATTAGAGAAATAAGTCCATGGATATCACACGCGAAGACATTGTTCGGTAAAAGAGAATTTTCTCAAATGGACTAAACAGAAGCACACGGGGTTAGCTCCACGCGCTTCTGTCAAGTCCGATCAAATGAAAGACATAATGACAGCGGTGCTGCCATCTACGTAAATGTATCACAGTTGTTTAGGAAATGAGTTCCATTTTGAACCACCGCGTGTCTTTCATCAGCTTGCGTTCTATACTGCGGTTTGTACCGTGTGTTAGATGTACTCGAAGATTTATCAATTGGAGAATGTGATCGCTATATTTGCACCATTTTAAGAAACTCTATTTGAATAAGTACAAAACATCCATTCCAAATCCATTATACTCAGTCAAAGAGTTTATGGACCTTAATTTATAATTCGGTACATAAATGATTTAAAATGTTTTGATTTAATGTGTTTTTGATTTTATTATTTCTGTTGTTTTGACTTTTTTTTTTTTTTTTTAAATGCTAATTTGATGTCATGCTAATTTTAAGACGCTCCTTAACGGTGATAACTCCTTAGTTCTATATTGTTATTGTAATCCTGTCTTATTATTTCTAATTTTGATTAGTTATATTAAAGTTTTTATTTTTGACATACTTTTGACAAAACATGCAATGTATACTGTGACTTACTTTGGAAAATAAATATCATTCATTCATTCATTCATTCATTCATAACCTCAAACACGCGTACAACAGCCTGCCAGAGGATATGACGCAGTTAACGGGTAATGTTTTTAAAAATAATTAGCAAAATGGGTTTTGCATAAGTGTTTTTATAGTGTGCGTGAGTTTATTGAAGAATATTAGTGTATTCAATTTTTATTGACAATTTATATGGAATGTTTAAATTTGTGATTTATGAAATAAAAATAAAATTTAATAATAAAATGATAATTTTAAAAAATATTGTGATAAAAAGTTTGTAACTTAATTTAAATGTCTTACTCGCATTATTTACTTTCATTTTAATTCAATTATTGTAATAAGTAGGTAGTTGCAAGCCATGCAGGTTAAACACATTGGAATTACATACCGTCAACTAAGTTATACTGTGTTTTAGCAAATTAATCATTTTCATTTTCATTTCAAACACATATTTTATACGGACTTGACTTAATACCTGTCACATCAGACCTTATAGAACGGCGCGACTATAGCCGTGGTGGTAAAAACAACACGATACGATGGTTAATCTCAGAAATCGATTTAGATTTAGAGATATATGGTAAGTGGAATCTGTGACCCAGATACTGATGTGCCAAAGGAAACTTTCCTAAATTGCGCAACATTTCATGTAGGAAAATTTCGGAAACTTCTCAAAATTTTGAAAGATTGAAACTTTCTGTTCCTTAAATTTAAATTTCCTATATTACTTGTGAAAGTTTCCGGAAATTTCTTAGAACCTTTCCAACTTTTTGGAAATTTTCCGCAACTTGCACATCACTATACCCAGACCCTGTTTAGGGATATTTTTTATCCCTAGACAGTTTTGAACATTTCAATTATTACTACTGAGTCAAAGCATCAAATTTGTCTAGGGATACTGAGTATGCCAAGATTTTTTAATGTGTGTATTTCGGTGGGAATATAAAAAATACCTAACATTGAAGGCTAAGGCGAAAGTGTAGCTTCTGAACCTAGCCTAATAGATTTGATTAAGTATTGACCAGACTTGTTCGCTCGCTGCGCTCGCTCAATTGAAACTTTAAGGTATTATTATGGTAGTTATAAAAAATATTATATCAATATGCCTTTGACACGTTATGGAAATTCATTTAGAACTTTACAAAATTATAGTGTTTAACATTATGGATAATTTACGTTAGATTTATAAAGCGTTATACTTTGCAATTTTTATGACCATCGGTACTTATGAGAATAAAATAATATGGATTTATGATTTTCAAAATTCGATGCGATAAGTTTATGGGTGACAAAGGGATCCCTTTAGTTTCTAATTCAAATGATTTCTTTGTAATTATAGGTTATTAGGTCATCTGTATTTTCCCCACACCGGAACACAACTAACGGTCCGGTCCGGTAACCCCTTCAAGGGGTTTTGAAAGGGTTTTGAAAGGGTTACATAGGGTTCAACCGTTTCAAAAACCCCTTGAAGGGATTACCGGACCGGTCCCTGAACACAACAACGCGATTACTGCTTGGTGGTAGGTTTAAGATGGTGGTAGCGATTGGCAATCCCTGCAGATGGTCGTACCACCACTAAAGAATAAAAGGAAAATAAAAATCCAAGCGTTCGCAAAATATCTCTTAATACAAATCACTGAAAACATTCAAGTGGGGTCATAATTTTTAAGAACTTGCAAACTTTGTACAGCACATGTGCCGGGCCAAAAGTCAGGTAATAGCCACTTTCAATGCAAAAACGCGGCACGAGAGGAATTTTAAAGACCTCCTAAGTGTGAAGTAATGCCAATTTTTACGGGCCATGCCTTTGGAATACCCAATAAGGCAGTTAAACCTTCCGAGGAAAGAGTTGGGGGGTTTTATGACACTGGCTCTGGAACTCCGAACTCTCGTAATTGGTAGGGATTATATTTTTCGCGGGAAAAAATCGTTACTTATTATTCTGAAATAGAATGCGAAAGAGTTTGTTTTTCGTCTTCATGGTTCAACACGTCATTAAGATCGTTGTGAAACTTGATATAGAGACTTTATATATTTTTTCTATCCCGTTAGGATTGTATATCGTTATATGTTTTATCTACATCGATATTATAATTTCAATATAATATGTTGAGAAACTATAAGCAAATACCCTATATTAAGTAACCTGTATCTGTGGTTTTACTTTAATGTGAACATTAAAGTATTACATGTCATTAAAGTATCGGTTCTCGATGTAGTTGTATCTTAGTCTTCTCTTTAAAGTATTGATGACCTATACTTTAATGTGAACATTAAGATACAGCTACATTAAGATATGGGGTACCCCGCAGGAACAGGTTTCTCACATAATTGTAGAAAACTTATGATATGCATGTAGATAAAGTTATGTATGCGACTGTACGCATAATTAGGCATTATGCACCAGTCACATAAATAACTTACTGTCTATTGCTTAATTATTGTCAAGTGAATAATAGCTACCAGAATATGAACAGTAATATAACAATTATATAAAGAAGCAAGATGAGCTAACAATAAAAGCTATAGCTAGGAATAGGGCCCCAAAAGTAGTAGTTTTTTTTTTCTTGTTTGCGCTTTGTAAGGCTACGGGACCTTTGCCTATTCCGCAGCAAAGAATGGCATAGAAAATTGCGTTTTTTTCTCATTTTATAATTTATTATGTTTATGTAACCTTCCGTTTCACAAGATGGTTCCAACGGAAGACCAACGTAAGTAAATATTTTTTAAGGGTGCCCGTAGATGTAAAGCAAGAGTAAACTTTTTTTTACTTTACAACATCGTGTGGTATATTGTTGGATAGCAATTAAAAAACCATTATGTATATGCCATTTACAGATTTGGGGAAACGTTTAGAGTATAATTATACTAAACTCTAATGCCCTTATTTATACACGTGGAGTAGCTTAACCATACTTTGTTCTTATTTGTCAAATCCAAATGTCACAATGACAGATAAGGACAAGGCATGGTTTAGCTCAAAGAACAAGGACTAAAGGCATAGAAACCGTACTAAATAAGCAGAAAATACATTATGGTTCACTTCTTTTTACTTATGGTTTTCATAGTGAGTTGGAAAGAGATGAATCTATAGCTGTTCTTTCGTAATTTGGTACATCGTCACAAGTAAGGTGTGATTTGGACCTATAAGCACCTATAGTATTTGGACATCTAGACAAGGAAAGACAAATCCTTCCTATAGGAAGGACAAAGAAATCCCTGTGTAAAACCTTGTAACAATGACAGTTAGAGAAGAAAAAACAGCCTACTTTTTGTTTCGTTTTTTCTCATGTAATACGTAATCTAAAAAGTAGAGAAAGATAGCTGACGCAAAGTACGTCTTATAGTCCGGTTTCTATGCTTTATGTCCTTATTCTTAGGTATAGCTACTCCTCCTCCACGTTTATAAGTAAGGGCATAAGAGTGCCATTTTTGCTAGAGTTACGTGTCCCGGGACACGGGCCCACACCCTATTATCTTAAATGACATCACGTAATAACGAATTTAAAAGGTAAACTACACACATACATACATAAACTCATGCTTCATTCTCAGAGCGGGGTAGGCAGAGCTACAGAATTACCAACAACTCTAAAAACTTGTTGATAATTCTGTAACCACATTTTGGACAATTAGGCTAAGATGTTTATCAATGTACTAGCGACAGGTTGCAAGCCCAGTAAAGTCGCTTGTCTATGAGTTTTTTACAAGGTGTATTATGATACTATGGTGAGTGTGCCCAGGGACTACATACCACCCTCCACTTTCTCCCATCGGTCGTGCAGACGCCGGGAGGGCTTCCATCCGCACGTAGTCGAGTTGTCAATGGTTCGGACGCAGAGGTTTGCTGCGCCATTTTTTATTCGCACTGCTAAGGAGTGGAATGCTCTCCCTGCGTCTGTATTCCCGGAATCGTATAACCTTGGTGTTTCAGGCATGAGTGAATAGACTTTTGTCTAAAACACTATGTCAGTACGTCTTCCTTTCCAGGACGATATTTCTTAAAAATAAACAAAATAAATATTAAATGGAAACGTACAAATTAGTTTTTCATAACAACTACAACATTTCTATAACATACATAAATTCATTCCCAGAGTGGGGTAGGCAGAACTACGGAATTACCAACAACTCTAACAATTTGTTGATAATTCTGAACCACATTTTGTACAATTAGGATAAGATGTTTACCAGCGTATTAGTGACAGGTTGCAAGCCCATCGCGTAACAGTAAATACTACAAGCCTTTATTCCCTTAGTCGCCTCTTACGTCATCCACGGGAAGAAATGGAGTGGCACTATTCTTACCCGGCAACCACACGGGGGCAAAAGGAAAACTATCACGATTAAATAGTCTTGATTGGGACTAAAGTGTTTATACCTATTAAAAATCATCTAAGACATTTCGAGGTAGTTTTTTGCGTTTGTAGTAACGGCGTCGGAACTCTATGAGCAGTCCGACATGCCTTTGCCTGTTTTTTTAAACTGCACCAAACACGTTCCTTTGCGTCAAAGTTAAAAAAAATACGCCTCAAAATCCCGATCATTTACTTTGTCTGCCTCAAAGCCAGTTTCGGCGCTATATGGTTGTGTAGTTTGAAACGAGAGACACTGACAGATTTAGAGTGCGGGATTCTAACAAAAGCGCCTTGTATTCAGCGAACATAAGATCAGAGGTTTGTAGCGGCGCACGGATGCTTCCAATTTGAAGCCAGACAGGGCTTAGGCGCAGAATAGGTTGTAAAAAGAAAACACGGTACGTCACAGCGCTTTATTTTTCAAAAAATTATTTTTGTTTGAGCCTTCTCACCTAGAGATGGGCTGTTTCAAAAGTAAAACTTTCACTTAAATTTCATGCAATATTCGAAATATTTTGAAAGTGAAACTTTCACTTAAATTTCATGTAATTCCCTGAAAAGATATCGTTTAATTTCTGAAAATTACGATAGTTTTGACATGTAACGTAAGTAACAAAAACGCTTCATGAAATTGAATTAAAGCTTTAATTTTCGTAGTTAAGGAAAGTTTTGCAATATTTCAGAAATCGCCCATCACTACTTATCTAATGTTAAGTGACGATGAGGTCGCAGGTTGTACACGCTTACCCAGTAAAGGCCCCCTGGGAACACCAAAGTTATAAGATTCCGAGAATATACATTTCCACCCTAAGTTGACGTTCAACCAACTTCTTAGCGTAGGAGAATAGTATATAGTATGTTTGAGAAATTCTCACCATGTTTTTGTACGTCACATGGCAAAACATAGTGTTCCACCATAATATTTTTTTCCACCACTATTTTAGTTTTACCTATGTTTACAAATAAACACTTTGACTTTGACTTTGACAAAAAATGAAGGTTTTTAGTTCATCACAATCTTTTTTCTATGGTCGTATTAAAACAAAATAAAGATGGGATCCTGGAATCGATGGAACTCTTCAAGTATTATTGGCACACCATTAATACTCTTTTTTAACTGACTTTTTTAAGAACTACGACTCAATACGACTGTTTTTTAACCGACTTCAAAAAAAGGAGGAGGTTCTCAATTCGTCGGGATATTTTTTTTTTTTATTTTTTTTATGTATGTTCCCCGATTACTCGAAGACCACTGGACCGATTTGAAAAATTTTTTCGTTGTTCGAATGGGTATACTTTCTAGTTGGTCCCATTGTCACCACGTCAGGATCTGATGATGGGATCATGGAGAAATCAAGAGAACTCTATTTAGAAGTGGAGCTACGTAACAGCATAAATAGGATCACTAAAAAGTATAAAATAAAATAAATGTTTAAAAAAACAAAAAAACCGCCTTCAAAAAGCAAAAAATAACTTCTTTAAAATGGTAGGTAAATAGGTCAGTCCAACTGAAGTCGGCGTCCAACAATATTTTAACCAAAAGCAGACTTCAGTTGGACTGACCTATTTACCTACCATTTTAAAGAAGTTATTTTTTGCTTCTTGAAGGCGGTTTTTTTGTTTTTTTAAACATTTATTTTTTGTGTATGTTACTCGATTTCTGCACTAATTGTACACCAAATTTATGGATTCTTTTTAATCAGTAGGGAGGTATTTTTCAGAGGTGGTACCATGTTTTTCGACAAAATCTCTTTATAGGATATGGAAATAAAACTCCTTACTTATTTGAAACGTTTAATCATGTTATGGAACAAATGGTTACATTAATCGCCAATACTCGATCATTTGTTATTCGTGTTAAATTACTGTGGAATAATTAGGAGGCGTTTATTGACCGGAAAATTCCATTTATAGCCTTTACAGTTCTGAAAACACCTGCTTTCAAGACGCTTATATATCTCGGCGACCTTGAACCTGAACTATTGACCTTCTTCCCTATATTTTAGTTGGTGGGTGAATATTCGGACGATTCAACCAACTTCTGAGCAGAACTAGGAATACCTACTTTCCATTTATTTCAGAAGTTGGTGGTAGTTATCCTTGTTTTCTTCCTTGTTTTGAGAACGGTAGAGAGGGCGGCTAAATAGCCAGAATATTCACCCTGGTAGCACATAGTAAATCGGAATTTATACAAACATTTTTGATTTGGTACTCTATAGTTACAAAATTATGATTCAACAATTTCATTAAATATTTAATTACAATGTATAAAAAAAAATATACAGTGCTATCATGTAAACCGTTTGTCTGAGTAACCATTTTCGAATACTGCTTGTAAAAACGGAATGGCACTCGTCATTCGATAATAAATCGAAACGGATGGAGCTGACGTAACTTCAAAGTTCGGCTTCTGGAGTCGGGCTTCTCAGCCAAGAATTATCTATAATTGTTATATTTTTAGTAGTCGATTTATCGTTAACAGTTAAAACTATAGTTTGGTAAAATTTATATTCGTATATAGACACTTCTTCTTCTTATGGTACCTCTTCATTTACTGAAGGTTAGCAGTCAACTTCTTAAATCTGGTTTTGTCCACAGCAAGTCTGAAAAATTGTTCTACTGTTTCTATGCCAGTGCACTCCCTGATGTTACGGAGCCATGACATCTTGCGCCTTCCAACTCTTCGCTTTCCGGCACAATCTTCGCCATCATAATAGTTTGAAGAAGCTCGAATTGGTGGTTCCTCAGTATGTGGCCCAGGTAAGCAACTTTTCTTTGTTTTATCGTACGGACCGACTCTAAATTTTTCCCTATCCTCCGAAGAACTTCAGTATTGGTGATGTGGTCCGTCCACTGGATGCGCAACATTCTGCGGTAGGACTACATCTCAACCGCTTCTAGTTTTTTTCCTCAAACTTTCCTTAAGGGTCTCCCCAGACCTATCGACGCGGAATCGGCTTGAGCCGGTAAAAAATAGTTTTATGCCGGTGCAGTAAGAGTGAAAAAGGCGTCGCTCGGCTCGGCTCGGCTCGATTCGGCGTTGCGAACGGGACGACGTCGTTTTCGCTGTTATTGTATGGATATAAAACTTTTTCTTACCGGCTCAAGCCGATTCCGCGTCGATAGGTCTGGGGAGACCCTAAGGGTCCATGCTTCGCATCCATACAATAGAAGAGGCCAAATGTACCACTGTAATATCCTGGTTCTTAATTGGATTGAGAGAGAAGACAACAGCACAGAACCTTCTTCATGGTTGTAAAATAAGCATACTTACATATAGAAACATACGGTATTATTAAAGCCCTTAGGATTATTCTTTTGAAATTTCATATGTCTGTATCTTTGTCCCACTTACCATGAGTTTTGTGTACGCGATTACCTTTCCCATTCGATACAAATGTTTTTTTTACTGTGACTCCGTTGCATACTAAGCTGCGGCCGCAGTTCATTCGCTCTATAATGCACTAACTGAATTACAATGCACGCGATGCAGCTAAGCTTGAATCTTACCTGTCATTAAAGGGACGACGGACGTTTACATGAGGTTAAGTAGATCCAACATGCATACTAATAAAACGACGTATTGGCCTAGTTGGTATGCCTGGCTATGAAGTTAGCGGTCCTGGGTTCGATTACCGGTATAGACAAATCTTACTAATATTATAAATGAGAACGTTTGGATGTTTGTAACTCAATGACGCTTCATCCACTGAACGGCTCGGAATGAAACTTAACACATACAGGGTGACTGGAAATTCGCCGTATTCCTTGAAAGGGGTTATTCTACAGCTCATTTGAAATTATTTAAGTCAATCAATCAATCAATCAATCAATTTATTTGCCAAAATGCGTTACATATGGTTGGTCTTAAAAAATAGTATTACAGATCAGGCATTCTGTCGACAATACGACATGCAAATTATTAAATAATTAACCTTAACTAATCATTATGTGAATAAAACAAAATTAATTAATATTAAAAGTATTTCACACAACAATTATAGATGAGGTGGAGTACAAAAACCAAGTAGTCATTATTTCTTACAACAATTATGTCTCGTGAAAACTATTTATTATAATACATTTATTTAATTAATTCATTAGTTTAATTCGATCCAGTCTCACGATTTAAATATTCCTTTAATGTATAAAAGCAATTCTGAAGAAGCCAAGCTGTCAGGTAGCTTTTAAACTTTGATCCCTGTAGCACCTTAATCTCCATTGGAAGGGCATTATATACTAATATGCACATATTATAAGAATTTCTTCTGTAAATGTCGGAGCGACAGAGAGGACGATGCAAAAGAAGTTTATATTGTGTCCTTGGTTCTCTAACAAATACTTCATTTCGCTGCTTAAAAAACTCAGGGTGTGATTTATAAAATAGGCTAATTCTAAGTATGTACATACACATCAATGGTAGAATTTTCAATTCCTTAAAGTAAGGTTTACAACTGTCCATGAACCATGCATTTTTAATAGCCCGCACACATTTTTTCTGAACTTTAAAGACTTTATGCATGTCAACTGAGTTTCCCCACAAAATAATTCCATAATTCAATAAAGAAGAAACGTGACCATGATAGGCTGTGATTGCTGCTTCGGTGGAGACGGATTTCTTGAGCTTTCTTAAGGCGAAAACAAAACGATCCAATTTTGAGCACAAGGAATCAATGTGATTTTTCCAATTCAAATTTTTATCAAATGTCAAGCCTAAAAATTTTATACTATCAGTTTCTTCCAATAACTCATTATCACAACACACATTTAATTGCAATTTATTGGTTCTGTGGGACTGAAATTGAACATATTTAGTCTTGGACAAATTTGTCTGTAGGTTGTTAGATCGAAACCATGAACTCAAGTCTCTTAAAGCGTTGTTAATATTTATTTCATAATTGTCTTTGTCATTCCCTTTAATTAGTAACGTCGTATCATCGGCAAAGAGAATACATTTGGATGAGGTGGCTCTAGGCAAATCATTAATATAAATTAAAAACAATAGTGGTCCCAAGTTACTTCCCTGTGGGACGCCAGAATGGTTTTCGCGCCATTTAGATCTATAAATATTTTTAACAAAACTACTCTTATCAGTTACAATTTTAGTTAATTCTGTACACTGTTTTCTGTCACTAAGATAACTTCTTAACCAATCTTGGGCTTGTCCCCTAATTCCGTACGCATCCAACCTTGATAATAATATCGAATGATCCACAAAATCAAAGGCCTTACTAAGGTCAAGGAAAATTGATGTAACCGGTACCTTGCTATTAATTGCCTCTGTCACATATTTCACAAGTTCGAAGCACGCTAACTCGGTCGAATGTCCTTTTCGAAAACCATGCTGTTCTGGGTGCAGAAGGTTATGCTTGGTTAAAAAGTTGTTCAGTCTCACAAACATGGCTTTTTCCATAATTTTAGCCAGAATAGGTACGATAGTTATGGGGCGATAATTATGCGGGTCATCATGTTTACCCTTTTTGAACAAAGGCTTAACTATGGATAATTTAAGTTGTTCAGGAAAAATACCCTGTTCAAAAGAAAGATCGCTCGAAAGAGAGCTCAAAAATATTGCACTTGACTTAATTAATTTTGTAGATATGTCGTCATATCTACAAGTATTACTGTTAACCAGGTTACTGTTAGTCCAGTCAACCAGGGGTCAAAAACATAAAGTGCGTTCCATATTTTACTACAACGCTTCCCCCGTTTTTTGGTTGAAACGAGGGAGTTTACCCGCGAACATTTCTGCTATTATTATTCATTGTAAAATTTTAAATTAAAATTAATTTTAAAATGTCATAAATTGTACCTTTTAAGAAAGCTTATGAATTGAGCAAACTATTCCTGTAATTTGCACGCGAAGTGTTTTACTTGTTTTTAGTTATGCTTTAAAATGTTACTAAATTTGGAAAATAATTACTAGAACTTCTAACTTCAAATCCTCTATTTGTAAAATTTTGCATTTTTTGGGCGTTTTTTTTTAATTTTTTGAATCAGTGGTTCATTGGCTATTTGGAAAATGATTATTTCTAAATGACGCAGTTTTTACACAATTACTAGTTTTAGGTCGAAAGGCGGCTATTTAAAAAATAGAACTAGGATTGTGAATAACTCGAAAACCAATGAGTTTTGACCCCTGGTTGACTGGACTTAAATCATTACAAATGAGCGAATTTCGAGTCACCCTGTATATGTTGAGTCGTAGATTATAGGATATAGGATAGTTTTTATTCTGTAGAATTGGACATTTCCCGAGGGAGCAGCGATAAACGACTTCTACGTGGACGGAATTGCGGGCTTTTGCCCGCCCGCTAGTATTAAATATTTGTGTGATGAGCGCGAGTATTTTGTTTCTGAGTCTTGGATGTTTTCTATCTAATTAAGTTTTTATTTCTGTATAAATACAAGTATGTTTATTATTGTCTACTTAGTGCCAATAGTAAAAGCGTTGAGCTATTTATTTTGTCATACCGGCTATACTAATATACCTACTCACACACATTACGTTGCAATATACGTAAAATTTGGTAGTAAAACGTCTTCGTAGTTAAAATCCACTATAAAAGTGGTTACATAAATTAAACTCTCATAAAATGTTAGCAAACCTGGTCCCAACTTGCTACAATTTTTAATTAAAATAGTTTCACATCCAAGAGATTTAGCAAGGTGAACAATGAGATAACTTCCGTATTGAGAACCAAGATTTACTTTGGGTTTGTTGGTAAAAGTTAAACTCGTTAATAATGGGATTAAAATTAATTAACTTTTCAAGGTAATAATTATTTTTGCTTTTACCCTTTTAGAAAGGAACTCTTACGATACAACTTCGTTCGTCAGTCTGCCTATCTATCCGTATGTCACAGGGGTATTATTCGAGCACTAAAACAAAGGGCAGAAAAATACCCACAAAAATAATGTACCTTGTCACGGAATGCCCTAAAACACAGCATAATCCCCAATATTGGTATTTTCTTTCGCGTTTTTCCCCATTTTCCATATTTCCCTATTAATAATTTAACCACACCCACTTATTACATTGTAGCTTTTTCCGAGTGGCATGTTTTAAATATGAATACCACAGAATCGACGGAATTTTCTGAGTGCTTTGCCCTTTGGCCCTTAGGGCCTGCTGCAAACCTAAAATAACTTAAACCTAACTAACGCGTCTAGGGAAATCTGCGAATGGAAAATGAAGAGGAAAAACAAACGATTGGGAAATAAAGCAAATGGGGAATAACGCGAATGGGAATACAAATACGCTCCTGCAAGTCTCGGTCACCACAAGACAGGTTAAAAAGTAAATAAAAATTAAAAGCTAGTAATAAACTTTTTTCCTCAACTTGCATCGTTGTCTACTTGACACAACGATACACAAAACAAAACTGAATAAATTATGTAAATTTATTTAAAATATTCTATTCTTCGAAAAACAATCGGCCTAAGTAGCTCCCTAAAATACCCTCATCTAATTGACTAGACGTTTTTCCTTCGCAAACAGAGTTAAAATGAAACAGAGACGAAAAACACACAAAGGAATAACACGGTGAATTAGGGGTTCGAAATTGTCTTCGATTGTTTAGTCTCGCTATGTTAAGGGCCTCGTGCGTCGCAAAGTGGAGAAACCAGAAGACTGTGTTTCAAGGACGTGGCATTTATTTGAGAAAGGATACAATCAAAAAGTTTTATAAGAAAATAGAATGCGTTATTTCTGTGGCAATAAAGATGTGCTACGCTGACCCCAAATAAGGCTGCGGCTCCACTGAAGCGGAGACGAGCGGAGCGGCGCGGAGCTGTGCCAATATTAACCAATAGAAGGCACATGCGGTCACGTCGAGCGCGCCTTGCGCACGTTGGTTTAGATTCTATTAGTTAATATTGGCACAGCTCCGCGCCGCTCCGCTCGTCTCCGCTTCAGTGGAGCCGCAGCCTTATTGGGATGGCGGCAAGTTGATGATGATGATAAGTAGAGTTAGGACGTTTGGTGGCAAATCGTGGTTCTAGAATCCGTGGAGTCACTATTTCCTATTTATTACGAGTATAATCAGGTATCGGAATAAGTAGAGCTAATTTGCCTAAACTTGATGCATATTCATTCAATAATGTATTCCCATCTCAATCACGTATGAATGAATATGCGTCAAGTTTAGGCAAATAAGTTCTGCCTATTCCGATCTCTGATTATAATACATACCTACCACTTTGATTTAAATACATACCACTTTGATGTTGACCTTCAGTATTTTAATATTTCAAAATTCATTTATTCATTAAACCGCTTAAGCAATTTAAATGAATTTTGATATGGAGGATATCTCTGCTGTGAAAGCATTACAAACAAGCAAATATTAGTAGGTATGGAATAACCGAACTAAAACTGTAAATAGTTCTTTTTGAAATATGACCGTACTGAAGGTCAAAATCAAAGTGTCTTGTATTATAATAATTAGGAAATAGCGACTCCATGGATTCTAGAACCACGGTATGCCACCAAAAGTCCTAACCCTAATGATAAGGCAGATGCCGGAATTCTCGTAGCACTTTTGAGCTGTCATAGGGATTTCTCGTTTATCGATTTCCGATGACATATTTTATCGATATATAGAACACAAAATTTAAAGAAGACTAAAAGTAGAGGTAAACAACGGGCGGTCTTATCGCTAAAGAGCGATCACTTTAAGGTAACTTTTGAGTAGTTGAAAATGTGAAATAGAGATTTGCAATTAAAACAATCGATAGCAAACAACCAACATTGAAATATAATTATTTTAATTCCTATTAAAAAAATCCAAAAAGTTGGTATCCCAAACTGCTTGTTGTTTACTTCTTCTCATAATCTTATTTTAAATATTGTATTCCGTATTTATCAATATCGATACCTTTAGACTCAATTGGCGTAAACGCCATTTTGGCCAAAATGAGTTTTTAATGCAGTTATACTCAATTTTTCATTCTCTATCGATCTGTGTAGTTAAAGTTGAGAAATTCCCAAAAAAAAGTCGAATACGACCCAGAATATTAGGCCCAAAAAACATGATTTTTGTAATTGTTTGGGCGTATTTGCTGTATTTTTTTATTTTTTACATTTCAAGGTTGTAAATGATATTGTTTTTATATTAAAAGGATGTATGATGATATATGTAAGTCTAACGTGGCTTATACGACCCTATTGTTTCTGCAAAAAATAATAGGTGGCTTTTACGACCCAATATATAAGAGCCACAAATAATTAAATTGAAGGTCGTACTTTATAATAGTCGTATAAAGTGGATATATTTTTGCCTCTTATAACCTGATCAGAAATAGAAAACATTAAATCTCAATTGGCGTAAATGCCAAAACTCAACTTTTCAGGAGAGCTAACATAAAAAAAAAGTATTATTTAAAGTAAACCCAGTATTTAAGAAAACGGAAGGCTTATACGCCGTGGAAAAATACTAAAAATGTTACTTACGCCCCAAAAAAATACTGTTTCTGTAATAGGTTTGGGGTGTAAAAGCCAGGTGGACTATTTTTAACTGTAATAGGGTGTATAAGAGAGACACTCATCTGTTACCTCTGTCGATATAAGCATAAGAATAAATAATAACTACACGTAGGTGCGAATCTCCTTGGACCAGGCCCCAAATGCCGTGCTTTAAATACCTAGTTCTCCCTTCACCCCGCTACGTCTGTCTGTCTTCCGCGCCCGAAGTTAGGGCTGTCACTTGCGAAATATTTTAATCGGTTTATGAATGTGGTATACAAGTTTAGTCACGAAATGTTATTTATGTTTTACTTCAACGTGGAAACATTGTTGCAAAATATGTTTTTTACATTTACGTTAAATTAGGTAATAATACTTTTTGATGATATTAAGATTATCTCCAGAAAATTACATGGCTTATGTGGCTATTAATCATCTCTATAACACGGAAACGAGTCTATAAACAACCTTTAAAATATTAACTAAACACCTCAGGTGCCGGCGGTAGGTATCTAACGCGCCGAGTGCGCTTCCGGAGACGCCAGGAGTTTCGCTTCTACGTCTAGGTATTATTTATTCTTATGATATAAGATTGAAGGTGCCAACAACTGTTGTAGCACTATCAAACACTGGGACCCTTACCAGAGGGATTGCACTGGGCGTGTCGCGCCGCCTTAGTAACCTTCCCGCTGGTCCATTCTGAGAATGGATATCAGTCCGGGGCCGGCACCGACCGAGCGAGCACGCGTGCGCCACGATATGCCTTCCGCCGTCTTGAACGATCGATCTCGGGGCGTGCCGTAATACGTAATGAAGTTAGTTTTGTGAATAACCTTAAACTTTTTATTATTTACTTGTTATGTGGTGTTGATTGAAAGTAAAACACACGATGAAATGAAACGCACTCCGAAAAGCTGTTACATTGTTCTGTTGTGTAGGTAAGTGGTTGTTTGAATTAACAAAAGGACGTAAAATATTCTTTTTTTACGTTGACTATGAAATTACAACACCTACTTAGTATAACCACGATTTGGGCTTTTGATGTCCCGCCCGATATTTCGACGATGTTACAATCGTCGCTCATTCCCGGAATACCAGTATTTTAAAATACCAGATTCTCAATATATCGGAATCCCAAAACTAAACATTAAAATTACGGTATTGTTTATTATCTTCACCCAATATTTCGAATCTGGTTATTTGAGAATCTGGTAAAAAGAGTAATTTTGTATTTTGAAATGCTGGTATTTTGGGAATGAGCGCAATCGTTTATACTATATTTATATATAGGTACTGTTATTATATTAAACTCGTTGTTAACGGAACATACATATAGAAATAATCCGACGAATGGAGAACGTCCTTTATTTTGAAGTCTATTAAAAACACGTCGATACGACCTTATAACGATCGCCACAAGCGAGCGAGCAACATCTGGTGATCTAAAACATTTTAGCCCTCATTGATGTATTCTAGGCGTGTGACAACCCTAGCAATACACGTGCCGCGTGCGAATAAATACAAGTTATACGATAGTAAGAGAGGCATACATGTGATTATAAATACAAGTGCTTAACTAATTATTAAATAAATGAAGATTAGCTGACTATAATGTCATTGGAATAAAGATTTTCGGTACCTAACTCATATTTCGTGTGTTTATTTCACCATCCTATTTATTTAAATGAATAATTATATTCCGAAAAGATTATAATATATGTATTTATAAACACTTAAGTTAAATGTAAAGTATGTGTTACTTTGTACAAAATATTAGTATTATGGCCCGCTAGAAAGAAGATGGCCACCGTAGCCTATGAAAGTTTACATCATTGAACCATCATTTCTAGGTCTCCGACCTACCAAAAACCTTTTACTAATTCCTTTTTGAAGAAACCCATATTGTAAACTCTTCGAAAAACAACCGCTGGGAGCTCAATCCACAACCTGAGCGTTCGCGGAATTACATAAAATTTCTCTTATACACCCTATTACAGTTAAAAAATAATCCTCCTGGCTTTTACACCCTAAACCTATCACAGAAACGGTATTTTTTTGGGGCGTAAGTAACATTTTTAGTATTTTTCTAGGGCGTATAAGCCTTCCATTTTCTTAAATACTGGGTTTACTTTAAATATTACTTAATCATATTCTTTATCCTGAAACTATATTTATTATGTCCAAAACTGAGCTTTATAACTCAAAAAACAAAAATGAAATGATAAAAATAATTTAGAAAAAAAAGTTTTTTTGCTCTCCTGAAAAGTTGAGTTTTGGCGTTTACGCCAATTGAGTCTAAAGGTATCGATATACTTATGTATATCGCCTCGTGTGGTTGCCGAGTTAGAATAGTGCCACTCCATGTCTTCCCGTGGATGTCGTAAGAGACGACTAAGGGAATAAAGGCTTGTAGTACTGTTAGGCGATGGGCTTACAACCTGTCACTAATACGCTGGTAAACATCTTAGCCTATTTGTGCAAATTGTGGTTATAGAATTATCAACAAGTTTTTAGAGATGTTTGTAATTCTGTAGCTCTGCCTACCCCACTCTGGGAACGAAGGCGTGAGATTATGTATGTATGTACTTATGTATATCGGAAGTCGATAGACGAGAAGTCCCTATGACAGCTCTCAAGTGCTACGAGAATTCCGGCCTCTGAATAAATTGATAACTTGATAAGGTACATACTAAGGTAATAACCGACTAGTAAAGTGGTAATCGTGTAAATTAACATTCGATCCACACGATTTTGTCCGGTAACGCAGTGGACAAGTGAGCGAAGCAAAAACATTTTTATTAATCGTGTTTTTTATTATAATTCCTTTTACAAACTGTTTCAAAACATAATAACATTTGAAAATTATGCAAGCTCTGTTTAAATATTAATTGGTGCAGAAGTTGATCATATACATTTTAAATTAATTAAAATGTTCAATCAGTAAACGTATTTTTTTTGTTTTTTACTGTTTTTGCACTTGATCATAGTTGTCGTGATCATTTACTCGAAGTAGTAGGATTTTTATTTCATTATTCGAACTTGTCCAGACACACTGCCGTGTGTGTAAATGTAAAAACACGTGCCGGAGTATTAAAAGCTGGCATTTTACTCCTCTGCTCCTACGACATTGTGGCAACAGTGAAAAGAAACCCGGAGAAAATGTAGCGGGCTGACCCCGGGGCAATTTTTCGCACTATTTCACCTGTCCGTGGCAACACCCGTGGTTTTCCCGGCTTACTGCGATAAAGAATTGCTGGATTAGGCAATGGTATTACATTTTTATTTCATCCTTAAGAGGAAGTAGGAAATTAAATGAAGTTTAATGAATTACTCAATCCATGTGAAAGTTTTGTCGGTCTGTTTGTCCGCTGTTATTTATTTATTAAATAAATAAATAAATATCAGGAGATAATGTCACACCAATTGACCTAGTCCCAAACTAAGCTCTAGGCTTGTACTATGGGTTCTAGACAACGATATAAATACTTAATAGAGAAATATATAAACTGAAAAAAAAATTGGTCGCTTGTAATAAGATTGTGATTGTTGTGCACAAGCGTCTTGATCTCATACGAGCCTAACAAGACGATAGAAACACCAACCAAGACGTTAGATACATCAACTAAGATGTTAGTTGAATCACTAAAAAAATTGCTGTCGTTACTATCAGCTTTGGTTGATATAACTAATATCTTAACTAATTGTATTCATTTTTTGTCAACTAAGTGAAAATCTCTCTTTGTTGGCACTCATTTTTTTGAGTGTTAATAAATACATAGGACGCATCCATGACTCAGAAACAAATATTCGCGCTCATCACACAAATATTTGCTCTTATCGGGATTTGAACCCAGGCCCGCTAGCTTCGTAGGCAGGGTCACTTCCAACTAGGCCAGCGCGTAGTCAAACGGTATGGAGATAGCTTAAAAAAAAAGGCAGTACAAAGGAGACTTTTTGTTGCGGGTAAACAGCTTGTTAAAAATAAAGTGACAATAACCTTTTCACAACACTGCTCGGAAATATGGCCATAGATGGTCTTGTTTGGGGTCACAAAACGTCACTTATAAGGACAGACCAAGAATTTTTCTGTCGGCGTGTTTGCTGATTGGTCGAGAACATTGTTGTCCAACTTTAAGAACCAATGAAAATCAATCAATCAATTTTTGTGTCATAGCTCCTTAAAATGAAAAATTTAAATCGACCAATCAGAACACACCCTTTTGTGTCGTAAAATATTAGGTATATTTTTGCTAAAAGATACACAGACTAAAAACTACTAATCTCGAACCACTAGAGATGAAATTACATGGGAGATATGGCGAAACAAATACAATTTTATATGGAGTTGACATTTTCATCTCGCATGTTAGTTTATTAATCTCGAGTGCCACGAGAATAGGGGTCCAGATTTAAAAAAGTGGTCTATGGTAAAATTGGCGGTGATGTCACATTAACATGAATTAAAATTTGAGTTTTGAATATGAATTTTTATTTTATTTCCTCTCAGTAGTTGTGAAAAGCACTATGTCTGCCTCGGTAGAAAGTGCAATTTATGGACTCGTACACTAGAGGGCCTCAACTACGTTTCGGCCCTCTATATGACTCGTCCAAAAATTTCGTACTTTCTATCCTCTGCAACAATGTACTATTTTTAGGCGGGAATGATAAAGAAAAAATACCATGTACAAGTTGAAACCTTAATTTAGAATGAAATAGAAACGACCTTACAATGTAAACTGGTTTCTATATGTGGCATTATCTATGAGAAGGGACCTTATTGTCGATGGCGCTTCCGCCATTATTAAAGATGCTCCGATATAAATACAACGTCGCGTGACGCAGTGCGGCGTAAGCGCCATCGACAATAAGGTCCCTTTTCATCGATAGCGCCACATATTATCAACATTATAATTATATCAGGTTTATATAATTAAAGATTGAGAACATTAAGAGGATTGAGGAGTGATTCTTAAAACCATACAAAATGCGATAACGTGTCCCCCCCCTTAAACCTAGTCCGATTTTTACGATTTTTGCATATGTTGTAGATATCATGAAAAACTATGTCTGTACGTTTTCCTTTCCTAGAACATAGTTCTTAGAATGAAACAAATTTAAGAAACAAATTACTAAAACGTACAGACCTAGTTCTTTATAATAACTACAAATTCAAAAATCTTGGGAATCGGACTTGATTTAGAGTTTGATAAACGTCATCGCCCGGAGCTGAATTTGTATGGTTTTTTTTTTGACAGCTACAAAATTTTAGCGGCGCATCTGAATTCTCTTAAGAGTTGTCATTTTTGTCTCGCCGTTAAAGCGTACACTTTTCAGAATTTCTTGAATATCACCTTTGTACTAAAACCTTTGCACCCGAACGGTTTTGAGTAATATTACACACTAAATAATTAATATAACACTTAATAATAACTAAATAACTAATCACTTACCCCCTTACTAATAAACGTTGAGTAACGGTGGTATAGCTATACAATGTTTTGTCCTTATCTGTCATTGTGACATTTGAATTTGACAGATAAGGACAAAACATTGTATAGCTATACCGCCGTTACCCAACGTTTATTAGTAAGGGGGTTAATAAACATACCTGGGATAACTCGGGGCAAGTTCTAGAGCTTTGATATCGATAAAAAAGATGTCGATATAATTAATTAATACATGTGCACATTGAACATTCTCGATTACTATAAAGAGGTTCGATGTCATATCTGATATCGAGCCTCTTAAGATAATAAAAATATTGCGAATGTCATTTCAATCAAAATGTCAATTTACTGACAGTACCATTCATATCTTAGAGTAAGAATAATATATGAGGTACCTAAAGTGTAAACCACCATGAAAAAAGTAAACAGTCTTATAAAAGGTGAAGAACTTTCAATAAACGACATGAATGAGAAATTGGCTTTGAGTCATTATAAATATTTTAAGAATGCCCCGTTGACCACTGTGGACGTTGAGAGAACGTTTAGCAGTTTAAAGTGGATATTTTCATCTAGACGGCAATCATTAATACCGACGAATATTGTTTTAATTTGTTTATTTTCTTATTTAAGAATGAGGAGAAAATAACTAATATTTATTTATGTCTAATACTTTTAGATGTTGGCAGTAACATCGATATTTTTTTTTTGTCGATAAATAATTTTGCTACATCACTTTCGTATAGATGCCCCGAGTTCTCCCAGGTATGTTCATAAACTAGCTAGAATTTTTAGCTTCCTGTAATATTAACAATGTATTATTAAACATTACATTTATTAATTATCAGTAGTGTTACTGATTTTACCTTAAATGTGTTTTCCAAATAGTTTCATTTTCAAGTCAATATTCAACTTAAAAGCTTAAACAATAAGATTGATTTTTGTGTTGCGTCTGTCCTACAAAAAGCCAAAACTTAATAAATGTTATGTTCATTGTTTAGGTATTAAATACTGTAGGTACAATGAAACAGCGTATTCTTAGAAATACAAGTTTTATATACAGGGTGTCCCAGAAACCAACGTCAACCTGCCTAGGGCTGATAGAGCAGCTAAAAAGCCGTCGATTTAACCACTATGTTCAGCGATTTTTGCTAGTTTCGGAAATATTGGTCATTTTAATCAGATTTTTGGTAATTTTTCCTTCTGTCCATGTCACGAAAAATCATTAATTTCATGTTTTATTTCATAAGTTTTTCAGCGGTATCTTACATAATTAGAATCATTAAGAATCAGCCAAGTTTTTAAAGCTATTTGTCTGTTGATCAGGTTTTTTTAAGTAATCACATAAAGTTTGTTTCTCCATACTAGGTGTCCCAGTGTTTGCTTTTCACTTTTAAAACATGAAATTAATGATTTTTCATGACATGGATATAAGGGAAAATTACAAAAATTCAGATTAAAATGATCAATATCTCCGAAACTAGCAAAAGTCGCTGAACATAAATATAGGGGTTAAATCGGTAGCTTTTCAGCTGCTCTATCAGCCCTACACGGGTAGACGTCGGTTTCTAGGACACCCTGTATTTTTAGTCACATGAAAATCCAGTTTTTATACATATTAGCTTAGTAACTTCTTCAGTAACTTTTTGTGACCTTTAGGCTGCGGCTCTACTGAGGCGGAGATGAGCGGAGTGTATTAACCAATAGAATCTAAACTAACGTGCGCAAGGCGCGCTCGATGTGACCGCATGCGCTTTCTATTGGTTAATATTGGCACAGCTCAGCTCCGCTCCGCTCGTCTCCGCTTCAGTGGAGCCGCAGCCTAACGCAAGACTTATATAGAGATACACTTAAAACACAAACGATATTTTTTAACAATGTAAAACAAAATTGCATATTAACCAAACAAAATCTCAAGCTTATCTCTCAATCTATTGATCTACTTCCACAACAAAAGACCAATATTCGGTGTAAAAAATACATTTTATTCAAGCATCATTCAATCATATGGTTGGGGGTTAGCACAAAAGATCCTCGAAATAAGAGCTTCCTGCCAACGATGGGCCATCCCGCCACCAATCAATGCCACCAATCAATGTTTTAAGTGTCCTTCAGCTTGATTCAAACTTTTGAAAAGGGTTCAGATTTAAGTGACGGTAAATTTAATATCCGATTTCGTTTGAAGGGCAACAACTTACAGTCCGTTAACACTTTGAATAGGATTCGGGTTTGTACTTCTCTCTCTCTTTTATACGATCTTATGCGAGTAAAGCCGAAGTTACTAATATTGTTTACGCGAATATAATTGTGTTTGTTTGTTAGATATGCTTTTTTACAGGTAACCACAAGCTATATCAATAACAAAGTTACATTAACATCTGTTTTTTTTTAGTGAGAGAAAGTAAGATTGCAATTCTATTATTTATTTGTAAAACGAATAAACTCAGCTTATTGTTATTAAAATGGCTTATTTCCGTTAACTTTGTGGTAATTTTTAAATTATAACACAGCGCCTCTGTTCTTGACGGTACAGTCACGAGATTAAAATTTTGGTACCCACCTTAGGTCCAAAACCAATCTGACATTCTACAACAGTAGGGTTGAGTTTCCTAAAAGTTACAAATGACTTGACATCTCTAATGACATTGACGACTTCAAGCATATTTTTCTTGAAATGGGTCACAAATTAACGCTCGTGACCGTACAATGCGAATCGTATTTGACCTTTTATGGTATTGTTTTAAACTCGGCCGCCATTACTGTCAAGTAAATAAGAGCTATCAAAACGTTGACACTACGTTAACAGGTCAAAAACGATAATGGTTTTTACCCTGTTGAATACAAGCCCAGTTCCTATAGTTTAGTTTAGTTTAGTTTATTTATTAATCAATGTAATATTACAATATAAGTTGCATTGCATGTCAAAAAATACGAAATTACATTGAGATCGTCAAAACATAAATACTAATAATCAAAGAATACAAAAATAATTAATTAAAACAACAACAATTAAACATCAAATAAATGGTCACTCGTCCGATGTCAATATACAAGGATTAATAACTGTCAACACAATAATAAATAAATTTACAATTTTAGCTCCATATATTCATCCACAGAGTATAATGGATTATTCAGTAAAAGGTTTCTAAGCTGGTGTTTAAATGCTTCGTCGGAATGTACATTTTTAAGTTTGGCGGGTAGACGCTCATAGTACGTGGGACCGATGACACGCGGGTTCTTACCCGCAAGTGCCATGCGACGGGGAACTGTTCTCAAACGCCCGGTATATTGTTATTTATCAGCTACAAACAAGTTTAACGTCGTAAGGCCCCACCATACTACAAACGGAGTTTTTTGTAAGTGCGATTTTGAATCTAACATCAAGGCAATAAAGTTCAATTACGTTTGTTAGATAATGCCATTTTTAGTTTATGAAGATAGAAAAATAAACTTTATTCCTATTGCGACACAGTTCAAATTAAATTGCCTTGATTATGTACTTACATCCTAATTGTACACTGGGCTTTACGAGGTTAATCCATTATTTTATTAGCATTCGATTTTTATATGGCACCTTCCAGTAAAACTTTATCTGTAATCTCTAAGAAAAGTCCAGTCGTGTTTATTCGAGACCCTAGGCGGTCAATTTTGTTGTAAGCCTTCTGTTAACCACTATTAGTCAGAAAGACTTAAATACAAAGTGGTATCAAAATAAGATTCGACTCTCTGTACTAGTGCATAAAGTTTCAAATGTTAATGGAATTTTATTAGAGATATGTCAGTTTTACTTAAGAATAAAACAGACTGTACGTCCAAATTAGCTCCATTACCAGTTCTATATTAAATTGGTTAATTAAATCTATATTGATATTTGAATTACTATTTAGGGTGGACGGACAGCATAGACTTAAATAATAGGGTCCCGTTTGACACCCTTCGGACACAGTACCCAACACAAATGCATAGCGCACAGGTACAGTCGAGTCCATAAATATGTGTACCTTGTCACTTTAATCGCTGTGACAATTCATATATGGCAGTTCAAACATGACATTAAATAGACAAGGTACTAAAGTGTATACATAGTTATGAACTCGACTCATAATTAGACCGCTTCATTGTCCGGTTAAATTATTTATATGATAAGACGAAAAATATAATAGATACTGTGCAGGACGATACAAGCCGATAGCTACAAGCCAACAGCGCACAAGACGATAAGGATACAAGCCGATAACACAACTCTGTTAATTAAGATTTCATGTTTTATAAGTTAGTTTAAGTTATGAAAATAAATAAATTACTATTGCCAGTAGGGACATAGGGACCGAGAGAGAGCCAACCCTTAATATAGCCCCTTTCACTTCACTTTCACTAGGTAGGTATACGTCTTAATCAATCGTAATAGGTATACGTCTAATATCAATCATAAAGTTAGGTAATTTATCCCCTCCACTAAAGACAAATAGGAGCTTGCATCCCCACTCCTCATTTTCACACCTCGGCACTCCTACAACTAATTCCGCCCCACTCTTTGCACGACCCTCCAACCTCCGGAGCCTGGTCACATCGGACCTCTCTTTCACATAGCGCCGTCCTTGTCTCGCACCCACCTCGGTGCTCCTACAACTAATTCCGCCCCACTCTTTGCACGACCCTCCAACCTCCGGAGCCTGGTCACATCGGACCTCTCTTTCACATAGCGCCGTCCTTGTCTCGCACCCACCTCGGTGCTCCTTGGACTAATTCCGCCCCACTCTTCGCACGACCTTCCACGTCTCTGTATAGCTGTCTCCCTCTTACCTTTCGCGACATTCTCTGTCCCTCTCCTTTGCTCCAGGAATGTCACCACCTCGTCAGGCCTAGCCCTGTATCTGCCCTATAGATCCGCAATATTAGTAGCACCCCCGATCGCTAAAATTCGTAACAAGCAGCCCGTAACAAGCGTAACAAGCAGCCCGTAACAAGCAGCCCGTAAACAAGCATAACAAGCAAGAGACCCCGAGTACGCCCATAGCAAGAAAAGCAGCACGAAACCATAGAAGAGACCCCTCGTACGCCCATAGAAGAAGGGATCTCCCAGGGGAATCACATAGAAGCTTGTTACCACACCGTTCGCACGTCTCTCAAGACTCTCTCGGCCGCTCAACTACTGGCAATAGTAAAAGAAAATAAATCAACGACTCTTTCTTCCGAAACCACCAGCAGAGTGGCGAAAAGAACAACCCCCACGGAAATACAGTCCACTATAGACTTTCCGCCGCTCATGTGCGGGGCAATAGCACTATCGACGTCCCGCACATTGGTCCTTCTCCACGGATAAGAAGAAAGAAATCGAAGATGCCCGTAACCAGAAGTAAAAGCGGAAAGAAGCTTCCGACTACAGAGGAAGCTGGCACAACGACGACAGAAGCTACTTCGACGATCGAGACTCTGTCAATAGCAACAGGATCGAGGCCGGCTGCGTCAGTCCCGCAGCCGGCACCCGCGGCATCAATCCCGCAACCACAGACCGCTGCGCCAGCCGCGCAGCGGAAAGGGAGGATCATCCAGTCGACACAGATAGTACATACGGATCCTCCAGCGTCACCAGACGTACCGATACCGGCGCCACCGTCGACACAACAGGGCGCCGGCCCCAGCGTGCACCGTCAACGGTCGCGCGCACAGTCATCGAAGGCAAGACGAGCAACCAGGCTCGCCACCGCCAAAGAAGAGCTTGCGAGGTCGCAAGTGAAACTAGCCGCCGCCAAGGTGGCAACTATAGAAGCGGAACCGTCCGACGACGAAGATGAAGACACCATAGCGTCGGACGGGGAAGCAGCACGAAGAGTCGACGACTGGCTGGAAACATACCAGCCGCACCCGATAGCCGTCGCCGACACCCCACAGTGGACGCCGATGCACAACGCCGCGTCAATACTGCAGAGCTCGATGGCGCCGCCCCTCCCGGCGCCACCCCCACCACCGGAGCGATCGCCATCCCCACCACCGGATCGATCGCTACCCCCACCATCGATGGCGGCGCCCCACCCGGCGCCACCCCCACCACAGCCATGGCAGCCGCTACCCCCACCAGGGGACACCGAAGCCGTATCCCCACCAATGGCGACTCTCCCCACTCCAGTCAACAATGGAACGGCGGGAGCTAGTGCTACAGTACCGCGGGAATACTTCAGCAACCTGACGTCTGCCATCACTCAAGCCATCAATGCTGGGTCATCACGCCGTTCGCATATCGAGCTACCGACATTCACCGGCGCACATCAACAGTGGCTGCCATTCATAGCAGCCTACAAAGAAGCATCGGAACAACATAGCAACATAGAAAAAATAGCAAACCTCAGAAAAGCGCTTAAAGGGAAAGCGCGAGAAGCCGTCGAAGATTTATTTATCTGCGGCGCCTCATCCGAAGACATCGTCGCTGCATTAGCGAACCGCTTTGGACGTCCCAACTCCATCGCTCTGTCAGAAATAGAGCGGCTCCGGGCCCTGCCACGCCTCACTGACGTGCCTCGAGACATCTGCGTGTTTGCCAACCGCATAGCAAACATAGTGGCCACGCTGCGCGTACTCAACCGCGCGCACTACATGTTCAACCCGGAGCTGACGAAGAACATTATAGAGAAATTCACGCTGACGATGCGCTACAGGTGGTTCGACTTCGCCGCCACCCAGAACGAAGAAGAAGCTGATCTTGTCAAGATATCAAGATTTCTAACAAGAGAAGCAGAGCTGTGCGCCCCCTTCGCACAGCCCGAGAACATAAGCACGAACATAGAACCGCCGCGGCGAAACCCCATCAAGACTCCGCACCGAACGTTCGCCGCCGCGGAAACAAACAGAAGAAGATGCGCTGTATGCAACAGCGAAGATCACAGTGCAGTGACCAACTGCAACAAGTTTATGGAAAGCGAAGGCCTCGCGAGATGGGAGCTCGCGAAGTACCACAACCTGTGCTACAGATGCCTGCGGTACAGATCGAAGACGCACACCTGCGCGAAGAGAGCCTGCAACGTCAATGAGTGCAGGCGAACTCATCATAGCCTCCTACACTTCAGGAGGGACGAGAAGTACGATAAAGAAGAACGAGAGCCCGCCGTAGTCGCAAGCGTGCAGTCAACCCACCAGATACGCTCCTACTTGAAGCTCGTTCCAGTACGAGTTTCGGGGCCTACCGGCGCAGTCAATGCCTGGGCCCTGCTCGACGACGGATCCACCGTAACCCTGGTGGACGAAGACATAGCTGAACAGGTCGGTGCCGAGGGCCCCACAGAAGCCCTTCAAATAGAAGCGGTCGCCGACATCACAATAGAAGCGCCCCAGTCACGCCGCGTCTCTCTTACGCTGCGTGGCACGGGCGAAACACAGCAAGTTTTTGCGCGAACGGTGAACAAGCTACACCTATCGCCGCAGACCATACACAAGCTCGACATAGAAGCCTGCAGCCACTTAGAAGACATCAAGAGTCACCTGACCTATAGCCAAGCAGAGCCAAGAATCCTCATAGGTCAAGACAACTGGCACCTCCTTCTAGCCTCAACGACGAGGAGGGGACGGAACGATCAGCCCGTCGCCTCTCTGACACCGCTCGGCTGGGTTCTACATGGCGCAAACACTAGAACAATTGGGCACCGAGTGAACACTCTACAACGAGAAGAAGACGAGTGCATGAACGAACAACTGCGCCGCTACTTCGCCCTCGAATCACTCACCATCGAACCCAAACAACCCGCCTCGCACCCAGACCAGCGTGCCTTAAAGATACTCGAAGCCACCACGATCCAGCTAGAAGAGGGCCCCTACCAAACCGGCCTGCTCTGGAACCAAGATGACATAGAGATGCCGAACAATTATGAAAACGCGCTGAAAAGGCTGACAACGACAGAAAGAAAAATCGATAAAGATCCACAGCTGAAAGACAAGTACAATCGGCAGATGGAAGCACTTATAGAAAAGGGGTACGCCGAGATAGCCCCGACGAACAAGCACGAGGGCCGCACCTGGTACCTGCCGCACTTCGCGGTGGTCAACCCCATGAAGCCAGGGAAGGTCCGCATCGTCCACGACGCAGCAGCCAAGACCAAAGGGGTCTCACTGAACAGTCACCTGCTTGCCGGCCCGGGACTCCTTAAACCACTGCACGGAGTCATGATGAGGTTCCGGCAACACAGAGTGGCGGTGACTGCTGACATAGCCGAGATGTTCATGAGAGTGAAGATGCAACCAGAGGACCGGGACGCGCTGCGCTACCTATGGCGCGGGAACAGGCGAGACGGGGCACCCGATGAGTACCGAATGACCTCACTGATATTCGGCTCAAGCTGCTCGCCTGCGTCAGCGATCTACGTAAAGAACCTCAACGCAAACAAGTACATGGACTCTCAACCCGAGGCCGTAAGGGCCATAATAGAAAATCACTACGTGGACGACTACCTGGCCTCCTATCAAACAGAAGAAGAGGCCACAAGAACGTCACAAGAAGTACTCAGAATCCATGAAAAGGGGAACTTCCACCTGCGTGGATGGGCGTCTAACTCGCCTCAAGTTCGTCAGCGAATGAGCAACAGTGACGTCACGCCGCCGCAATCGAAACACATCGCGATTGACGACGGAACGGAGACAGAACGAGTCCTGGGTCTCATCTGGATGCCCGACACAGACACCGTCGCATTCAACTTGGACATGGCCCGCATACCACAGCAAGTACTCGACAGTGACGCACCAACGAAGAGAGAAGCGCTGAGAATAGTCATGTCATTATATGACCCGCTCGGACTGGCCTCGCCTGTTACAACGAGAGCCAAGCAGATACTACAAGAAGTCTGGTGCCAGGGCACAGACTGGGACGAAGCGCTACCGCACGACGTAGCGCTACAGTGGAAGAAGTGGATGGAGCACCTGACCAGCCTACGGGACATAAAGGTACCACGGTGCTACCCACACTACAGTGAAGCAGTGAACCTTCAACTGCACATACTGGTCGACGCGAGTGAAGCCGCCTACGCCGCCGCCCTCTACTGGCGCGCCGTGACACCCGACGGCGACATACACCTGTCGTTAATACTAGCAAAGTCACGTGTCGCGCCGCTACGATGCACTTCGATACCGCGGCTGGAGTTACAAGCCGCGGTGATGGGCGCAAGGATGGCAGCCGTCGTCGCAGAAGAGCACGAGCGACGGCCCGACTCACGAACCTTCTGGACCGACAGCCGGACGGTGCTGGCATGGATTCGGAACGGATCCCGTACCTACCGCCCGTTCGTGGCGCACAGAATCGCCGCAATAGAAGAGCACACCACCGTGAACGAATGGCGGTGGGTGCCGACAAAAATGAACACAGCCGACGACGCCACACGCGACGTGCCCACAAACTTCACGAGTGAGCATCGCTGGTTCACCGGCCCGGAATACCTGCTCAGTAACGAAGACAACTGGCCCATCGAAAACTCCGAGAAGCCCGAGAAGACAGGGGAAGAAAGAGTGAACGTCGTGGGGCAAGAGAGACACGCGAAGGCGGGCCTTCAAGACAGCCTGCCCGACCCGACGCGTTTCTCCAAATGGGAACGGTTACTGAGGGCAACCGCCCGAGTGCTACAGTTCATCGACCTCTGCCAAAGGGTCGGTCACCGCACTCACTACAGCAGAACGAAAAAGAACAAAGAAGAAGATCCGAGCTGGAAAAACACAAGAAAAATAGTACCGAAAAAGACGAGCGAGCCCGCTCTACCCAAGAAAACTTACAGAAAAATAGAAGCGGACTGCCTAAGAAGAGCTGAACAGCTGATCGTGCGAGCGGGACAACAAGCGTCCTTCCCGAACGAAATCAGGGCACTTGAAGAAGACAGAGGCGTAGAAAACTCCAGCCGCCTAAAGAAAATAAGAATACAGCTGGTGGACGGGATAATCCAAGTTAGCAGCCGCATACAGGCTGCAAAGGAGGTCGCAGCCGACACGAAAAGTCCCGCCATCCTCGACGGAGACAACCACGGAACGAGGTTGTACATAGACTACGTACACAGACAGCTGTCGCACGCCGGAGCTGAGATGACAATAAACGAGTGCCGACAACACTACTGGATCCTGAAAGTGCGCCCGGCGGCCCGACAGATAATCAGTCGGTGCCGGCCATGCCGCATCAGACGCGCCGTGCCTCCGCGGCCCCCGACCGGGAACCACCCGGCGTGCCGCCTCGCCCATCATCAGCGCCCGTTCACATACGCGGGCGTTGACTACTTCGGCCCGCTGACAGTTACAGTGGGACGCGGGACACAAAAAAGGTACGGGGCGCTCTTTACCTGCCTGACGACCCGTGCCGTCCACTTGGAGGTGGCCGGCTCTCTCACCACCGACTCCGCGATCATGGCGCTGCGGCGTATGGTCGCGCGCCGAGGCTGCCCAACCGAGATGTGGTCCGACAACGGGACCAACCTTCGCGGTGCAGACCGCGAGCTCCGACAAGCAATAGACACCGCCACTGAGGAGGAGGCTAGCGTCAGAGGCATTACTTGGCGCTACATACCTCCCGGCGCCCCGTTCATGGGCGGCGCCTGGGAGCGCCTCGTCCGCTCAGTGAAAACAGCGCTAGAAGTGACACTGCACGAGCGCCACCCCACCGAAGAGGTCCTCACGACTCTGCTCACCGAGGCCGAGTACGTGGTGAACAGTCGCCCGTTGACCCACGTACCGGTCAACGCCGAGGACCCGGAGGCGATCACCCCCAACCACTTTCTGCTGGGGGGCTCCGCCCGGGTCCCCACTCCGGGAACCTTCGACGATCAAGATCTCGCTGGTCGTGCCACCTGGAGAACCGCCCAGAGACTCGCTGACCATTTCTGGGCTCGCTGGCTGAAGGAGTACCTGCCTGACCTTCAGTACCGGCGGGAGCCACACGGACGAGGACCGGCCTTGAAAATCGATGACGTCGTGCTGATAGTCGATAGCACGCTGCCACGAAACACTTGGCCCCGGGGAGTCATAATCGCCACTTACCCGGGCGCCGATGGTATAGTGAGAACAGCTGATGTCCACACCAAGGGCGGCGTGCTACGAAGACCGACAAAGAAGCTCATCGTGCTACCAACGGAACCATCGCCTGCACCGAACGAGACTGTAACGCCTGCGGCGATACACGGCGGGAGAAATGTGCAGGACGATACAAGCCGATAGCTACAAGCCAACAGCGCACAAGACGATAAGGATACAAGCCGATAACACAACTCTGTTAATTAAGATTTCATGTTTTATAAGTTAGTTTAAGTTATGAAAATAAATAAATTACTATTGCCAGTAGGGACATAGGGACCGAGAGAGAGCCAACCCTTAATATAGCCCCTTTCACTTCACTTTCACTAGGTAGGTATACGTCTTAATCAATCGTAATAGGTATACGTCTAATATCAATCATAAAGTTAGGTAATTTATCCCCTCCACTAAAGACAAATAGGAGCTTGCATCCCCACTCCTCATTTTCACACCTCGGCACTCCTACAACTAATTCCGCCCCACTCTTTGCACGACCCTCCAACCTCCGGAGCCTGGTCACATCGGACCTCTCTTTCACATAGCGCCGTCCTTGTCTCGCACCCACCTCGGTGCTCCTACAACTAATTCCGCCCCACTCTTTGCACGACCCTCCAACCTCCGGAGCCTGGTCACATCGGGACCTCTACCCCCATCAGCCCCCACGAACCAACAGGCCGAGCAGCACCCCGTACAAAGGCCTCGCGCTCCTCCCCCTCTACCACAGACAGGGAGATTGGAAGCCCGCCCAGCTACCTCATTGCAGGGAAAGCCAGGGGCACCACAAAATGTAAAGGCCGCCAGAGACGCCGTGATCGCCGAATGCGTCACCATCTTAACTGAGGTCCTTGGCGCCATTCAATCGGGTCAGAACCCTGTCCCGATTATCTTCAGAGGATTAGCTAACCTTTATAGCACCGATGGCTAATCCTCTGAAAATCCTGTATTGGAACGCGTACGGCCTCACCCCTGCGAAACAGACGCTGCTAAGACCCCTCCTGCATCGGGAGAAAGTCGACGTGGCACTCATCCAAGAGACCCTCCTCAGACTCGAGGACAAGATCAAGATTCCAGGCTACGTAGTCTACAGGAAGGAGGAAACCTCACCACGAGGGAACCCCTACCGTGGCCTGGCAATCTTGATCAGAAGAGCGGTAGTTCACCAACCGCTGCCTGATGCCACCATCCCCCTGCGTACCATCTACGCCATTGGAGTGGAGGTCTGCTACAACGGAGTCCCCATGCGGATCTACTCACTGTACAAACCGCCCAGTAAACGCCTGGCGGTAGCAGACATCCACTCACTCCTGGACTCCCCGTTGCCTACAATTGTAGCTGGGGACTTCAATTGTAAGCACACGGCGTGGAACTCAGCGAAGGAATGCCCCGACGGAAAGTACCTCTTCGAGGATGCAGAAAGAAGGGGATACGCGGTGCTCGGACCCGAGGCCCCTACAATCTACCCGCACAACACAGCCCACGCCCCCGATGTCATTGACCTCATGCTGGTGCGCGGCCTAACATCTTGGCCAACGCTGGAGGTCCTGGACGAACACCTTATGTCGGACCACCAGCCAGTGCTGGCAACACTCATCGCATCACCATCGAGGACAGCCCCGCCTCCCAGCAAGACCATCCACGACTGGGAGCTGTTCGCAAACTACATGACGAACCACACGCCGTCCTTTCCCCTTTCGGAACCGAAGGAGGTTGACCGACTGGCCGAAGAGCTCACTACCACCATCGCAGCAGCGCTGGAAGCCTCAACGGTCAGGACGTCAAAACCCACCCCCCGCCGGGAAATCCCGGCAGCAATCTCCGCCTTATTGGCGGACAAGAGGAGACTGAGACGACAATTCCAGAGAACCAGATGTCCTACGATGAAAACTCGCCTAAACAAACTGGCTGAGGAGATCAGTAGGCGTCTGGCAGACATCCCCAGGACTTCCTGGCTGGAGGACGTGGAGTCAGCCGGGGACGACTGGAACAGCATCCACCGCCTGTGCAGACGCCTGAACTGCAATCCCCCTCCAGTCCGCCCTCTACTGGCCAGCGATGGCACTCCCAGGTACAGAGCAGAGGACAGGGCCGAAATCTTTGCCCACCACCTGGAGGGCCAATTCAGCCCTAACCCAACCACGGACCCGCAGCCAGAAGTAGAGATCACCGACTACCTGGCTGACTACTTCAGGGTACCCATCACCCCGGACGAAGACCCGGTGACCTTCTTCCCCGGCCAAGTCGCCAGGTCATTCCAGCGGACCAAGAAAAGGAAAGCTCCAGGTCCTGACAAGATCCCCAACGAAGTGCTGGCACGCCTCCCACCGAGGTCAGTTGCCGCCTTCACAAGGCTGTTCAACGGGATCCTCAGGACCAGCCACTTCCCTCGCCCCTGGAAGCTGGGGCGAGTCATCATGCTTCCAAAGCCGGGGAAGAACATCCTGAAGCCGGAAAGTTATCGCCCCATCACCTTGCTCAGCACCGCCTCCAAGGTCTTTGAGAGGCTGTTGCTGCAGCACCTCGCACCACACATTCTCCCACGCGAGGAACAATTCGGCTTCAGGGCCGAACATTCCACCACCCAGCAAGTCGCCAGAGTCCTGCATGACGCGGCCGTCGCCCTCAACAAACGAGAGCACACGGTAGCGGTCATGCTGGACATGGAAAAGGCTTTCGACCGAGTATGGCACCAGGGACTCATCCAAAAGTTGGCCACGTCTACTACTCCACGTCGAGTAGTTAAGACAGTGGCCTCCTTCCTCGAAGATCGCCGCTTCCAGGTAGCGGTCGAGAGGGCGCTGTCCACGGAACGCCCTATCAGGGCTGGCGTCCCACAGGGCAGCTGCCTCTCCCCTGCCTGCTACGCCAGATACACGGATGACATCCCCCTGGAGCCCGGGACATCCCTGGCCCTTTACGCCGACGATGCTGCGTACTACGCGGCCTCCATCAAACTTCCGCACGCCGCCAAGAAGATCCAGCGGACCCTGGACGCTCTCCCACCATGGCTTGAGAAGTGGAGACTATCGGTCAACGTGGGGAAGACGCAAGCCATCGCCTTCTCCTACAAGACAATCCTCCCTTCCAAGCTGCAGCTCATGGGCCAGGAAGTCGACTGGTCCCCCTCGGTGAAGTACCTAGGGGTCACGCTAGACCGTCGGCTGACCATGGCCCCGCACATAAACAAAATCATAGGCCAGACGAGAGCGGCCAGAGCACTCCTCAGACCGGTGCTGGACTCCCAGCTACCGATGAGGGCGAAAATTGGAATTTACAAGGCCTACATAAGACCTCGCCTTACGTACGCAGCTCCAGCGTGGTACGCGCTGGCCAGCGACGGCAACAGGCGACGACTCCAGTCTCAGCAGTCACAGTCGTTGAGAACGATTGTGGACGCGCCGAGATACGTAAGGAACACCACGATCGCTAGGGACCTAGCGGTCGAACCCCTGGACGACTTCGTGTCTCGGCTGGCCACAAGGCTGTTCGAGACTGCCGACGGGTCGCGCTTCCGCCACCTCCGTGAGCTGGCCCCGCTTCATGCCCGACCACCTGACAAAAAACCACTGCCACGTGACCTAGTCCGTGAGCAGCCACCGGAATAACAAGAAGATGTACCCGTCTCCTACCGCCACTGACTGATGGACGCCTGCAGGTCTTCGGACAAACAGGCTCGACCTCGCCAGCCCGGATCGTGTAGGAGAGACGGAGGACCATGGTCAAGACAAGGCCAAATTAACATCGGGACCTAAGCGCCCAACCCATTGCCCTGTCCGTAGTAGCGGACAGCGTCAGACACCGCTGGGAATGGGGGAACAACCCAGGCCAGCCTCCCCGACCCCTTGCGGGGTCGAGAAGACTACCCCTGCTGGTCACATCGGACCTCTCTTTCACATAGCGCCGTCCTTGTCTCGCACCCACCTCGGTGCTCCTTGGACTAATTCCGCCCCACTCTTCGCACGACCCTCCACGTCTCTGTATAGCTGTCTCCCTCTTACCTTTCGCGACATTCTCTGTCCCTCTCCTTTGCTCCAGGAATGTCACCACCTCGTCAGGCCTAGCCCTGTATCTGCCCTATAGATCCGCAATATTAGTAGCACCCCCGATCGCTAAAATTCGTAACAAGCAGCCCGTAACAAGCGTAACAAGCAGCCCGTAACAAGCAGCCCGTAAACAAGCATAACAAGCAAGAGACCCCGAGTACGCCCATAGCAAGAAAAGCAGCACGAAACCATAGAAGAGACCCCTCGTACGCCCATAGAAGAAGGGATCTCCCAGGGGAATCACATAGAAGCTTGTTACCACACCGTTCGCACGTCTCTCAAGACTCTCTCGGCCGCTCAACTACTGGCAATAGTAAAAGAAAATAAATCAACGACTCTTTCTTCCGAAACCACCAGCAGAGTGGCGAAAAGAACAACCCCCACGGAAATACAGTCCACTATAGACTTTCCGCCGCTCATGTGCGGGGCAATAGCACTATCGACGTCCCGCACAGATACTGCCACGATTAATTGATCAGATTCTAACCACATATGACATTTTCATCAGAAAAAATTGCTGTTTTCAGTATAACACTAGCGACCCGCCCTCGTTTCGTTGCAGTTTAAGTGAGTTTTCTTAAACAAGCGTAAAAAAAATTAATCTAAAATGATCGAAAAGTTATCTAACTGATGGTGAAAACTGCATCAAAATCCGTTGCGTGGTTTATGAGGAGTTAGCGGACATACAGACAGACAGATAGAAAGACAGATGGACGTGGAAAGCAACTTTGTTACATACTATGTCAGACATAAAGACAGACACTAACTAGATACTACTACTACTACTACTTTGTTTAAGTCTTTGTCAGAGAGAAAGACAGAAAGAGAGACAGACGCGAAAAGCTACTTTGTTTTATACTATGTCAGATGGACAGAACCAGACACACACGCAGAAAAATACATTGTTTAATACTTTGTCAGACAGAAGGACAAAAAGAGAGACAGATGTGGAGAGCGACATGCGTTATATACTAAATCAGACAAAGAGACAGAAAATACAAACAGACTGTAAGACAGATAGACGTGGAAAGCGACTTTGTCTTATACTTTGTCAGACAAAATCAGAAAGAGAGACATACGTGAAAAGCGATTTTGTTTTATACTATTTCAGATGGACAGAAAGAGAGACAGACGCAGAAAAAGACATTGTTTAATACTTTGTCAGACAGAAGGACAAAAAGAGAGACAGATGTGGAGAGGGACATGCGTTATATACTAAATCAGACAAAGAGACAGAAAATACAGACAGACTGAAAGACAGATAGACGTGGAAAGCGACTTTGTCTTATACTTTGTCAGATAAAATCAGAAAGAGAGACATACGTGCAAAGCTATTTTGTTTTATACTATTTCAGATGGACAGAAAGAGAGACAGATGCAGAAAAAGACAGACACACGTAGAAATCGTCTTTGTTTTATACAAAGTGAGACAGAAAGACAGAAAGAGAGACAGACACGGAAAGCGACTTTATTTTATACTATGTCAGACAGAAAGAGAGACAGACGCAGAAAAAGACATACAGACTGAAAGACAGACAGACGTGGAAAGCTACTTTGTTTTATACTATGTCAGACAGATAGAAAGAGAGACAGACGCAGAAAAAGACAGACAGACTGAAAGACAGACAGACGTGGAATGAAGACAAAAAAAGACAAAAACAGAAAGAAAAACAGATGCGGAAAAAGTCTTTGTTTAATACTTTGTCATACAGAAAGACAGAAAGAGAGACGGACGCAGAAAAGACTTTGTTTTATACTATGTCAGATAAAACCGAAAGAGAGATAGACGCAGAAAAAGACTTTGTTTAACTTTGACACACAAAATAGAAATAAAGACAGACGCGAAAATAGAGTTTGTTTTATACTATGTAAAGAAGATTATTATATTTATTCAGACAATGATTAACAGCGCTATAACATACCGTACCATTTCATTCTCGTTCATTTTCTGTTTTCGTACATTTTCCTTGTTCATGATGTTTGCTTTCAAAGAAAATTAGGGAATAAATATTCTACACGGGGCTACCGTGCTGGTATCGCGGGCGGATTCAATATATTATTTTGTATCGTGTTCCAAGGGTATTAAAGGTTATGAATTCACGAGGATGTTCAAAGCAATATGGATCTTATGGCGGTTGACAGATGGTTATGGATGGGTCACAGGGTTATTGTAGACGATGCTGTTGGGCTTGTTGGTAGTGGCCAAGCCTATGAAGTTAGCCGTCTCGGGTTCATTTTTCTGGTATGGTTAAATATTTTTGTAATGATCTTGGGGTTCGGAGGGTTTTTTAAATATAAACTACATATACTTTTTATTTAAACATAAACTTTTTATATAAACTACATATTCTGTATAAACTTTACTAATTATTAATCTTTAGTACCCACAGTATAATAATATAGTATATTATACTAGAACTAGTTTGGAACTAGTTCATTTAGCGTGAGACTATCCTGTGATATTTAATTTTGTTTTATTGTAGATTCTACATATATACATACATTAAATCACGCCTGTTTCCCAGAGGGGTAGGCAGAGACGACTTCTTTCCACCTGCTACGATCCCGACAAATGTCTTTCGCTTCTTCCACAGTCATACATCGAGTCATGCTCGCACGTCGGTTACGGGTACTTAAGATTCGGCCCTTTTCCAGTATTTCTCCGATTTGATTTGAAAAAGTACGCCTAGGGCGGCCTCTTCCGACCCTTCCAGTCACTTTTGCTCTGTATATCTCTTTCGTCAATCTTTTTTCAATTGTAGATTCTAATAATTATTATATAATATAACTAAGGAACTAAGTATATTTCAAATTCCTATAATACGGTTTTTGCTCTTTTAAATGTCAACGATATTGTGTGTTGTTCTTTTGCGGGCCTAGTACGGTTGCGTTTATCGAGTGACAAAATGTGGATAAAGCATCCGTCACTCTCGTACATACGTGTCAGAAAGTGACGAATGTTTTATCCACTTTGTCACGCGATATATAGATAAACGCAGCCATATTAGGCCCCTTGTTAACTAGGTTGATCGAAGTAAATTCACTCTCGGTTTAGGCAACGAAATAATTCGCTAAAAATATATTTTACTTAAGAAAGATGAGGGTGAGCCGGAAAGCATAAACCTTGGGGATGCGAATCCACGTCACATTGAGACGGTTTTTGTATACTTTAGACCTCCGGCTCAACCTCTTATGTACCTATTTCGAAATGCTTCTTATAGAGGTAAAACTCAAATAACTACTATATAGAGGTCAAAGTAATCTTAGGCAGTTGAGTTTATATACTGGTCTAAGATCCGAATAGGAGACGATTTGCACCGGGCTGTTTATTCGATGAAAAGTATTTTATATCAAATTTAATACGCTAAATAATATGTGGCGAATAGGTAGGCTGAAAAATTTTAGTCCAGTACAACAATATTAAAAATGAACTTTTTTTTTAAATTGCAAATCTTTGTTTAATAGTCAAATTACATACTAATCGAAAGTATGTAGTCTATAGAATATGCAAACGTTAGGTTTGGTTCAAATTATTAGTACTGACTTACCTGTTTATACCTGCTACCCAATAGTTTGACGGGAAAAAAATAGTCAACCTAACGTTTGCATATTCTATAGGCTTCATACTTTCGATTGGTATATAATTTGTCTATTAAACAAGCTATTGCAATTTTTTAAAACAAAGTAAATTTTTATTTTTTTTATTAATTATATACTGGACTGAAATTTTTCAGCCACCTATTCGCCATATATTACTTAGCATATAAAATTTGGTATAAAATACGTTTTATCGAATAAACAGCCCGGTGCAAATTGTCTCCTATTCGAATCTCCTAATAACCTATTAATAAGTTTATCTACATCCATATCATAACTGCCCTACAATATGTTCAGAAGCGATAAGCAAATCGCCTATATTAAGAAATCTGTATCTGTGGTTGCATCTTAATGTTTACATTAAAGTATAGTGCATAGTAATGTTTACATTAAAGTGTCGGTACCTAAACATTAAAGTATCGGTAATACTGTACCACTAACTTGAAAATGCAAGCCATATCTGTACATTATAAATAAAGTTTTTTTTTTTAAAGCTTTGGTCCTACTAGCTTATATAAAAATACAGGCCATATCTGAACATATTATAGAAAACTTATGATATGCATGTGGATAAAGTTATGTATGCGGCTATACATAATTAGGCATTAAAACACTCGTGTCGTGTGATCTTATTATGAAACTCTTGCTTTAATGCCTCTTATTATGCACCAGCCACATAAACTACTATTTATTCGTTGCTCCAAAGTTGAGGAATTTGGTTGCCGGGTTACAAAACAAAGAAACGAAAATTTGCCTTTATGATAGCTAACCTTCGCATTCATAATATAAATTAGAATTTCGTAACATAACTTTTTTAAAGCTGCATTCATCTCCATTAAGCAGCCAGACTCATCATATTGTATCAAATATTTATCCGGTAAATAATTCTCGTGGACTTTGTGAAGCAAATTGTCAATTTGAGGGTCGCCTCGGGATTGCTCTGTTTGTACTCCTCTTCCCAACTCCTGCTTGTTAAGTACGTTTTTTCTTTTAAATAGCTCTTTCACTTTTTGGAAACGTAAGGGAGTCATTCATAGCATTGGCTTTGTTGTATTTATTCAATGAATTGATACACTGATCGTATAAGTCAAGGAAATAAAAAAATAAAAAAAGCAAGCTTTAAAAACCCGACTGCATTTTTTATACTGTCGTCGATATACCTACATCTATCTATAAATATAAAAGGCAAACCTGACTGACTGACTTAGATATCAACGCACAGACGAAACTACTGTACCTAGAAACTTGAAATTTGCTACAGGGGTTCCTTTCATGATGTAAGTGAGCACTAAGAAAGGATTTTTAGAAATTCAACCCCTAAGGGGGTGAAATAGGGGGAGTAGCGGGAAACTAATTCTACGCGTACGAAGTCGCGGGCGTCCTCTAGTATGTTAATAATTGTCATTTGGCCATTGTTGTTATTTCAATTTTAACAGTTTAGGTATCCTATGACACTCTCGCTGCGAAGACGAATCCAATGATACCTCATTTGTCAAAATCGTCCAAGCCGTTTTTGCTGTAGCGGGGAACATAGAACTGGACATACATGACGGTGAAAAACATAACCCTCCGCCGCAGTCGGGTAAAAACGGTTAAGTGCGAGTCGCTCACAGAGAGTTCCGTATCTCCACACAGTAGGCATCGTTATATTATTTTGATGTAAATTCAATTTTGAATTGAAATAGCGTGAGCCCAACTCACACTGTTTGAGCATTTTTTAGTATTTGTGGTTTTTCTTCAGGGTTTGTCCTTCCCGGACGAAGAACGGAAAAATTGGTTAGCCTGTTTAAAAAGTGTCAGCTCTGAAAGTAAGGGTCATCAAAATATTAAACGGGGTTTTTTATCTTTTAAATATAATTCTACTTGAACTTAAGCAAAATAAAATAAATGAATATCAGGGGACAATATTGACCAAGAGTCCCAAACTAAGCTCTAGGCTTGTACTATGGGTACTAGACAACGATATAAATACTTATATAGAGATATATATATATATATATATATATATATATATATATATATATATATATACTTAAATACATAGAAAACATCCATGACTTAGGGACAAATGTTCGCGCTCATCACACAAATATCTTCCCTTACTGGGATTTGAACCCAGGACCGCTAGCTTCGTAGGCAGAGTCATTACCAACTAGGCCAGCGCGTCGTCGAATAATAAAGTCAATTTGTTTAACCTTTGAAATCATCTAATGGACTTGCGCCACCACATCTATTGATTGACGGATTAACATAGTATAATTAGAAAAGTAGTTTATCTCCGGCCTTTTACTAGTTTCTGTTACCTATTGCCGCTAGGGCGCTTGTTGTCTATATACGTGACGAATTTTTTGCGTCGATGTGTGACGTTTGATACTCGACCAACTACTGCTCCAAGCTTAACTGTAAGAGATCGCATATGGGATAAGTCCGCCTATGTACATTATATATATTGATGCAAAAATGTTTTGTAATTGTTTATGTGCAATAACAAGTTTACAACCAATGATGGACACTTGATTTTTATTTTACAGGTAATAAGGGTTATTTATTTGTTTCGCAACAATCAATTTACGTCCGTATGAAATTTGAATTAAGAGTGAAGTGTCCATTACTGGTGCCTGTCAGCTGAAAGTGTCCATCATTGGTGCCGTCCCCCTACATATTTACATACTCGATGCGCACGCAACCAAACCCGGCGACGGCGTGGCCCCGACTCAACCGGCTTGGTGCGTCCTGTTGAGTCTGCTTGTGTTGCGGGTACGGTCGAGGCACGCAGACATGCAAGCCGCCCGATATACCTTAGTTTTTTTTTACATCAATAATGGGTTTGTGTTTGACCTGAGTCTCATCTGATGTTAAGTGACGACGAGGTCGAAGGTCGTACACGCTTACCCAGAAAATGCCTTTTCACTCTTGCCTTGAAAACACCAAGGTTATATGATTCCGAGAATACATATGCAGGGAGAACGTTCCACTCCTTGGCAGTGCGAATAAGTAACTACGCAGCAAACCGCTGCATGCGAACCATTGAGTATTGTACTACATGTGGATGTCTAGAAGACCGAGTTTGTGAATGGACTAGGGTAACGGCACCAATGACGGACACTTTTAGCTGACAGGCACCAGTAATGGACACTTCACTCTTAATTCAAATTTCATACGGTCCTAAATTGATTGTTGAAAAACAAATGAATAACCCTTATCTTCTGTGAAATAAGAATCAAGTGTTAATCATTGATCCTTGTCCATTACTCTGCCGTACTAAGCAAATAGGCAGTATTTCAGATAAAACTCCTGTAGCAATATCAACCTCATTGCTAACAGAAGAGAATTCAAACTGCTTTGGCTATTGAATTTGGGATACTGCTTATTAGCTTAGGAGGGCAGTACTGGTTCCGTCTCCCTACTGTTTATACTGTGTTATTTACTGATGTTTTGGTTGATTTTCCTGTTCCTGGCGCCGACTTGTCTGCAACACGGAAATCGTACAACAAGATAAATCTATGATGCAATCTAACCGGATGGAAATATTTTTACCTCAGATATGAGTACATAGAGGCTTGTTGTTGAGGTGAGGTGAGGGGATGAGTGATAGGAAAACAATTGCTTTGGTCGAGACTAAATTTATTACTAAACTAGCGACCCGCCCTCGCTTCGCTTCGGTTTATGGTAGTTTTCTGTAACACTCGTGAATAATCCAGAACTTATCATACATAATAACCCTCCACTTGAATGTATGTATTTCTGAAAACTGCATCAAAATCCGTTGAGTAGTTTATAAGATCTAAGCGAACAGACAGCTCAAATGCCCTGAGAAATCTTCCTATTTTTGTGGAAAAAAATACCCAATGTTCGTTTCCAGGCTATAAGTAAACCTATCTTTTTCTTTAGATATAAAAATCAAATAAAAATACTGACGCATTTATAATATTAGTAAACATAGGTTCTTTTTTAAAACCTTAATATTTATTGTAATTTGTCTGCAGAAATAATATACCTAGTTTAGCACTTTCCTGACAAAACTCTGTACCTATTTATTTCAGTCATCATGTCAAGGCGGGTTGTTGATAATGAAATTATATAAGCAGCAAAATGCACCTTAATAACTCAACGAGAAGGTGCATTTTTCTCCTTATTTAACTTGTTAGTTTCTAATAGCATTACCAACAACGATAGATAACTGTCATTTCTCGAGACAGGGCATCTTAACCAAGGTACGTTTATTAACGGCCCTTAAGATTGCAGTCTTGAGATTGCAATTTTCTATAGATTTTAGTTTCCACTTGCCTCAAGGTGGCCTGAGTGTGCTTGCCTTATCCATGCCAATAAAAAGGCAACTGTGTTTGTTTAATCCTCTTTTGTACAGTCGAGTTCATAAATATGTATACACTTTAGTACCTTGTCACTTTAATCGCTGTGACAATTCATATACAGTGTGTTACTGGCATGCGGCTATTTATTAAAACTGCCGATAATATGTTGCTTTAGCAATTGTTTGCAAGTATTATCAATTAAAAATTTATTAAAATAACTAAATTATTATAAAAGTCTACAATAAAATTCCAAATTACATAAAAAGAGAGGAGAAAAATAGTATATTTACAAAAAAACTTACGAAATATTTAATCTATAATTGTTTTTATTCCCTACAAGAGTTTTTTGAATGTAAAATAGAATAATTATAATAATAATGGTGCCATATATTACATGTACGTAGTTTAGTTATAAATGTTATAATAAGATAGTTTATATAACAATTAGTATATTTAAGCCTATTATTGCAGTGCCCGACGGGGTTTCATGGCAGAACGAAAATTGTACCTTAAACACCATTGCACCTACCCATGAAAGCAATGAATAAACTGAAACTGAAACTGAAACTGAAACTTAACAATTAATTTTCTTAGATACTGTCCATTTTTAATGTAGTGCATGTGCTGCGTGTTCATCGTTATCAGTATCTCTGTTGCTTAGTACAAGGCATGTCGTGGGACGGGGGCAAATCATAATAATCAAAGTATCCGTCGACTGTTTACATTGCTGGCAATTAAAATTTTGTTACAAAGTTAACAAAGCCTGAAATTTGTTTATAAATGTAATTAATGACATGGTTACGTTACAGATATATGTTATTTTAACATCTTTTAAAAAAACCAGGGTACTGGTAACACACCGTATATGCCAGTTTAAACATGACATTAAATAGACAAGGTACTAAAGTGTACACATATTTATGAACTTGACTGTACTTATATTAAACTGGAATTCAATGTAATGTAAACAAAGGTTTACACTAAAACGATCATGAATAAAACACAGAAGATTTATCACTGTTGTGGCGTAAGTAAGCTTATTATGCAAATTGAGTGCAAATAGCTATTTCCTGCAGGTTAAATGAGAATTTCTCGAATAAAAAAACTTACAAAATACATCTGGGGTGTTATAATCTAAAAAATGGCGTTCGGTCGGTCGAACGAGTGAACGAGTGAACGCAGCGCAGCTTATATAAACAGGCGAATTTAAGTAGTCCCGTCAGAACGTACAAAACTCGGGTCTATATTGACGGACATAATTATTTTTAGTCATAAAGTGCTTTAGATCACAATCATCGCAAGTATATAACGTGATTTTTTAAATAAACTTTTACTTTTTCAGGATTTTTATAAATCAAACCTAAGCCTTGTCTACACGTTAGATATTTCAGAACTTCTGAAAAGTTTACAGTTTCAGCGATATAAAAAATTATGACTATCAAAAATTATGTCAACATTATGACCAATAAAATTATGGGAAACAAAGGGCTCCCACAAAACTCATTTTAGCGCGTGCATTCTTCACTCATTTAAGAGAACTACACACTGGGCACACCTTTTTAAAATTACGAAGTCTACATATATGGCCTGACTGGGAATTAACCCAGTACCGCTAGCTTTGTAGGCAGAGGCATTACGAACTAGGCTAACGTCTCGGACGTCTATAAATTATGTAAAAGTCGGCGTCAATTGAAATAAGCAAAGATGTAGGACAAAGCCGAAGAATAGTACATTATTGCCTAGGCATGGAAGTAGGCAATTGCGGGCCGAGTATTGGATTAAACGGACGAGCTTGCGAGTCCGTTTAAAAATACGAAGCCCGCAATTGCTGTTCCTGCCGAGGCAAATATAGTGCTTTTCTCAAAAATCGCAAGAAAAAAATTGTGTTGGAGTCAAATCTTCATCGCTTGAACTCATTTTTTGAATTGCATACAAACAGAAACTTCATGTGAAAAAACCATCACTCCTTACCGCCTTTTTCTTTATGACAAGGAGAAACGCAATTCTTGTTTTAAAAAAAACATAAGCTATTCCAGGCACAAATAAAAAAGTTATGTTTCGAGTAAAATTTGGATGTTTAAGACTTGTGCCCTCATTTTATTATGGCCCTTTTCACTTTTTAAAAAGTTACAACCTAGATAGTAATGGAATTTGTATGCAACATTGCGGGCTTGTGTAGCGAGCACACAATGTTTTTTTTTTTTTAAATTTGAGAACTGTCAGTAAACTATGTACTTCGCGTCTCAATATGTAGATAGGAATGTCAACATTTCCGGACATTTTTGAGAAAAGTAATTTACCATTATTACTTCATAATCACGTACTTTTGAAGATCAAGCAAGGTCTTTATAACGATTTATAGACCAGATTGTTACTTTCATATTGAGTTTAAGATTAATTTACAAATAATCATACGTATTTTTAAAATTACAACACGCTTTATAACAATTAAAAATGTTTTTACATCTTTGCTCATTTCAATAGACACCGACCATTAAATATAAAAGGAATACACAGGCTGATTAAATTTAATCAACGACCGACAAAGTACAGGCTGTTTATAAATAAGAGTAATTGCTGTATAAGCTCGGCACTTACCGTATTTCGCAGGCTAATTCTTACCCTTTACACTAAAACCACAACTATGACACCGCGCTACCCGCCAAAATAAGTAAGTGGGATTTTCTTCGCGATCCGTACATACACATAACACTTCTAACACAACCCGCAAAATGATTGTACTTGATTTAATAGCTAGCTTTAAATATACTGCTGATTTATGTGTTTGGATATTTTATTTTAAAAAAAAAATTAGAAGAAAAATAATTTTCTACCGTCAAATAAAACTATTGACCTCGATTTTTTTTTACTCAGAGTAATAAAAGTTGTTGCAGAAAAAACTTTGTATTGTGTTTTTTCACATTAGCAAAAAGCATAAAGGGTATAAACGTTTTCCGACTATTTAAAAGAGCTAATGCCTTGTTTTTTTTTTTATAAAAGAGGTAGGCAAACGAGCATGCGGCTTACCTGATGGGAAGTAATCACCACCGCCCATAAACACCGGCAACTCAAGTTGAGTTGTCGGTCCGTTGCCGGCCTTTAAGGAAAATAAGAGCTCTTTTCTTGAAGGATCCCATGTCATAACTGGCAGGAAATATCGCCGGAGAGAGTTCGTTCCACAGTTTCACCGTACGAGGTAAAAAGTGCCTAGACAAACGCACGGTGGAAGAACGCCATTCATCAAGGTGTTGTTGATGGAACCTGGCCCTACGACGGGTGGTGCGGTGGTGGAATACGGCGGCAGGCAACGATGCGAATAGTTCTTCAGAACACTCCCCGTTATAAAGCGTATACAGCACACAAAGTGAGCTGATGTCCCTCCTGATTGTATGGTCTGACTTCTTGAAGATACTGACATCAAGCTGCACGAGGACTTTGCAACTTTTCAAATATTTTATACAAATTACAAGTAATCACTTGATCCGTTTTTCATATATTAGATGCTAAGTCGAATCTAAAGATCAAAGTGTCTACAGGAGAAACAATAATCATGAATTAATACTCAAATTTTTATTGCAATTATTATTGTATCTACAAAGATGGAAATATGATGATAAATGTTTCATTATCAATCCAGTCGGGCACAGCAAAAGTATTAAGAGAGAGGCAGACTAATGCTTTTAATAATGTGAACAGGCTTCAGTAATATTTAGTATTTTTAATTAGCATTAATAATTTGTCGTCTAAGTATTCATTTATTGCGTAACAAAGAATCATACTAATCAAAAACATTAATATCTGTTTTGGCTAATGAGAAAATAAATACACTTAAATATAATCATAAAATAACGAATTAAAATCGCTCTCGCCGTAATTGCGACGCGTAACAAATCAAACTTAACCCTAATTACATACGTGGCATGAAAACGAATACCTCAATTTGCGTGATTACGCAGAAGCCATGATTACCGTATTGCGTAAAATATACGTTTTACGTATGCTAATTTAATGTTAATGTTTCTGGTTAAGGATTGATTCTGGTATTATGTTCATGTACAGGCTGTTTTTAATTTGCGATCTTAACTTTATTCAGGGCTAGTTTTTACAGTTTTCTATAGAGTTTTTTTGTTGTTGAAAAAAACTATTATTAATTAAAAAAAGTACACCTGTACTGCTCCATTATTCTCGTTATCCTTTGCTGTTATCTCGTAAATAATTGTCACAACCACGACACGAGTTATGCTAGATGCTCAAAATGTATGGCGATTTAACGAAGAGTGATTTTACATTAAAATGTCCAAATGCGACGGCTGTAGATAAGGATGGCCACAGAATTAGTGCACGTGCTTGATAGGGATGGAATTATTAAGCCTTTGCAAGTGCATAAACAGGTCTTATTCAAAAATATTAAAATTAAATTAATACGAAATCCAATGGCCTCTTTAAACGATGGCCCATCATGGCACGGAAGAGAGTTAGATAAAAAAATATGTTGCTCGTTCTATTGTATAAATGCGTCTCCCACGTTGGCCCATGTTGGGCCATCCTGTAGAAGGGCCTGAACAGTCTGGAGATTGCAAATATCTACCAAAATGCCTGTGTGTTTGTTTTCTCCTTGCCAAAAAAAATACAGTGGATACATTCAGAATAATATCAGTACAGGCAAGTTTCTTAATATTAAACGTTTATACTTCACTCTCTCCAATGTGTTAGTTTACGAGGCGCAGCGTAAACTGGCGGCGTTACGACCCGTGTTTGCGTAGAACTAAGCCCGTAAAAAACTATTACGACTTTGTTTTTCGGGTTCCACGAAAACCTGTTTTGTTTGCAATAGGAAATAAAATTAGTTTCTACAGGTTGATTTAGTTTTTAGATTTATGAAAATTTTGTATTTTTCTTGCTACTTGGTTTGTTTATACATACTATAGGCTCTTAATTAATTGTTTCACTTTAAAAAAAGTGTATTAAGATTTTAAGTTACCTACTTTTTTGTTTGACAGGTATCAAATTAAAAGAAAAAATTGAAAATTTAATTATCCTATAAATTTCAATACTTTTATAAATATTTTAAAAGCAAACGCGTAGGATTTTTTAGATGGTTTCTATTGAACTTTCAACAACTTAGCAAATTAATTCTACTGCTTTTATTATAAATTGGTTATTTTTTAGAATCGGCGTGATGTAAATAATTGATGAATTTTTCTTTTTGAATTGGTTTTATATGATAGCTTATTCTCGTGTATGTGTAATTTAATACTCGTACATTATGTAGTTATTAAAAATCCTTTTGCATACACTTTTAGTATTTTTTCATAGGATATTAGTTTTTTGCTAGGGACTGTCAACAATTCAAAAATAAAAAAAGGTGACTGATGTTTAAGACGTAAATTTGACGAATTTCAAGCAAGAACTACATAAAACTATCATGTAAGTGAACGTTTAAATCTGGTTGTTAAAATTTATAAATCATAATTTGTTGATATATTCCTGGATATTGTCTCCGAAATTTAGAGACACCACCCCGTATTTATGTTTTTTGGTGAAGTAGCTTGAAAATAAAAGTGCCAACTTTTAAATGAGTTTAATATATCTCTTATTTGCGGAACCAACACGAATTACAACAGTTTCCCTTTACCTACTTCTACGGCACGAGAGAGCTTACTTCAACAGCTTCGTACAGTGTGAATAAAAGTTTAACAGCAGAGCTTAATGTTCGTGCATCCTCAAAATTAAAAATGTTCCTTCACTGAAGTCTTGTAACAGTTTTAAGCGAAAGCTTTTTAAGAGCTTCCGTTTAGAAAGATTTTAAAACAAAACATCCTGTAGATTTTTCAAGCCAAGCAGCAGTATTCTATTGTTTTCATGTGTGGGGATAAGACAACCGTATGGGGGTAGAAAAAAGCAAATAAGAAAAATAAAAAAATACCTAACACAAAGAATTTCGAACATTGACGACGATATTGCCATCGTACTCGCACAGTGACATTGACCGCCGGCATCATGGATTGTAAACCTTTTCCCTATAGTAATAAAGCGCTCTACAGTAAAGGTCAACGTACGAAATTCTTTGCGGTCGGCGTCAGTGGTTTAGCATAGACATAGACCGTTGCCAACCCTAAGGAATAGAAAGACCGCCTCTATGCTACCCGTTCACCGGTTGTCTTCCACATCGGAACAAAACGATGTAAGCAGTGGTGGATTTCCTCTCTATCCGAAGCTGTATAGGCTTTGCGACGGAGAGTGTTCTGAAGAATTATTCGGACTTTTATCGGCCGCTGATTTCCACCATCGAACTACTCGTCTTAAAGCCAGGTTCCATCAACATCACCTTGATGAATGGCGTTCTTCCACCGTGCGTTTCACTAGGCACTTTTTGCCTCGTACAGTGAAACTGTGGAACGAACTCCCTTCGGCGGTATTTCTCACCAGTTATGACATGGGTGCCATCAAGAAAAGAGCTTACATTTCTCTAATTGGCCGGCGACGCACCGACAACTCTTCTTGAGTTGCTGGTGTTTATGGGCGGTGGTGATTACATCCCATCAGGTAACCTAAACGCTCGTTTGCCTCCCACACTTATAAAAAAAAGCGGCCAAGTGCGAGTCGGACTCGCCCATGACGGGTTCCGTGAAAGGTAAATTGCGGTTTACGATTTATGACGTATTAAAAAAAAACTGTTTGCTAGATCTCGTTCAAACCAATTTTCGGTGAAAGTTTGCATGGTAATGTACATCATATATTTTTTTTAGTTTTATCATTCTCTTATTTTAGAAGTTACAGGGGGGGACTCATTTTATCACTTTGGAAGTGTCTCTCGCGCAAACTATTCAGTTTAGAAAGAAATGACCTGTCCTGACCTGTGACATGCATGGATTTGATGAAAAAAAAATTTTTGGGGTTCAGTTCTAATTTTGGGGAGCCCCCAAAATTTTTTCTTTTTTTTTCCTATTTTTGTGTGAAAATCTTAATGCGGTTCACAGAATACATCTATTTACCAAGTTTCAACAGTATAATTCTTATAGTTTCAGAAAAAAGTGGCTAAGACATACGGACGGACAGACAGACAGACATGACGAATCCATAAGGGTTCCGTTTTTTGCCATTTGGCTACGGAGCCCTAAAAAGGTTTAAAGAATAAGATGATGGATAGCGATCCATACGGATCTTGCTCATGGTTTACCACCGCTAAACCACCATTATCCCGGTATTACTACCAACAGCCTACGATATAGTAGTTTACGTGTCGGTTGCTTGTAGATAAAGTATTGTACGCGACTCTGCGTAATTGGCATTTCCAATTACGCAGAGTCGCGTACAATACTTTATCTATCCTCGTAAGGCCCAGTGTGCAATAGAATGTACATGATCAAGGCAATTTAATTTGAACTGTGTTGCAATGGTAATAAGGTTTATTCTCCTATCTTGATAAACTGAAAATGTCATTATCGAACAAACGTAATTGAACTTTATTGCCTTGTTGGTAGATTCAAAGTCCCACTCACAAAAAACTCCCTGTTTGTAGTATGGTGGGCCTTACGAGGTTATACACATATTATAAGTACTCTAAGATGGGTTAAGAAGCCGAAAGGCAAATGACCAGCATTACCTGTGGTAGTAGGTGACAGCGATGACAGCTGTAACGTAATTTTGAAATTACGTTATCGAATATTGTAACGTAATGAGATCCGAATTAGGAACATCTTCCAACATTAACAGCTGTCATCGCTGTCACCTACTACCACAGGTAATGCTGGTCATTGCCTACTGGTTTTGAACGCATAATAGAGGACTTATGATATGTGTTTATGTAGATTATGAAAAAAAAGACTCATAAGATTCACTTTTGCTAAAGGAGCCCTTTCATCTTGCTAGTTAAATTAAGAAATTTCAGGTAACCTTGTACAAGCAAATGGATTCAGGTGTTCAGCGGAGTTCAGTGGACGCCTTATGACGTAGTTTTAACAGAAAATTTAATAAATTCCCCTGAACAAAGCATATTTTACCAGAGAACTGTATATTTTCCTAACTAAAGTAAATTTTAATAAAATCCACTTAGGTGTTTGAATTTCGAAAGTAAGTAAATACTGTTACTGAAAGTAAGTAAGTGTATTTTAATCTTAACTAAAGATTTTTAATAGAATTACCGTAATATAAGTGGTAGACGATCGCTACCGCCATCTTATCCTTTAAATCGCCAAGCAGCAGAGCTCGCGTTTTTTTTTTTTCAGTGTGGGGATAAGATAACCGGTGACATTACTAGCATAGAGGCATTCCATCTTAGTCCTCAGGGTTGGCAACGCATTTGCAGTCTTTAGATTGTAGTCTTGAGAATGCCAAAGTCTATGGGTCACAAATCCCACTTACCATTAGGTGATGGTGGATTGGTGGCTTACAAATTGCAACAATTTAATACCTTAGGCAATCTTTAGTTAAATTTCTTGCGGCTCTTCTTACCAGTGGTCTTCTCTTGCAGCGTACTCATTGAATAAACATCAATATTTTTTCATCAGGACTAGGGTTCGGAAATTCGGATGCTTTTATACCTACTGTAGCGCTCCATAAAAATAAAAGGTACGGAACACTACACGGGATGGTTGTGATAAAACCATCAGCACGTAAATTTGGACCTGTATAAGTAAAATAAAACCGAACGAAATTCAACAAGGTTATATAATAAGGGGAACACACAATGATTAAATTAAAACATACTACTTACAATGTAACCATAAAAACTAGATTATTAGGCTGCCACGGAACTTAGCTTAGGTAACAAAACAATTTAATATGAAACGGTCTGCGGATTGTCACGTTAATAAAGTCTTTCTAATTTAAAACACATTGCCTAATAAAGGGTGAAAGACCACCTTAGAACACGGTCAGGCCAAAACTTGTATTCAATTTATAGGTAATTCTGATTCGAACTAAAACAACATGAATCTGTTAAAATGCAAGAAGCGCTTCATGATTAAAACTGATATGTTCGGAGTATTATGAAACAGGGATAACAAATTGTGGTTTTGATCGGTAAAAAAAAGGTCTAGGAATCTAATAACATTTACAGCCAAAATAATTCCGAATAAATAACCTTAGGTAGGTTAGGGGTGAGTTCGCGGACTCGGTTTAGAATTAAAAAAAAAAAAATCAACGAAATGGTAACTATCCTGTGAACTTCCGTCGTCGCTTGCCGCCGTGTGAAGATGTAGTCGTAACGCTGCGTTCGTCACAACTGTCGCAGCGGAAAAAACCTGCGGGCACTGCCGCGCACGACGACCCGTTGCCAGCGAACACGATGGCGAACCGCACACGAACCAGTCCGACCAGTCCGAACCAGTCGTCCAAATCTTCAGTCGGGGCGATGAGTCGGAAGATATGGGGTAAGCGGAGGTGCTGCAAAGGACACCTTTACTCACAAAATTGAACGAAAAGGACGGAAGAGAGGCTTCCTTAAGATGGGGGGCTGTGAAGACTGATCGGCAACAAAAACCAACTCACCCGCTATCCGGACACACAGAAGACAACAGCACTAACACGATCGGCCCTCAATTGAGACCACGGCGTAATAGAAAAGGCCTCCACATATCATTACAACCGGACGCGGCACTCGAAGCTGGCTTCAGTTATAGAGAAACTTGGGATGACTAGAAACTATCCAATTTTTCTGGTGTATCAAGGCAAGAGTACGAGATCGAATGACAGTCCCATAACAAGGAACGGATCTAACAAAAACGAATTCAAAATTCAAAACTGTCAGTAGAAATTACAAACTCTAACCGGTCAATGAACAAGTCCGCAATACCAAAAAGGCTGAGAAACGAAAAAGGCGAAATAAATAAGGAATAAATAACGCGAACCAACGCGATTTGTAGCGGTAATGCTACACTACCTATAATTAGCAAATTTCCGGAAAAAATATTTAAGTTCCGGGATTCTGGAATTGTATAAAACATCAGGAAATAGTGATAACTGTCAAAATATTTAGGTTATGACTATTGTCAGCAATTTTGTTAACATACCCACAGGTTAGTAAACAGTTCAATTTTGTATGACTATGTATATTTGTTTTAATTTGGTGATTTAACAAAAGACTAACGTTAGTACCATTAGTCATCATAAGAATAATATGTAACTTAACAAATTTAATTTAGTTTGATGTTAAAGAATAGTGGTAGGCACTGTTAGTTAAACAAACCATATATTTTGTAAAAAGAAACAACAAAAATATGTTATTTAAATACTTTAAATACGTATGTGTATATGTATCCTAATTTCCGGTATTCTGGGAAATCCCGGGACATTTATTAGCAAAATTAAATTGAGTCCTCCTCCATACTACTTAACATCAATGCAACAACAAAAACAAAACAATAATAGCACCCGAATTTCCGATCCTTAATAAGGATACTCGTAGGAATTCTACAGATAAAAAATACTCTTGTCCGAATAAAAATACGTCGAAACATATATTTTAAAGTACAACCAGATTGTAATAATATACCCTGGAATTTCAACGCAAGTAAAATGAGTTTAAATAACTTTATTGAAGTCGTCTTAACTTCTATAATTGATTAATAAAATCTTAAAATACAGTGGTAATTTTAAAGAAAATCCTTTCTCAGACAGACGTCAAACTGATTTGTTCTTTAACATTATTTAATCAGCGAAATACTAACTTGATTTCGTCACATTTAAACAATTAAGCTTTCCAAACTAATCATTAATCAAGACCCTTCTGCAGAGATGTTACAAAACTCTATTTATAAATATTATAAAAGAGTAAAAGTTTGCAAAGGTTTTAAGGTGTTGAATGTCCGAGGCCGCTTGTAGATGTCCGTTGTTTTTACCGGACAACGGACCGTTTTTTTTGCCGGACTTGCGGTGGTGTATGGTTTACAATGGATGTGTGTAGACGCACCGGTTAACGGTCCGGATGCAACGCCGCCTCCCCTCGGCACGACGGACACCGGTCCGGCGTAAGAAAGAGCGGTCATCCATGCCAGTGTATTGGTGTATGTAGACGCGTACGGACGTATCGCCCGTTTTCTGTAAATTAGCCACCGTCAACTTGCGCTTTTATTTAAAAATTGATGTTGACATTAAATTGTTGATAACTGAAGATAAGAATAGGCATGTGCACCCATAATGACCTTTTAGGTGTTTTGTTTCTTCGTGCTTCTTCTTGTACAAATAGCAGGCCAAAATGAGTTTTTTCTTCTTATTGTTCGATATTATCACACACGTGTTAACTCTATGACGACCGTTTCAAAATTAAAGCATAGAGACGACACTCGAAGCTAACATGCATCCGGTAAAAAAAATACATGTTTACACGTCTCAAGAATAAAATGAGAGCGATGTCTTCTAAGACTGCCCTTTTTCGAAAAAGTATACTTGGAATGGCCCCAAAAATTTATAATAAAATACCGGAAGATATTGTAAGTAAAGAAAATAATAATATTATTTTTAAATCTGACATATTAATATATTAATTTTCTAGTACAAAAATGTTACTATAGCATAAATGAATTTTTATTTAATGAAACAATGTGAACTGTTAACGCATGCAGCATGCCATTGACTGTCTACAATTTGTATGGCTTACGGCACAGCGCAGTGCACCAACCGTAGATTAAGACCTGTATATATCATGTACCCACCAGTGTTGAACAAATAAAAATACTATGACTATGACTACGACTATGACAAGGATATCCGTTTATTGATGGTCCGTTGTCCGGTGAAAACAACGGACGTCTACAAGCGGCCTGATGCGTCATCATGCTTAAACAGCAAAAGGTGGAGCAAATTTTTTTTTGTTGTGGGGTCCTAATAATAACTTCATCGATGGTATCATTTCATCGAATTTCATTTCATCGAACGCTATTTTCTGCTGAAACTATGATGTTTTCAGGATATCTTAACCATGAATTATGTAGGTTAGGTTAGGTTAGGTTAGGTTAGAAAAAAATACTCATGCCGCGAGAAATGCCTTTCGGTGAAATGAAAATTCTGCGAAATGATACGTTCGATGAAAGCTGTTTCGATAAAATAATAGATACGCTGGATGAATTATTTCGATAAGTATTTTTTTTGAGGTATTATTTCAAAATTAACCAATTAATTCAAGATGGCGATTAACGCCTCCCGAATCCGAAAACTTGGATTTTTATTAGTACCCCATGCCGTGGCGCTGCAGCGCATCGGGCATGTTTGCGGCCGCGGGCGTCGACGGCTTTGCGGCCGTCATGCGCAAGCGGGGCGCGTCCGCGCTGCGGCGCCTGCGCGGCACCGCCAACAGTGTCCTTCGCGTGTTCGCGGACCGGTGGGACTCTCCACTCCTGCGGAGATGGATGCAGCTCCACACCGATCTTTAGTATTAATTAAAATAATTTTAGGTACCTACTAACATAGCTTTATATTAACTAACAAATTATGGATTCTTTTATCTGAAATAAACTATTATTATTATTATTATTATTATTATATTAAACACATCCATAAAAAAAACTACATTTTTAGTAAAGCAAAAACCGTTTTAAATCCGTACAGACTGGACATAATAGCGGCCTACACGTAGAGTTCGGACCGCGGGAAACGCCACGCGCCATTCCAATGTAAAATGTAATAATAAAATTCGGACTGGCGCGTGGCGTTTCCCGCGGTCAAAACTGTGCCGTGTAAAGACCGTTATTAAGTATACATTAAGTATAGTGGACTAAAGTCAGGCACATTAATTCCTAGGCCATTTTAGACTTTGTCTCTAACGTTTGGTTGCCAACGTTACTTTAACACAGTCCATACTGGCCTATGAATCAAATTAGTTGACCGTACATGTAGAGAGAAAGAAGTTTTTTATAATTAGAATAACTTTATTGATTACTACCGACCGAATGATTAGACAGATTACTACCACTATCTTATACTTTAACCTACCGCCAAGCGGTAGTGTTCGCATTGTTGTGTTCCTGTGTGGGGATAAGACAACCGGTGAAATGACTAGCAAAGTAGCATTCCTTCTTAGTGGTAAGTGTTGGCAACGCATTAGCGGTCTCAAGATCGCAGTCTGAAGGTTCTAATCTTGACAATGCACGTCTCTATTATGGGTCACAGAACCCACTTATCATCAGGTGGCCTTTCCTTGTGTGCTTTCTCCTTGTCATATAAAAAGGACCCTGATCTATAAACAAAAACAATGAACAACGAGAAACGACAAATCTTCGCCAAGGAAATTGCGAGCCAAACTGATAAACAGGATGAATTAATAATTATGATAAGGAATGATTGATTATTAGATAATCTAAAGCTTATCTTCCCTTTGACCCTGGGGGTCGAACCGCCATTAGGGGCCGGGGGTAACCCTTTACTGCTCCATCGACCCTAAATCAAGGGTGGCATGACAATAAACGTCTTAGAACTAAAGTACTATGTAAGTGAAATATATTATTCAGAACGACGTAACTTGTGCTTAATATTGTGCCGGAGTTATGTTCTACATACAGTGTGTTGTTATAATGGATGTAATGTTAGGGTGTTCACTATTATTATGGCACCATTAAATTATGAATAGGACATGTCATGTTTAAAATAAATAGTGTTTCGTGCCACGCTCAGTGTAGGGTTTCGTTGTTGTTACTACAAACAAATAACTATCTTCAAAAATCCTTATTTTTTATATTACATTTTTATGAATGATGAATGATATTTATTTTCCAAAGTAAGTCTCAGTATACATTGCATGTTATGTCAAAAGTAAAAGAAATTACATTGGAGTCGTCAAAAATATACACAAATTTTAATATTATCCAAAATAGAAATAATAAGTCAGGATTACAATAACAATTAGAACTAAGGAGTTATCACCGTTAAAGATTGTCTTAAAACCAAACCAAACTTTAACCAAATTTTTTTTTAAAATAAATACTATAATAAGTCAAAATATCAGAAATAATAAAATCAACAACAAATTAAATCAAATTATTTTAAATGATTTATGTACCTAATTATAAATTAAGGTCCATAAACTCTTTGACTGAGTATAATGGATTTTCCAATAAAAGGTTTTTCAGCCGGCGTCCAAATGCTTCGTCTTAAGTCTTACTTTAGATAATTTTTAGTTAGTATAAAAAAAATAAGTAGCTTATTCATGGCCAATGTCGTCTAGTAAGTCGGAATTGTTTTTTTTATGTGTTTGTGAAGATATTTTTTCATCTAATTATATTTTTTGTTTTGTAAGTAGTGGGTAAGGACAAGTAACTTTAGACAAAATAGCAATGTTTCGTTAACGCTAACATATTTGGCAAAGTTTAAAAGATTTCTTGTATGATAAAACAAATAAATATCTAAGTTAAATAAAAATGTTTCGCTACCGCTTCGCAGCTGTTTCGCTTGGCGGTGGACAAAGACAAGTTTACAGCATTCTCCAGAGGGCCCTGCCAAGATGAATTACGCGTGATACGAAAAGTCACGTGATCTACCAGTGACGCGATTGGTTTAAAAACGAAAGGAATAGAAACGCTAGTTAGCGCAATGCATCTTGGCAGGGCCCTCAGGGCCTCTATTCTACTCGCTAAAACCATATCGCCAGTGAAATATTATCGTATTGTCAATGTTATGATAGCTCTTATTGACTTGGCAGTAATGGAGCAGAGTTAAAAATGGGTCATAACCTAATTAGTTCACCTGGGCATTTTAGCAGACCTTAACGAAGTCGACGGAGCTCCGCTTGTGCGGAGCTCCTGTTTCTGGGTTATTTTGGCCCTTCGGGCACTCTTGAAGAAGTAACATAGCCTGTTAATTTTGACCAGTCTACACTCCGTAATCCACAAAGCTGAACAACGTAGGTGAACCACATGACCTTAAAAACAATACGATAACATGTCAAAGGCAATATGAATTGAGTTGATAAATATCAATCTCCAATGTCCTTGAAGTTTGGTATACGAATTTAAAACTTAATTTGTTCGAATTAAGTTTTAAATTCGTTTACAAAATTTCAAGGACATATCGGAGTAAGATATTTATCAACTCAATTTACCCAGTAGAAAACAGGCCCCACTAGTGGAACGGCACCTAAAGAAGAAAAATGTTTCAGACGTCAGTCACCTTAATACTTACAGGGTGTACTTTTTGACCTCTAATGCGAAGAAAAAATATTAAATCGACGAACTGACTTAATAAATAATTCAAGAGTGGTTCTCCCGTTTGACAGGTGACTGACTTATACGTGAGTGTTAACTTACAAACTGTGGCCGTATTAAAACTTGCCAAGTTCCAGTGAGAGAGATTGAGCGAAATAACCAAGTCGTGTCTCTGTCTCTTTCACTGCTTGGGACTTGTTAGTTTTTGACAGTTGAGTAAAACGCACAAGGCTGAACAATAATATCCCTTTCTGACAAAACTTAGCTTCAAACAAGAATGATATTGAATCTTATTGAATCTTCCTAATTTACAGATAATAGGGGTCGTATTGTTTTGTTTTTAAGGTTTAAACTCATTTGTGTTTAACTCATTAGTCAAGTAATTAAAGTTCATTTCAATGACATTTAACCAGCAACTGAATTTTTTTTTTTATTTTTGTTTAAAAAACAAACTCAACTATCATCATCATCATCATGTCAGCCGAAAGACGTCCACTACTGGACATAGGCCTCCCCCAAGGCTCTCCACTCAGACCGATCTTGTGCTTTTCGCATCCACCGCTTTCCCGCGATCTTTACAAGGTCGTCACTCCATCTTGTTGTCGAAGAATAGCCAAACTTAAGTGGCAGTGGGCGGGGCACATTGCTCGCAGGACTGATGGCCGATGGGGTCAGAAGGTTCTTGAGTGGCGTCCGCGGACCGGGAGACGAGCTGTAGGTAGGCCTCCAACAAGATGGAACTCAAATATGCTTTGAAAATATAGATAACAGTTAATGCAGACTGCAGGGGCTGTATTAGGACTGATGAGTTGAAACCTGACATTGAGTGGTAAAGCACATCGTCGTCAATACAAACATATACATAGGTATAAACATAATAAAGTTTCCGACAAAAAAATCATTTTTAGGGTTCCGTACAAAGAATTAAAAAACTGAACCCTAAGGGTGCGGCTCCACTGAGCCGGAGACGAGCGGAGCGGGCGGAGCTGTGCCAATATTAACCAATAGAATATAAACTAACGTGCGCAAGGCGCGCTCGACGTTACCGCATGCGCCTTCTATTGGTTAATATTGGCACAGCTCCGCTCCGCTCCTCTCGTCTCCGCCTCAGTGGAGCCGCACCCTTATACGGTCACTTGGGCGTCTGTCTGTCCGTCCGTCTGTCACACCCATTTTACTCCGAAACTACTGGATCGATTGAGTTGAAATTTGGTACGAATATGTAAATTGATGACCCAAACACAGATGTGCATACACACCTCATTGTATCATGTATCAAATGAAAGGGCTCGTTATTAGGATATTAAATATATTTTTGTTATTATTGTAAAATAAATTGACGAAAGAAGACGAAAATTTACCATTCCCCCCCCCAGATCGTCGAAATTACTGAGCCTAAAATTTTGAAAAAAAAAGTACAATGTATAGTTCATTGCTTTCAAGGTATGTTCATTCTATCAAAAAAAAAACGTAGGTATGTACGGAACCCTCTCCACGCGAGAGTTCAACTCGCACTTGGCCGGTTTTTTTGGGACAAGCTTTTGTTGCCGAATGTACTTTTTCTTGCACAGTCGTCATCTTCTCGTCAAGACTTGCCACGAAATTTTGGAATAATCTGCCACCGCCAATCGGAAAATCTAATAACGTTACAAACATAAAACATAAAATGAAACAATATTTACTAAATATCGAATTGACCAACACTTAGCAGACTTCCTGTATTCATAACATGTGCATTATTATATATATCTTTTTTATAAAAAATATTTATTTAGTACATATATATACAGTGGTGGTCACATAATTAGGGACACTTGTTTTTTTCCCATACAATTGCCCACAAATATGACTTTTCAATGTTAACCACCATTCAAAAAGTTCTAAAATAATTTAATATTTGGTTACACTCATCGTTCATTAATGAACTAAGGCTAACATGTATGTACAATTCATCTCTGTTGAAAACGGATCTTTCATTTTATAAGGATTTGAAAAAATAAATACCTCGCGTTCATACAAAGGACGTGTCAGCACTAAGTTTTTAAATCCCTATAAAATATAAGGTTCATTTTTAACAGTAGTTCCTTGTTCATAAATTTTAACCTTAGTTAATGATCTAAAGTAAATTGTATTTAGCAATAAAATTGGTCAAGAACTTTTTGAATGGTGGTCAAAATTTAAAAGTCATATTTGTAGGCAATTGTATGGGAAAAAAACAAGTGTCGCTAATTATGTGACCACCACTGTATATACACACACACACACAAACACACACACACACACATACACGCAATAATTTAGAAGTCTGGAATAAGCGATTGTTAAAAATTTAGTTTAAGCATTACTTTTAATAATTAGTAGTGAGATGAATTGGTAGCGCTCTCTTCTCTCTTCAATCTAGTGGTCCTGAAAACCAGCGTCAATGCTGAGTGGCAATCTTTTCGGTGTTAATTTTAGATTAAGTACTCTAAGTTTGTTTTACTCTACTTTTTATAATGTTTTTGCTGTTGTTTATGTTCATTTTACTTTAGCACCGAATAAACCATTTCTTTTCTATTCTATTCTAAGACGATACTAACGAGCCCTGACACGACGGGTTTATCATGTTTAGGAGTTCCTATGGCCGCCCTACGTCTCCATCATCAGACCAGCTCGATGGTAATATATTATTATTATTCTGCCCTCCTAAGCAAAAATGCAATAACTAAATTCAATAGCCAAAGCAGATTCAACTCTCTTCTGTTTGTAACTAGGTTGCAATTTCTACAGATGTTTTGTTTGAGATAACGCCATTATGCTTAGTAGGGCAGTATTGTCATCAGAATTAAAGGTGTATGCAAATTTTCAGCTTCATCGGAAACCGGGAAGTGGGTCAAATTTAACTTGCAAGATTTGACCCGTACACACATACATACTTAGATACATACATACATACATAGCAAGTTAAATAAAAGATCCTTTTTTTCTTCACTCAGTTAAAAGAGTTTTACTGAATAAGTAAAATGTTGATTTTGGAACGTAAAAATTGAAAACAATAGTTGAGAGGTTTACGGAAAAGCTTTCCATTTTAAAATATTTGCCATTTAAATAATTTATTAACCGACTTCAAAAAAAGGAGGAAGTTCTCAATTTTTTTTTTTTTTATGTATGTTCCCCGATTACTCGAAGACCACTGGACCGATTTGAAAAATTTTGTCGTTGTTTGAATGGGTATACTTTCTAATTGGTCCCATTGTCAAGACGTCAGGATCTGATGATGGGATCTTGGAGAAATCAAGAGAACTCCTCAAATATTATAGGCACACCTATAACGATTATGGTATTTTTCACTGTAACTCGTGCATTTGCTTTTGAAAAGTACTATATGGTGAAGTGGAACTGATGATGAAGACCACAGATGGCCACCGGAACTCCTTAACGGTACCTATTTCAAGGGTGGCGATAAGATATTTCGATTAAGGTAGTTGAGCGACTATGCCGAAGCACATTTAGGTTTAAATATGACTATGACATTCCCGCGGCGTTGTCTGCGGCGAGCTTGAAACGTTCTATAGTTTCTCATTAATATTTAGAAGTGGAGCTACGTAACAGCATAAATAGGATCACTAAAAAGTATAAAATAAAATAAATGTTTAAAAAAACAAAAACCCGCCTTCACAAAGCAAAAAATAACTTCTTTAAAATGGTAGGTAAATAGGTCAGTCCAACTGAAGTCGGCGTCCAACAATATTTTAACCAAAAGCAGACTTCAGTTGGACTGACCTATTTACCTACCATTTTAAAGAAGTTATTTTTTGCTTTTTGAAGGCGGGTTTTTGTTTTTTTTAAGTTTTATATTAGAAGGTGCTTCGGGTTAGTACTTGTCGCTCGCTCTCATATTTGTTTTCAGCGAGTGAGAAAGAAATACAAACCCGAAGTACCTTCTAAGTGCTCACAGACTGTACGTTTTAGTTTTTCTACTGGCAATAGTAAAACGTACAGAACGATGATGACACAAAAGTCCATGTCAATGTGAACATGCTAGAAAAAAAACCGTTCCGTACTATGTATACAACATTAGACACTATACCAGTCGCCGTTATTAATATCGAGCAAAAAATATCACGTTTGTTGTATGAGAGCCCCACTTAAATATTTATTCTATTCTGTGTTTTGTTTTTATTATTATTTTGTTCTTGTGGCGGCAACAGAAATAGATCATCTATGAAAATTTTAAACTATCTAGCTATCAACGTTAATGAGATACAGCCTGGTGTCTAATATAATAGGGTCTCGTTTTCACCCTTTGGGTACGGATCCCTAGAAATTACGGATATGGGGCACTAATTCTAATCGCTATACATTTTTTCTCGATAACAGCACGTTTATGCTACTTAATCGATAGAAGAATAAATACGTGTTTGAGATACGGAACCCTTAAAAAGGTGGTTACACACAAAACCGCTCGGTTATGCCTCGCCACAAATAAATCAACTAAATCCTCTAGCTGCCCTGTCGCGGTCCGCTCGCCCCGTCATTTAAATCTTATACAGTCACCCAATAAAAATGTTGGGCATACTTAGAACCTTGTCACTGTAAATTAAATATCTTTATCGTTGTGACGCTTGCCAATATAAGGAATATGCATGGATTTTTTAAATAATATTTCTCAATAAAATAATTTCATATTATGAAAATACCGTAAAAGAGATCACCAAAAGTAAAATTAAAATTAAAATCGGTCAAGTAATTCGGATGATACAAGCATTTTCAAATGCTAACTAGACAGAGAGATCCGAAGTGCACCGGTGACGTCATCGTGCAGTACGGCCATATAAACTCCACGTAAAATTCTGTTTTGCTAGAAGGAGATAGGAACAAATCTTTGTTAGCTTATATCTTGGTTTTCTCACCTGTTTGTTTACATGAATCAGCTTTTATTGAAGCTTTAAAAAATTTTCACTGGGGTACTGTACACGGTGAAGTATTTCAATAACTCTATGAAAAGCAAGCTTTAAAAACCCGACTGCATTTTTTATACTGTCGTCGATATACCTACATATGTTAATAATTGGCATTTGGCCATTGTTGTTATTTCAATTTTAACAGTTTAGGTATCCTATGACACTTTCGCTGCGAAGACGAATCCAATGATACCTCATTTGTCAAAATCGTCCAAGCCGTTTTTGCTGTAGCGGGGAACATAGAACTGGACATACATGACGGTGAAAAACATTACCCTCCGCCGCAGTCGGGCAAAAAGACTTAAGTTTATTGTTTAGCTTTTTTATGGCAGAGCTCAACCGTCTGGTGGTAAATGGGATCTGTGACCTTAAGACATTTATTAAGACTAAATTAAAGCGAAAAAAATTCGTCGGTCTTAGGTAGGATTTGAACCTACATCTTCTCTGGCTCTCCGGGCCAATGCACATTTTGTCCCGTATCATCCGTAAACGCATCCATATTAGGCCATTATCTCTTTCTGACAAGTAAATAAGTACGAGAGTGACGGATGCTTTATCCACATTTGACACGCGATAAACGCAACCATGCTATCCCGCAGATATACATTTTTAATTCTAATTACCGCTTCCAAATCTAAAACATCTATGTTCGGATCATTATTCCAAATCTAACGTCCTAATGAGACGGCTAACCGAGCGTTCACCAATATGTAGCTTGCGCTTGTCATGATAAACGACATGGGATTTCTATGGCTCAATGAAACCAGAATCAACTAGCAGCTATTGGCATTATAATTACCGTTCTAGTTTAGTACGGTAATTAGCTAGGTAACGTGAAACAGGCAGCTATAATATATACATTATGTTATACTGCGCTGTATATTGCCATAATATATACAGGGTGCCTCTGATCTTGGGGTTTTAAATGCAACCGTTGATTCTACTCGCTAAACTGAACTATTTTGTTCTGCAACATTAAAAAATAACTTAAATTTAGATAACTAATTTATGTTAAATTCTAGTTCTAAAATCAGTGTATTACATCATGGCCATAAAATCACGATCTCATGGTACGGGGGCGACATTTTCTTGGTACGAGGGCTAAAGGAAAATGGAGAATTGGATCGCGTACATTGAAAATTACATTTAACTTGTATGTAAAAAATAAAATTTTAGTTGGACATATTTTTAACAACTTACAGAACAAAAGAAGTTCAGTTTCAGGAGTAGAAACGACCCATGCATTTAAAGCCCCAAGGTCAGAGGCATCCTGTATATCATAAGTTAATATACTATTATAGCTGAATGCGTAGGGCAGTCTGTAGAAGCTTTTGCTCTACAAAAGGTGGAGCGTACATTTGTTTTTTAAAAATGTATAAATGGAGTTTTCCTTGTCACTGATATCGATCACATAGTTCCTAAGAACAGATCTTCGTATGTTTTATAGTTTCAGACTTACCCATATAACCGATTTAAATGTTACACCCTGTATAGCTGTGTCTGGGCCAAGCTGTTCTGGGTATTCGCGTTTTTGTGTTCCGGTGTGGGAATAAGATCGTCAAAATTACTAGCATAGAGGCATCCCATCTTAGTCTTCAGGGTTGGCAACGGATTTGGGGTCTTAAGATTGTAGTCTTGAGATGCAATCAGATGGCCTGTATGCTCGTTTGCCTTCTCCGCTTCAAAAGAAAGTGCTTGTAGGATATCAACTTTTAAATGCAAATTGCGGTTTTTACTGTTAAACAAGCAGAAAAATTTAGAAGCTACGTAAAAAAATAACTCGTTTCAGTGGTGTTTTTATTAAAAAGTTTCCTGCTGTTCCTACATGTTTTTTTTAAAATAACTTCGCTTTTCTTTTTTAATTTTTGTAATTCTTTTGTTTATCTAGACTGTATAAATAAATTGCATAAGTATTATCTGATCTACCTGCTAAATTGTGTTAAACTAGACTGAGTGCGGAAAGGGGCAGACTGAAAACCAGCGCTGCGAAGACTCGAGCACTCGCTCGCGCTCGCAGCACATGCTGCGTCTGTGCCTTTTGTCACACCGTTTTTTTATAAAATTTTGTTTGTATTTTACTGGTTTTGGGTGACAATAAATACTTATTATTATTATATTTTCGTACAAACATACATACATTAAATAACGCCTGTTTCCCAGAGGGGTAGGCAGAGACCACTACTTTCCACCTGCTACGATCCTGACAAATCTCTTTCGCTTCTTCCACATTAAAACATCGAGTCACGCATGCACGTCGGTTCCGGGTTCTTAAAATTCGGCCCTTTTCCAGTATTTCTCCGATTCGATTCGAAAAAGTACGCCTAGGGCGGCCCCTTCCGACCCTCCCACACACTTTCGCTCTGTATATCTCTTTCGTCAATCTTCTTTCATCCATCCTTTCCAAATGACCGAACCATCGAAGCATGCCCTTTTCAATCTTAGTCACTACATCTTTTTATATTTTCCTAGGTACTTTAAGCTAATTTGTTTTCAATAGATAACCACTATGTGGTCCACTTTGTGGTGTTTAACCGAAACTATTGAACCGTGAAATACGGTTTAAACCCAATTAGTTAAATTTAGCGATACGCTAAATCCGCTGTTTAAATTAAACGCTAATTATACTGCAACCGCTAAGGTTCCTAATTAAATTAATTGATAAAAGTATGTTTAATTAACCGTACACCTCACAAACAAGCAACTGACTCTTCAAACTTCGGACGAATAAAGAGGATTGTAACGCTCAAAATTTCCATACAACTTGCTGTAACATTTGTCTCCACTTAAAAAGTCTGGTTTTTACGATTTTTGAATGTAAGTATTGTGAAAAACTGGGGTTGTACTTTTTTTTCTATGAAAATATTTCTTGGGGAGAAACAAAAAAAGAAACGAGAACGTAGATTCGATAATAGTGTAAATCGGACTTGAGTTTGGAGAGAGGGGTATGAAACTTTATCGCCAGGAGCTAAATGTTAGTTTTTAGGGATCCGTACCTCATAAGGAAAAAATGGAACCCTTATATGATCACTTTGTTGTCCGTGTTTCTGTCCGTCTGTCCGTCTGTCTCTCTGTCTGTCCAGACCCTTTATCTCGGGAACGCGTGGAGGTATCGAGTTGAAATTTAAACTATGTACAGTCCCTTGAAGCTGGGAAAAAAATTAAACTTCAAAGATAACGTAAAAAAAACTGCCGTTTATGCCGCAAAAAACGTATATTTTGACACTCTCAAGGGAATCAAAATTTATAGGGTACCTATTTTCCGTTGAGCTAGAACTATGAAATTTGGCAAGTAATACCGTCTAATTAGCGGTGGGCGAGTCCGACTCGCACTTGTCCGGTTTTTATTTCTTAATAGCTACGCGATTTAAGCATTACTAGATGAAACCCCGGCTTCGCTCGGGTAAAATGTAGACTCATTTCAATGTCCCAATATTTTTTTATAAAATGTAGATACTTCTGTAGTTATCGGTTTATGGTTTTAGACAGTCGGTAAGCACTAAAAAAACATTCGGTTTGTACTTGTCTCTCAATCGCTATCATACTCTCTTATTGAGAGCGAGTGAGAGAGAAGTACAAACTGAATGGTATTCTAAGTGCTCACTGACTGGACTACTTTTGAAAATGAAAATAGAAAATCCTGTTCTCTAAACAAATTGGCCTGACTGACTAAAACAAACGCAGTTTTTTCTTGTCAGATTGCGATGAGACGCAGTTTGTAAAAAAAAAATTGCCAGTCTAAAGACTATTGTATGGAAAAATCGGACGTTTAGTCCCAGTCTTAAAATTATCACAAACGTGTCACAAACACGTTCACAGCTAACCTATGTATCGATATTCCGCCAGTAGATATACTCGTATCTCTGATGTCTCTGTCTCACAATCAAAGCAATTAGACCTTAGAGGTCACAATGGAGAACGGAATACGAACCTGTGACACCTGTGACATAATCAATCAATATTTTTTGTTTATGGCACGTGAAGACGTGACGACTTTGCTTGACACCAGCGCCACATTGATGTCATTGACATGTTTACTTCGCAACGCCATTTTTTATACATATATACATATATTAAATCACGCCTGTTTCCCAGAGGGGTAGGCAGAGACCACTTCTTTCCACCTGCTACGATCCTGACAAATCTCTTTCGCTTCTTCCACATTCATACATCGAGTCATGCATGCACGTCGGTTTCGGGTACTTAAGATCCGGCCCTTTTCCAGTATTTCTCCGATTTGATTCGAAAAAGTACGCCTAGGGCGGCCCCTTCCGACCCTCCCACTCACTTTTGCTCTGTATATCTCTTTCGTCAATCTTCTTTCATCCATCCTTTCCATAATATTTTATATATAAAATAAATCATTTTTATATTGAAAATACTTGATAATCTGAATTTTCCGCCTATAAGTTGTCGACTCGGATCGACTAATTTTTTACGCTCTTTAATTTGATGTGCATTTCGTTCAAGTCTACCGTAGACCGGTACGAAATTATTAATATCATAATCTAAAATATCAATACAATAATATCATATAATATCATGTTTCATAATCTTCTTAATCTTAATCGTCACCGTTAGAGAAATATATAGTAAAACCACATTATAAAAAGTAGTTACTTGGCTATCTCTTACACACTCTCATAACAATCAATGTCATAACAAGTATACTGACAGATACCAGACAGAGAGGGACAGCGATAGTTCGCCAAGTGCTTTTAAACTCCGGTTATCGCTGTAGCTACTAACCGCTTTAAAGAATCGATTATCTCGCTCAGCTGTTAACAATAGCAATCCCAAATATTTTTAATACAGGAAATCGAAAAGCGTAAAGCGAAAACGAAGGAACTTTTTAATAAAAAAAAATATTCAATCACCGTGCTTCAAACTTTCACACGGAAAATGTCCCGACTTAATAAAATGTAGATGAAGGAAATACGTTTAAGGCGAAACTTTTTTTCTGTAACGCGGGGTGAAAGTCTATTATGTCACTTTTATGATGCAAATGCCATGAAACGCCAGATTTTGATTTAATAAAGCGATCCTCGAAAGTTTGAGAACCGTTTGGGAATAATTAATTGTAATTTTTCTACACGATAAAATATGATTAAGAGTTCTCTTTTGAAATGCTGAATTAAATTATCTTTGCATCTGACAAATCTTCTTGAATTATTAATATTATGAGTCTGAATTTTCCTTTATCTTAATACCGGTGTCACCTGGAGCGCTTAAGATATTTTGGCCAAGTGGATTGTTTAATTTGTTCAATCCAAGAGATAGATGAAAAACAGGCAAAGCGCGGCGAAGTAAATGTTAATTTTATAGGTAACATTGAAAGACATTTTATATATTGAATTTTTTTAGACGGCATGATCTTTTTTTTAAATAGACCTTATGCCACCTATTTTAAAAAATAACTCCGCTAGCCTCTTTGTTTGGGTTTAACTTGTACTTTTTACCGTTTTTTTTTAAATTTTGGTTTGGTATTTGTATATAAATTTAATTATTTTATATTTTGCAACCAAAATAACTCTATTTAAGTATGTTTGTCTAACTCCAGAGCCGTAGTAAAAATAAACTTAGAATAACATTATAAACAAGGTTATCTGATAATATTGTAAAGGTCACCCAGATATAAAATTATGATTAGAGAGACTTTTGAAATTTGCACGGTTCCTTATCTCTTTTTTCCGAGAAGACAGGGTTAAGGTGGTTAAGAAAATATTATAAAAGAAAAACTATTTTCAAATGTAATAATTCAATGTATTAATATTATATTAATATTTATGAAGCGTTCTTTTAGGTAATAAAATATTACGTGGACGAATCCTTCTCGCCTTTTTTTAATGACATGGAGGACGCTTTTTTTTAATGGAACAAGCACACAGTCCACCTGACGGTAATTGGGAACTGAGGCCTATAGAAATTTTCAATCTGAAGATTGTAATCACAAGACTGCAATCCAATATCTGAAAATGCGTTGCCAACCACAAGAGCCAAAATCTTGTTCAACACTGGAACACAACAATGCAAACACTGCTACTTGGTGGGAGGGTTAAACGCAATGTAAGAATGTGTGTGCCTTCCAGCTGGTGAAACCAAGACATACGAAAAGAGGCTGGCAGCGGTTGGAAACAAAAAAAAATGAAGTCCGAGCTCAGTAGTTTACCATTGGAGAGACATGTCCAGGAGTAGACGCCAGAGATGATGACAGGATGATGATGATGATGACAGGAGGTTAATGGATGGGATAAAATGAAGATGGTGATCCAGATCCTACCACCATCGCCACCGCCACTAAACTGGACTTACTTTCTTTATCACTTAAACAAGAGCTTCACACAAAAAGGGTATAACTCTCTTGAAGATCAAGTGAAAAAGGTTTTAAGTCTAGTTATACTCCGTAGGTGTTTAAACCCTTTTTTATTACGAGTTAAGTCGACTTGTACCCTTTTACTAGGACTCCAGAAATTATCTCCTAAAATTCTAGTCCAAATTGAGTCGCAATTCAACGTTTATTGCCTGGAGTCGTGTGAATTTAGTCGGCAGGAATTTTTGATGACTGTCTAATTAAGACTGTTCAGACGTTTGGGAATGTACAACTCTCTTGTTTTAAGAAAATATACCCGGCGCTCTAATTTATTAGAAGGCCACGCTTGCGTAAAATATTTCATATTGTATAGAGCTGTGGCGAAATTCTGTTAACTACTTATTTTCAATTCGCTGCCTGTTGTTAAAAAACCGGTAAATTAACAAATATGATGAATGAGAGTCAAATACAGAATAATCTACACTGGAATTAGTAATTTGCTCTGAAAAAACAACTTTTAATCGGTTTATTTATTAATTCTTAGACGAGTCAAAAAATAAGCTGTGAAAGTGAATCACCTAACTATTCATAATTTAAATAACAAAAAGCAAGCTTTCAAAACCCGACTGCTGCTAACCAACTTTAAATCATTATAAATCCTAAATGATCATTCAAAATGAAAAATGTTGAAAGAAACCTGAATATGATTTTTAAATCCCTATTCAATGATACACCACTTGTCATACTTCGTCGACTTATTTTTTTTTATTTGCACAATATGGCGTCTGGTTGCCGCCATATTGAATTTTGATTACTGTCATATCTTCAGTGACACTCACCAGATTAATACAAATCGATTAACATAAGAATCATCAAAATCGGACAACGGGTTTACTTTTTATAGTGCCACAAAGGAACAAACATACATGTATAGGCTGTGAAACACATTACCCTCCTCCTTCGGCAGTTGGGTAAAAAAATGTTTCTATCTGCTTGTTACTACCCGGCTGCGGCGAAGCTCCTCCAGAACTTATTATAAAAAACTTCCTCTCGAATCACTCTATCCGTTTAGGAAACCGCATAAAAAGCGGGAAGCTACCTAGTCGGTTACTAAGTTCTGTTACTAAGTTTGAGGCAAATAAAATTAAATTATGTTTATTTTTTAATTTTGAATATGTATAAAAATTAAAAGCTTAATTAATGTAAATTTTAAAGAACAAATAAACATTCTTGTTGATTGCCGCAATTTCCGACACGATCTTTTAACATTCACAGCCGAACCAAAGAACTTTTTTTTTAAATATTTTAAACTTCCTATCTCTGTTTATATTTAGAGACTAAAATTATATTTCTCAACATGACTTAATTCCAGCTTATGAGCCAAGACATTTGGTGTGTTTTCGTATTTCTGCAAAATCATGTGAAATCGTAAAGTCGATTTAATGAGACATCAAGATTGACCGATTTACAAGCGGATCTTTAGTTACTTGGAATATTTTTGTATCAGAATTCAAAGCTACAAGTCTCTACAAGAACTCTTACAAAAGTTGCCGCCGTTATCAGTATCACCGACGTGCGTGATTTGAACTATGATTTTCTCGTCCGAAATGAGAATACTTCAAGCTCGTACATCAAATAATTGTAATAGTTAAGAATACATTATTTTTATTTTTATCATATTTAAATCAATGTTTTGATTAATATACAGGTTTATGCAAAATTCCTTTAATTTTTTTTTTAAATTGTAATCAATCTCAGTAACAGAACTTAGTAACCGACTAGGTACTTTGTTTTATACTTTGTAAAGAATTGGTAACAATATAAACAATATAAAAAAATGTTGTCGAGATTTTAAAGCTAGCTTTTTGTTAAGTTATATAAGTATCTATGGTTTTTAAATTCCGTTTTTTTTCCGATTATTCATTTGTACTAATTTCATTTTTCCGAAAACTATGTTATGCTGAAGCTACTTCATATTCAATGCATAATTATATGCTATACGTAGGTTAGGTTAGGTTTGCTTTGTATATATTGAAAAATGAAGTCTTTAATCAAATTATTGTAGTCGGAATTATGAAATTTCTGGATACTAATAAATTGGGAGTTATGACTCTTTGGAATTATGTAGTGTACCCTATTTTAATGACAAGCATTTTTTGATTCAAGAGTAAATCATGTGTTATCGATACCTCGTATCGTATTAGGCTGCGACTACACTGACGCGTAAAATACGGTGACGTTGCCTAAACAAAAGAACGGATCATAGTAACACACATTGACAGACCGTAATTTACTCACCGTTAAGCTCCGGCGTTGTCGCATACCTCAGCAGAAAAACGCTTCATTGAATGATACATTTAATGAAACAAAATAAAGCGTTCTCTCACAACCGCTCGATGAAAATCCTCCAATTATCTCCGTTGCAGTATTGCCTGTAATATTTTTAATTCCTTTGCTCCCATTTAGGTGTGTCAGGCTTGTCAGCCATTTCTCGTAAACATCGTTTATTTTTCCCAAGAGCCTTTTTGATTTAATTAAGCGCCACAATGGAATATTTCATTGGTTGCTCTGTGAATTTTCGTTTACATTCGGAGTAATTCAGACATTTGGGTAATGTCTATCTTGACAAGCACTTTTTACTTGGTTGAAAATGGAATGTATTTTTGCGTTGTTAAAATATCTTTGCTAAGGGCTTTTATTTGAAAGGTAAAATAAATTCCAGTCGTTTCCATTGTCAAGAAGGACTTGTTTAAAAAAAAGTCCCTACGTGACATGAGGGGCTTTATAAGAGCATTTCTCAAAAAAATTGCCACTTTGAGTGACATATCCATATTTAAAAAAAAATGGTACTGGTAGAGAACATCAAACTATGCAGTAATTAAATAATTTTCTAATGTCACCCAAAATATTTGTAAGGAAAGTTCCTTTTGTGTTAACAAAAACCTATGAATATCGGTAACGGTAACACAAAAGGAACTTTCCATACAAATATTTTGGGACACATTAGAATAATATTTAATTATTGCATAGTTTGATGTTCTCTACCTACCTTCCATACATTTTGTCAGTTTGCGAAAATCGACGTCGACGCGACCGTCTGATAGCTTACGTCAACCCTATACATTTCGGTTATCGATAGCGAACTCTGAATGCATCTTCTCTAGGGCCTGCTGAGTTTGTGTGCCGGTCATCACGTTTCATAATTATATCGATGCACGTTTTGATTAATCTTGTTTAGATTTAAAATGATCGTTGCATTAGGACTGATGAGGTTATAATATAGCCTATTATGATACTGCGTTACCGTTCTTCGGGTCGTATATCCTATAGGTACCCCATTCTTTAAAAATCAGTGTTAAGCCTACAGAAGGTTATAAAAAACAGATACATACATACACCTGAAAAATACTGCTTATTTAGGTAGTCAAGTAATGTGCACAAGGAGAAAAACAGATATTACAATAATGCAAAGAAAATGCCGATAAAACACAATAAAAAAATCCACAGATTGACATGCATTGCATGCATGCATTCGTAGTCATTATTTCCCAATCGCTCAAAGGTTAACTGAAAGAGATTCCTTAAAGGGATAAGTTTGCCATTCTACATGCCTGCTTTATTTTTGACTATTTTATAATTGCTCTCTTTTTTTGGACAGTAAAGTGTTTACTTAGGGCGCGTACACATAGAACGTCCGTTTTTACAGGATCCGTTTTAACAGATCTTTTCACCTTGTAATCTCCTTTTTTACTGGATCCAGAATACTGTTTTGGGTGTGAACTCGCTCATACAACTACATACGCCATGAAATAATGGACCTGTAAAACGGATCGCTATGTGTACGCGCCCTTGCATACATATATACAATCCCATTATTAGGAACAATTCTAACCAGTTCGTTTGAGTAAACTCACTATTGCAGCGTAATAACGTCTGGAATTCCTCTAGGACATCTGTCTGGCGTCTTGAAACCACAGGGAGCTGTCAGTTAGTCTCTATGTCTACGTCATAAGGTCGTAATTGTATGTCTATTAAGGTTTGCATTCGCATAACTCGTCAGCTGGTACAGTTATAATAAGTTACTGGGTTTTATATAAACTCCATTGTAGATATTTCAATGCAAATCATTACATAGTAGTTGAAGAAGAACGGAATTAAATCGCGTATCTAGTACCTAATAGTTATTTTTCATTCGATGTATGTTAAAATTCCGATATTTAAAGGGGAGCGCAAAAGCTTAACTAAAATAGCAACTCCTATTATCGGAACTCCGAAAATGAAATTTTTATATCGCTGGAACCGTAAATTTTTCAGAAATTCTGAAATATTTAAAATGTAGATAAGACTAGGTTAGGTTAGGTTTGATTTATAAAAATCCTGAAAAAGTAACAGTTGCAGTGCTGTAAAAATTCGCTAGGAGTTGCGATGTTTAGGTCTTACAAATCGTTATGAGTAAACATAATTAGGTGAACCAATATGGACCTTATTTAAAGAAATTCTATCATTAGCTCGTTTGCTTTCTTCGTGTTAAAAAAACCTTACCTACTAAAATGAAACTATATTTTACTTTACTTTCAGAGGATCTAGCCAAGATGCAAACACTGCAAACGTTTTTCGTTTCTATCACTCAAAACGTATGGGATGACATTCTCGTGCGTAGCATAAACCGCGAGGTCAACTGTCATTCCATACATTTTAAGTGATAGAAAAGAAAAACGCTAGTAGCGTTTGCATTTTGGCTACGGCCCCAGTTTATATTTCTATTCTATTTCCCTGACGTAAACAACAAACTTCCAGCAGAAATATTTTCCAGAATGACTCAAAGAAAGTTCTGCTCCTAAATTTGTAGGTAACAAGTCTAAATTGAATAAAATTGAGGAATATTTTAACATTTAATTTAATTTGTAGACTTTATTGATGCTTATTACTGAACTTGACAGGTTTGTTGCTGGGTCTTGGATATTTTCTATTTATTTTAGTATATTATTTGTTTACTAATGACTCGCCCTCGCTGCGCTTCGGTTTATTTGAGTTTCTTTGTTTTACACCATATACATAGATCAGAAACTTTCGGAAAAAACACTAAGGGTGCGGCTCCACTGAGGCGGAGACGAGAAGAGCGGAGCTGTGCCAATATTAACCAATAGAAGGCGCATGCGGTCACGTCGAGCGCGCCTTGCGCACGTTAGTTTAGATTCTATTGGTTAATATTGGCACAGTTCCGCTCCGCTCCGCTTGTCTCCGCCTCAGTGGAGCCGCACCCTAAATGATAAAAAATCGCATCAAAATCCGTTACCCTGTTTAGAAGTAAGCGGCCAAACATAAAGACAGACGTGGATAGTGATAGTGTTTTATACTATTTAGATGTTTGTTGCCTGCGACTCCATCCGCGTTTCTTGCTCTTTCCTTGGGAACTATCCAATTTACAGGGAAAAAAAGTACAATCGATAAATAGAAAAAAAACTCATGTTCCATGGTGTATAAAGATTACTTTTCTATCAAAATATTCGATCAAATAAGAGGTTGAGAAAGTAAAGTGACGATAATGTCCTGTTCTGAACAGCTATACACATTTTAAGAAATTTGATTCGTTTCAGAGGTTTAGCCGTGATAACGTCACAAACAGACGGACAACCAGACAGACAGAGTTACTTTCTCTTCATATTAGTATGGATAACAGCTCGTGTAAATATTATAGTTCTGGGCATCTATCCTACGACGTTAAAAAATATTGATTTTGACCTTTAATCGTATTGTTTTTAACTTGGCCTCTATTCTAAGTGGTAAAAACGATATCGTATTTGACCTGTTATGGAATTGTTTTAACTTGGAAGGCATTACTGTCAAGTCAATAAGAGCTATCAAAAAGTTGACAATACGATAACAGATCATTAGCAATACCTATGGTTAAACATCGTAGAAGAGAGGAGATAATTGGTACCTGTACAAACCCGGTGCAGAAAAATTGTTAACAAAAAGTGTCGACAATTCGTAAAAGACAACTAATATAAAGCTCTCAGAAAATAACTCCAGGAAATAAAAAACAAGAAAGACTCGTAAAACACGAAAAAGAGAATCCGAGCATTTCAATTCTATGCGTAACTTGGCGAAAAAATTTAATATTGACAAAACGTAGCTGTAGCTCTCCAATTCGAGAGTAATTTTGCCTTTTCAAAACGTCTTCCTTTATACCTGACTCATTGTTGAAGACATCCCAAGATTTATTCCTCCAATATTGAATAAATGCCGCTTTGAAGATATTAATATCGGACATTTAATTTGTTATTTTGGTCAGCTTTTTCTACTTTGGGGGAAATTAGGAGGCTTTCAGCACTCGGGCTTATAAGTATTAAAAAGGAAATGAAATCAGCTTCTGTAATTTTGTATATTTTGTTTTTTGCGAGATACTTTTATTGTGTTTTGTTTCTTTTACGAGTGCCGCTAAAAGGTTAATTACATGCCAGGGCCATTCAGTACGATGATATTACTTATGCGAATTATTAAAAAAACTCTCTTAGTGATTCCTGAGGATCAATGGTAAAATTCTAGCCCTTTGACAGCTCATTTGTGCGTGTGTTATTGGTTGTGTGTGATCTTCATCTGTTTTGTTGGTACTATCTTTTTATTTTTATTTTATTCGCGCTACTGCTTAATTTTCTAAATTGATGTGTGTATTGCGATAAGTAGTTACGGGTGTAACGAGGTTGTTACAACCTCCTTTGTTGGCGTTCCTGGCCACTCTTACAATTCGATCTAAATCTTTCCAAATTCAAAATTGTTTATGATCTATTCGGATATCGATCCATAAGCTCATTCTCTAGAAAATTTCAATAGAACCAGACACGGGATTTCGTGTCTTGGTGCTTCTTTAAAATTAATTATTTTATTTTTGTTTACTTATCTTCCTGCGGGCCGATTATGGTCCTGTTTATTTACGTAGATAAGCGTGTATAAAACATCTGTCACTTTCTGACCAGTATGTAAGTGCGAGAGTGACGGAAGCTTTATCCACCGCGATATAGGCGACCATAATACAGGCTCTGTAATCTTATTATTAGAAAAAGTATTAAACACATAATTCATAAAAGTGATTCATTTATTTACAACTTCAATACAACTTCTCTGTGTGGGTCTCAGCGATACTACCCTATACCGCTAGACGGGTAGTTTTCTAGTTTTAAATTATTATTATTATTTGCTAAAATCTCTATTATATGTACTTATAGAGCAATCTTGTTTAATCATGTCTTAGTGGAGACTGTTGAATGAGTAGGACGCATGTTTTGTTTAAGGTCTAGAATTTAAGTTTCCAATGTACGTTTTACTCTGTTTGTTTTCCAAATAAAAACATAAACATAAACAATTCTTGTGTTTTCAGTCTACGACGCTACTCAAGTTTGACGTTCCACTGTTGCGTCAGTATATGTATGACCCCTACATAGTATTAAACATACTCAATTCCGCGTTCTGTCCTCTTTGTATGTACTATCGCGATCGTATGAAGTCGTCAATGTCATTAGAGATGCCAAATCATTTGTAACTTATAGGAGACTCAACCTTATTGTTGTAGAATGTCAGAATGACTTTGGACCTAAGGTGGGTCCCAAATGTAAGTTCGTGACTGTACGCTTAGATCTTTCGAACTATTCAACGGATTTTAATGAAGTTTTTATGAATAGAGAGAGTGATTCATGAGCAAGGTTTTATGCATGTGTGTTGCAAATAAATCCCACTAACCGAAGCGTAGTGGGGCGGGTCGCTATTAAGTAGTAAAGTTAGACTTTGGAATACAGACACTATACATACAGGTGTACCAGAACTTGAAGTTAATGTTAAGGGTTAAGAAAGCCCCTTCTATACTGGTCCTGATTATAAGTTAAAACATTCTTATAGTTAACAGGTTTAGGAGTTATTAAGGTTTTAATGATACTGGTACAGAACGCTACCTTGTGGTACACCTTTGCCTCCATTGGGAGGCTAAAGTATACAGATTGAGAAGTTAAAAGTAAATTCTGGACCAGTAAGGAAAGGGCTTACCTCTATTTTGACTTACACCGTCATACAGAATGAAGCGCGTTGGGTAGACCATGTTGACGTTCGTAAAGAAGCCTTTTGTCAGTCTGGATGCTGATTTTGATGATGATCACAATCATAATACAAATTTATTACAAATGGTAATGTCATCCTTTAATTTAGATCTTCAACAGTCTTTTAACTTTTTTAACCCCAATCCACAAACATACACTCCGACTGAAGAAGTGTAGGTATGTTGACATAAATTGCTATAGAAAAATGACATCGTTGAATTGTCGTCAATGTACGTGCACAAAACTTTGACTTTTTAACTGTTTTTGGGGGGGGTTCTTGTATAGCTGTCATTTTGAAAACATCTGTCTATTTATTTCATTTTTCGTAAATTACTTTATCGTTGATTTTGGTTCGCAAATCCAGGGCAACTTTGTGAAGTAACCTCCAAAACTAACGAAGAATATGCATCAAACAAAATAACAGTGAAAATTTGGTTCTGAATGAGCAAGCGGTCAAGAACACTCCAAGCCATTGAAGTGGATGCCCGCCATCTTCAATGGTGTGCCGACTGGGGCTGGAAGACGCCGACGACAACGACGATTCACCGTAAAATTGCTTTTAATATACTTGACATTGGCAAAATTACATGACTTGTAGACGCCATTAAAATAAATAAATAAATAATAACTGTTTTTGAATGTTTAGATGGCGGCGTTTATAAATTTAACCGTCATTTTATCGACTTGTACCTTTCGACGCCCCCGGACAATAAGTCGGCAATCGCAAAAAGTAAATTTTACAGGAAAAAATATTTACAGATTTTGTTCAATATCTTTACAACCAGAGGGAATACTAAAGACATTGATATATCAAACGAAAGCTATTTTTTTAAAGAATATAATTTATACAATTATACTTTATAATACGCATTCAGTATTAAGCAATGAGAGAAAATGGATTTTACAGATAATGAGTTAAAATTTATTCCCAGTAATAGTGACTTACTGGATTATTGTGGTAAATATTATAAAAGTGTTGATTTGTAACTGCATAACATGGACATTTATAACAATATTTTTTGTTTGAAGGGCTAAACGTAATATGTCATTACTAAGGTTTTTATAGTAATTTAAACGCAGGCAAAATAACGGCATTGTATGATAGCTTTGTTGTTCTCGGGAATGTAAAACCAACATATTCAAGTAAACGTGCAATACTAAATGACATCGAAATAATAAAATAACATAGTGTAAAAGAAAACTATCATAAGTACTAAGTATAATAAGATTTAATAATTAAAATAATCGAAAATAATAATAATTATTATTATTAGCCTTTATTTGCTGTAATTATAATTATTTACATGTCATTATCACTATTAAAGTTATGATTAGTCAATTTTATGTTATGCTTGTCATTAATAAAGGATATAAATTGTTAGTTATTCTCTCTTTTTTCATTCTTTCTGGAACTTGTCATATATGAATATTTATGTCTTTCCTTCCCTTTTTTCTTTAGTTAGCGCGCCCCTTGGATGAAGGCCTCCTCCAGTCTTCTCCATTCTTTCCTGTCTCTTGTCCTACTCCATGCTCGTCCTATTAATGCGTCTAAATTATTGCTCCATCGCAATTTGGCCTTCCTATGGATCTCTTGCCATCTCTGGGGACCAGTCTGTTACTTTTTTTGACCAGAGAGTGGATATGACCAGCCCATTTCCATTTAAGTTTGCGTATTTTAACTGTTACATCTCGCACCCTAATTTGATTTCTAATATGGATATTTCTTATTTTATATATTCGTTTCTTATGTAATATGCTCCTATCCATATTATGTTGACATATCTACCTCAAGTTTAAGTTCATTTTTCTTTGTTAGGGCCCAGGTTGTGCTTTTCATAATTTCTTTTAAGGCCCAATATTTATTACAGGATTTTTTTATTATTCTTTATATTATTTTGGACATATCTTCCTGCAAACATATTAATTCCCCTAGGTATATTTAGTCTCCTATGTAATCTTTTGTGAAATTTCTGACATTTATAGGCGTTTTGTTGCTGTTCGTTAGTATTTTAGTTTTTGATACATTCATGGTTAACCCCAGTTTCCTACTCTCTGTTGCCAGATTGTTAAGCATTACTTCAAGGGTATTTGGATCTTCTGCAAATAAAAACACTATCATCGGCAAATTTTAAGTTGATCATCGATTCACTTTCAATTTTTATACCTTTTCCATTCCAGTTTATGTTGCAGAACATGCTTTCCAATGCAGCATTAAACAATTATGGGGAAAGAAAGCCCTGTTTTACTCCTCTTGTAAGTTTAAATTCTCTCCCTTCTTTTTCCAGCTTGATTTTGGCTGCGTTGGTGTTAATATATCGCCTTGATGATACGGTTTTTTTTTTCCCGTGTTCCCCGTACTAGCAAAGCTTGATGTATGCCATTGTGTTCTAAGCTTTCAAACGCCTTGGTATAGTCAATAAAGGCTATGTATATTTTCTTCCCGTATTCATTATATTTCTCTATAATTTGGTTGAGTGTGTGTATAATATTATGATCTATGGTTGAGAAGCCGTGTCGAAAGCCAGCTTATTCTATGGATTGACTAGAATCCAGGGATTTTTCTATCCTTTTTAAAAATTATCTTCGAGAATACTTTGAAAATGTTTGATGTTAAGCTAATAGGTCTGTAGTTGTTTATGCTACCTATGTCTCCCTTTTTATGCAGAAGTGTAATAACTGCAATATGGAAGTGGAACCCTCTGTAAAGGAGACAGATATTTATTTATACCTGGATAGCTGAGACACTGGGTAAGTCCCTGCAGTTATCCAGGTTTCACTCTATCGGTCTGTCTCATTTACAGAGGGTTCCAGGTGAGAATAGATGTTATTTCAGTTAGACAAGCGCGATTATTAAATTAAATAACATATTTTTAAATATTTTATAGTTATAATTTTTAACAATAATCAAAAAAGGTAGGTACTTAATAAACAAACATAATCAAGTAGGTACGTTTCTTATAAACAGTTCAAAAATGCATACAGAATGCGTCAATCAAAAAAATCTGTTATAATAGTTTTGGTCATACTGCTTCGCGTCTAGTTTTTTTTACTAAATTTACTTCCAAAGTTATTTCGTCATCATCTTCATTTTCCAATGAAAACGAGAAGACATGAACAACTTCTTCGCGTGTCTTTCCACTTTCATATAAGGATATTAACTTTAGTTTTTATCATTACAAGGCTTCGTTTCTGCATTTTTCAAATAAATATCCGTACGATAGCAAAACTAAACTGAAACTGGAGGTCATTTAGGCACAATTAACTAAGTGCGGAATTTGGGGGTCAACTAAGGATTAATAAACAAAACTGAAATTTATCTGCAAAAATGTCCAAGTTAGACAGGTACCTAATAAATTGACATTATCTCAGTTACAGAGGTCTACCTATAAATTAAAAGAAAACATTGTAGCAAAGTATTCTTTAAAATATAGTCTCAGTAAAAGAGGTAAAATTCTCTCACCGTCTCAATTCAGTGCTAGAGTGTCAGGACCTCAACATGAGTTCCAGCTATGGAGGTTTCTCATTTATCCTGTTCCCACTTAACCAAGTTGTACTGTATCTGGATATCTGAGACACTGGGTAAGTAGAATACCTCTTTAAGTGAGACAAATTTGCAGGTCCTAGTTATCCAGATTTTACCATTTGTAGCCATAGTTTCAGCATATTTTAAAACTTTGCATTTTGTCGGTTCCATAGCACCTAATAATTAATTTATTTACACGTTTTGGTAGGTAACACACTGAATAGATTCACAGGTAAGAAACTATGTTTTATTTTGTCACTGACACGTAAACACAAACACAATTTTTTTTAACCAGACGCACCAATCAATAATTACACGTCACTTTCGGTCAACAGAAATTTGCAACTGTTTATAAATGTAAACAAACATTACGCGTTGCCGGTGCGAGAACAGACACGTGAAGGGGCGCGGCATGTATCTATTACTTTCTAATGTTTAATCAAAGACAGAGATAAACGTACCTTATGATGGCTGAGCGGCAAAAAGACAGACGATATATTGGGTTCGTGACATGATCTGATTTGGTATTAAATAGTACACGCAAGTAACTGTTACGAATATTTACGAACGAATTATTTCCCTCTAAAACTTTGTTAGTAGCTATTGCCGTGTTAAGTTTATTAAATTAAATACGGTATTATCGTTTACCAAAAACTTCATAAAAATATTAACGCCAATAAACCGGTTATCGCATCGTACCAAATATCAAAATAATAAACATATTTGTATTGATCTGTAGCGACACTTTTCTCGTAACATTTTGAATTTGCAGTTTCCCTACAATAAACACGTCATTCTTAATATCTTCTTTAATTGCATTAAAAAAAATCTGAAAAAAATATATATGATGTATTCTGACCCGCTGATTCCGAATTTTGCATAACAATAAAATCGCTGGCCCCTAAGTAAATCATCGAAAGTCAATTATGGTACTTTTCAGTACGGCGTTTTAAAGCTTAGTTTCGATTTTATTCTTAAATTAAAAGAAATACATAAATACTGTTATAATTAAAAATAATAATAAATTAAGCATTATACGTACGTTATACTAATTTAGAGGAATTTATGCTAGTTTTCTGAATATTAGAGTTTCGATAGTATACGTCGCGGTAATAACGAAGTTTCATATCGAAACTGACAGTTTCAATTATTTACGTCGCATATGTGTTTTTATTTTTTAACGAAACTGGTAGTTTCCATGGTTTACTCCGGACGTATTATTTAAATTACTAACGAAACTGGCAGTTCTCTTAGTTTTCTCCGGAAGTATTAATTAATTTAGTAACGAAACTGGTAATGTTGTTAGTACACGTTGACAAAAAAAACGATTAATTACACTTTTAAAACGGGTCCTTGGGTAGAGTAATTAAAAATAAATTGAAATATTATGAAAGTTTATTATTAATTGTTTTGTATAACCTAATTATCACAATCGGTTTGAATCAGTCTTGGAAATTAGGAGTACCTTAATAAGACAAGTAACAATAAGTAAATCTGGCGTAGTGAACTACTTTCCTTTTAAGCGACACCAGCCAAGCCAGTACGATTATTAACTAATACACATAAATCAAAATATACAAAAAACCTCTTAGAGTCATCAGACGGACTCAAGACAAAAAAAAATACACTGTCGAGCAAGCATAATATTTCTTACAAAGTGGTAAGTGTGAAATCTTACCTGAAAAGTTACCGATTATTTTTGCTCGATACAAAAAAATAACTTCTTAACCCTTTTCTTGACGATGTGTATTATAAGATACATACCATAATATTCACTTTTTGTATCAATTTTGTTGTTTTATTTTTTTTGCTTGATTAAAATCTGAAGAGGCTTGAATCCATGTTTTTTTTTATTTTTGCCAAGAAAAGGGTTAAAGACAACAAAAATTGCACCATACAATATTTTCTTTTAATATTAGTCAGACTTTGACATTAAACATGTAATAATATAAAGAAAAAACACCTTAAAGGCTTAACAATAATTGCACAAGATTGTATAATCTTTTCTTATAAGTAAGTATCAGTTAGACTTTCACATTAAAAATTATATAAAAATATATCAACATGTATAATTTTATAAAACGTTTAATCTGAATCTGAATCAATTTGAGCATCGCTACCGTGTTTAATATTTTCGTAAAACCTGTGATATTCCTTTGGAATCACCCCGGTCTTACACAAGGAAATTAAATCTTTGAACTTGGCGTCTGATATTGGTAGAGTATCTGTATATGCCAGTTTTAACTCTTTATTGGTATTTATTCTTTGACCACGCCTTCTAGTTCCAATGACAGTATTTAAGCAACGTTGCTCACCTTTTAAGTCGTACTTAAAGAAAAGGTAGTTAGGTACGTCTTTATCTACCCTAATCTCTTTGATTTTGTTCCACGAGATATTAGCGTTATTTGAGTCTTTTTTCCAATTGCGGTCATCGAGTAGCGGCTTGTAATCGAAGATATCTTGTTGGGTCATTTCAATTACATTGTACGGCTTTCCAGAAGTTTTAGCCCATCTGGCTAACGCAAACCACTGGTCAGGAGTATAAATCGACTTCCCTTTCGACTCTTTCTCGATGAGAGCATGAACGCTGTCACCCTCATTTTGAGTATGACCGCTTTCCAAAAACCGGTGAGTAATATTGACACCGTATTGCTTCGACAAAGCCATGTACATAGAATATACGACTCTATTTCTATTTTGGCCTGACCAATTATCAGACCGAAATAAAAATTGTCTTGCACCTTTGTCGAATAACGTCTTCACAAATAGCGTCAAGCAACTACTTACTTCGTTAGCTCCTCGATTTCCTGTGCACTCTGTCCGCATGTAGCAAAAGCCTTCCTTTTGAGCTAAATCAAACACCGTGAAATTGAAAACTGACAATTTTCGCTTGTAATAAAGCAAGCCAATGTCTGCATGTGGAGAATTTAATATTTTTTGGAAGTCGAATGTAGCACACACAACCTCCTGACTACTTTGAGCTAATTGTTTATCAATTAGCTTGAATTCTCTGGCAATTTCCTTGTGTTCTAAATGCTGATGATGATTATTTGCCTCTTGCTCCGTTGGGTTCTTATTATTCGAAAATGAATGACATTTGAATGGCAGTTTGTACCACTGGATGATTTGGATGTTTTCCTCTGTCGTCGGATAAAGTAACTCCAGTTTGATTTAATTTACCATGAGCACTTCGAACGATTTGGTCTGTGATACATAAAGTATTTAAGAAAGTTTTCAGGCAAACTCTTTCACGTTCAAAGGATGGATCTGGTTGATTACTCCTAGAGCGAGAAGGACGAGGTAAGAAATATTTTGTAGTATAATTTCGCCGTGAAGAACCCTCAGTAGTGACGCTTTTCTTGTTATTTCTTACAGTAAATTTATTAATATACTCCCACTGTTTAGTATGATCTGATAGTTTCCAGTAATGTATGAGTATCTGTTGGCGGGTAGCAGTGTCAAATTTCTCATAACATTTGAGTTTACATGTTTGAGGGCAGACCGGGCGTATTTTTTTTTCCTTTTTAACTTTACCGCTTCTTGTAACATATTCTTGGCCAGAATTCAGTAATTTTTTTCTTTTATTATCTATCCACTTGTCTTCACATCGTTTTCTTTTTCTACCAGGGTTTGATTTGAAAGTAGATTTTCTTGATTTATTTAAGTTATTGCTGGAACTCGGGGAGTCACATTCTGAAATAGTTATGAGAGATTCGACACTGGCTATTGGCATTGGACTATTGATTGGAGTAAGCTGCGTATCGTGGGTGGTTGGGTTATTGTTTGGTTGTGCATAATCACCAATTTGTTTTTCTGGGTCAGTCTGCAGCTGTCCAGATGGAGAAGATGAGCTAACGCCCGGGTCGGAATTTCGGATTTGATCTGCTACTGGAGATTCAAAATCTGTAGGAGAAGGTACAGGCGTATTTACTAAACTGTCTTCAATACACGACTCTTCGTTACTGGGTGATCTGGGATGTGTGTTTTCCAACAAATTTGTTGACGGCCAAACAGTATCTGATGACAGTTCTTCATCTATTATTCCCTCAAGAGCAGCCCATTCCGAATCTCCAAAGGTGCATGATGCAGGTAATGGCGATTCTAAAACAATAAACAATTATCACAAAATAATGTCAATGATGTTTAAAAATAAATGAACCGACTAATTTACATGCATACCATCTTAGATACAAGCATAAATATACATGAGACAAACACCCAACCTTTTTTTTTGTATGCTCAAAATAAGAACGAAATTTGGATCATATAAAAATATTACACTGAATTAAAACATCGAAAGTGAGAAAAAAAGTGTCGTAAAGCATCGAAAGTAGCAGATTCGATTTAAAATTAAATTTACATTCCGTGGTAAAAAATTGAAAGTGTCAGTTTCGTTGGACAGATATCCAAGTAAATGATCGAATCTCCTAGTTTTGATACAAAATGAAAGCGGAATTTCGTAGTAAAATATCGAATCTGCAACTTTCGATAGTTTACGCTGTTACGATGTTAAGAGTTCATTATGTGCTAAATAAAAACTAAATATTGCACACTATGTTAATAAATAAGCGTTAAATACATTGAAAATATAATTAAAGATATTTCAAAACTTATACATACCTGGTTTAGCTATTTCCTTATCAACCACTCGCTGCATGGAATTATCTGGAATATCTAGATTCACTAATTCAATCATTTTCCTACATCTAGAGGCAGTTAACTTGGAGCCATTCATTGTTAAATTAACTGTAATTTAATATGCAAAGTGAAGATAGTCGCCGACTGCACATGTTGCTACCACAGCCGTTCGGAGCACACTGACGACGCCGCTGCTACGTAAACTGTCGAGAGTGGTAGTTTCGTCTCTTTCACACATCGCCCGCCGCCGCGTAAATAATCGTATCTCGACTTTCGATAAACTACTTCGGAAATGTACCGTTATTTTCGATGTTTTACGAATGAAATTTACGTTAAAATATAGATATATTATTTTTTGTTTAAGTGGTCGTAAAATATAGCCGAAAATAACCCGATTGCACAAATAATAAAAAAACGCCATTTTTGACTTTCGATAATTTACGTAGGGGCCATCGAAATGTCCATAATATCACATTGCCGACTTATTGTTCGGGGGCGTCGCTTTGTTTTATAATTAAACTGGCATTGTAATTAAAGTAATAGACGTCATAGACATTTTTTACCAGTTTAAAGTACTATTACAAGTTTTTATTTAACTTACACTGTTCGTATATGTAGGCACATACATAAGTTCTGTTTTCCCTTGTAATATTTGCAAGTTAATTTTGAACCACTTTATGGAATGGGCTGAAATTTGGAACTCATTTATAAACTCGGTGACAATGCAATTATTATGGTATCAAAAAAGAGCTGTTCTGATGATAGAGGCACGAAGACGAAGGTGGCGACAGGATCCCGTTAACCTCGTAAAGCCCGATGTCCTAAATTTAGGACATCTGTCAAAGTAACTTTTGACTTTTGTGGACTGACATAAGATTCTTTTCCGAACTAACAAAATTTGACGTGGGCCTTACGAGGAACTTAACGTAGACCCACCGTGTTGGGACTCAGTAGTTTGGTCTTGATAAGCAAATCGCACCTTCAGAACAATAGTGACCTAATTCAAAATTTCAGCTTTCAAACTTCAAGCCATAAATTTATTATTATAGAGACCTAACTCGAAATTTAAAATTTCTCAATTAGGTCACTTTTGTTCTGAAAGTGCGAAATATGACTTTGCAAAAAAAAAACAGTTGGCAGCAAAAGCTTGTCTCGGAAATAATATTTTGACAGAAACTTACTATGAATAAGATATCAGTGGTACAATCGGAAAAAATGATTTTTTTAACCATTTTGTAGTTTTTTTCAATCGATGAGTTAAATAAATAAAAGTCCCAATTATTAGACGCTATCTTTATTTGTCAAAGTTCTCCCTAGTTCTATTGTTATAAACATTTCCATCTGTCTCTATTTCTGTAACTCCTTAAAAAACACAATATTTTCTCACATTTATAAACTCTATAGATACAACAGAAAATCTAAACGAAAATATTAAATGTATTAATTGATCCATAAAACGTACATTTAAAATAACTATTTACAAGTGTTTCTATTTACATTTATTTACAGATATTTATAAAGTTTTATTTTAACTTAACTTAATTAACTACAAAAATAAATAAGTGATAATTTATTTCCATTGCTATACTATTTTTCAATTTTTTTTAATTGTACTAAAATAAAAACATTCGTTATAGAGTGAACACAGGCTATCTAATATTATTAGAATCCTTAAACTGATTACAGTAATTTATAAATAACAAACCCATTTTATTGAAATAAAAATGAAACCAGTAAAAAAGCAAAAATACGTATTTTAAGAATACATTTTGTTAAAATTATTTATTTCTGTGATGCGACTCGTCAACAATTATTACTAAAACAAGATTATTCGTCAAAAATCGCTCAAAATTATGTTTTTTACTGTCTAGAATGACATTAAAAAAATAAAGATATGCTCGTTATCGCTATGTAATCGTCACATTTATGTAATTGTAACAAAAACCTGGACTACTCGTTTTTTTTTATTAATTTCCGTCAAGTGGTTAATATTTCGCAAAATAAGTTCTTTCTCTGTTTTACTCGTGACGATTATATTTAAAAAGAACATGTACAGAAAGAACATGATACTAACATACTCGTAGCTACGTCAACATTTATGTATACATTTTAGAAAAAACCTTTTGAATAAATATCAAATGTTTTTTTTGCGTTTTTTTTATCTTTTAACGAAGTAATAATATCGATTGTGTAACTAACCATATTGTTCAATGTGCTATTTAACCTTGGTGCATGTAAACTATTTATTTCAAATATATAATTGTGATATTGCTTGCTAATTTGTGTCAAGTGGTGAATAATTTTATCAATAGTTGTTATCGCCTGCGTTATATCGAAAATATTTTATTCTAAATCAATAAATATTTTGAAACTTATTAATTGTTTTTGGCTTCCCAACGATTAGAATGTATGTTTACAAACACATTCGCCTGAAATAAATTTATTAAAATAAAATATTTTAACGTAGGTATATAATTTAAAAAAAAATTATCTGCGGAGTTGCCATATTTAAAAATTACACTACTCACATAGAGTTATTAATCCACGCAAACGTCTCCGCGTCTATCGGAGTTTTTGGTCACACTATAAATTTGTGACCAATAACGTTAGAAAAGAATAGGATTTTAATTTAACTATTTTTTTAAAATAAAACCTAATTGTTTTATTTTTAGAAAACGGTTTAGACTGCTACATTGTTAAAAAGTCTGTTCTTTTACATTATACAAAAGGCCGAAGACAAAAATACGAATCTGATTACTTGTTTGTTAATTTGCTAGCTTGTTGCTAGTATAAAAAATATTAAATAAATATTTAATAACATTCAAAACGATCATTTGCGAATTACAAAAAGTTTGAAGCAGAAGTTTGATCAAAACAGTTTAGTATCTACGTCATAGGTGGATTGTTTTTCTTTTGAGCCTAGATCTCATAAAGTCAATAAAAATAAATTTACAAAAACGTGCTACATTTTATGAGCACGAACATTTTAAAATTAGATTTTTATCAACCTGGTGTTTACAGAAGACAATTTACTACACACGATTTTTTTTATTAACTAATATCATACAGCAAAAGAAAATCTACCTTAACCTAACTTTACATTATTATACAAGTATTCGACATATAAAACTTCAATCGAACTTTAAATTACATTCACAATTGGTTTAAATGTTTGATCTAACAGTAGCTCATTACTTGCCATAATTATTGCGTGTCCTAATGTACCGCAAGACCAAACGATAATATTTGCTAAAATATTTTTCGCTTATTCGTTTTTGCAATTATTCGTGTTTTATAACAATATTGTAACTAAGACATGCGTATTTTCCAAATATTTTGTAACTAATACGTTTCTATTTCTCTTCGTCTAAATATTTTTTTTTAAGTTCAGCCGTTTTTTTCTAAAACATTACTTTTATTAAAATTAGGACAAACGATACATTAGGACTAATGAACATTAGTTATTTCAAATGTTAGTTAAAGCCACTTTGTCCAATTTTCACCTGAAGCCATCCACTGTACTGGTGTACAGTGTAGCCAAAGTACAGTACAGTGAGATAAGAAGATTCACTGAGAGCGCGCAGGGGGAGGCTGTATTTGCGTTGCCATGTTGCATGGCAGCTGGGTGTTCTCCTGTTAAAAAAAATTAGTGTTAGAGTGTAATAATTTTTGCCCATGTTTCTTGACAACTGTCCTATTTTGAACAGTTATCATCTGATTATTAAGATTAAATTATAATTTAATCATGATCATCATCATCATCATCATCATAATTTCTTATCTGCCTAGTATATGAGTCCAAACTCGGTGGGTATTCCGATTTTATCATAGTTATATATATACATAAATACATTAAATCACGCCTGTTTCCCAGAGGGGTAGGCAGAGACCACTTTTTTCCACCTGCTACAATCCTGACAAATCTCTTGACTTTATCATCATATCAGTTTTTAGATACCATGATATCAACTCATATAATCAGCTCATTCCATTTGCGGGAACTGTTTTTAAATGTAATCTGATAAATAAACACACATGAAATTTAATCTAAGCTAGTTCTCAATTGTCAAGGAAGGTTTTCTAACTTAACTAGCTTCGATTATATTATTGTTATATAATGGCTGCCAAGAATGGTTTAATATTTTAAACGATTATCAGAATTATAACGTAGGGAAAAATAAGTGCTAATTAAGATGGGAAGTCTTTTTTATAAACAAAATTGAGAAGACATAAAATAATGAAATGGTGAATTCAGTTCTAAAAATATTTTCAACCAAAAGTTATTCATAAACTTGGAAAAACTATAAATTAATTTGTAATAAAAAAGTGGGTATGAAAAGCTGAATAGAAAATAAAACTCTGCCTTCTCCGATAATTAAACACTAAACAAAACAGTAGAATACTGGGCAATCAAGTTTCGCAGACAATCAGAAAACATAAATCATGCCCAGAATCGTGCAGATTGGCGTGAGAATTTATTCAGTGGGTAGATGAGGGCTAAATTTACTGTATATTCCTATGTTCTTTATAAATAAATGAATGATGTGGGTCGAAATGATTTTTTAAATGATTGTGTAAATCATTTTACCATTGATGACGTGAACATTTACTGAAGCAGCTTCAGCCATCGTTGGTACGCAGCTGTAGTTTCCACTGTCCCCTGGTAACAGCTTCTCGATCGTTAGACGAGACGTCAACTGCTCAGTCCACTGAGTCTTCAAGCGAACTCTTGGCTCTTCGACGATCTCATTCTCTTCTAGTTCCTTATACTCTATTAGTTTTGATCCTGAAAATAAACAGAGTTTTAGGATGGTGGAGTCATGGAGAAATCTTTGATGGGTGCCCTTTATTATATTAAAAACTTGGCAACGCCTACATATTAATTAAAAGGGTCTATGATTGGAATCCCTAATCGTCATTTGTCCTAATGCATCGTTTGTCTGAATTTTCGTTTATCCTAAAGCTATTTTCGCCACAATCTTAAAACTTCTAGTGTTGTTATAATACAAACCTAACCTAATTTAACCGCAGTTATTTTTAGAAAGCTTAAGTTGTCTAAATCAGCTGAAAACCAGTTTAGGACAACCAATAATTCAGACAAACGAAGCGTTAGGACAAACGTTATTAGGGATTCCGAGGGACACACAATTGAAAACCCTCATGATATGACTACACGGCTATAGCCGATGATGTTTACCACGTCAGAACTGCTACTCAGTCATCAACCGAAATATTCTCATAGGATTACGGGGAAGGCATCTTTTGCCGTGTCACTCACACCACACAACCCTCTAGTGTCACAGCAAAAGCTATAAGGTAACAACGTCATACACTACCCGTAAATGGGTAACGACGCGTCGACATCACGGCTGTGAACGAAACGGCCGTGGACGAGCTAGCACAACAGCGAAGATTTAATTTTACGAAATAACATACATATTTTCGGTCGGTGTAACAATGTTTAACAAAAAAAAAAATGCCCGTAGATCATGTTGTATGAGATTTCTCTCATGATCATGATCATGCAACTTTGAGAATTGTGCTGTGTCCGTGAATGTGTTAAGTCAATAAATAAACATCAATAATGGGACATAGTGGCCTTATTGGGTCTATATTGACTGACATAATTATTTTTAGTCATAATGTGCTTTAGGTCATAATCATCGCAAGTCATAACGTGTTTTTTTAAAGAAACTTACTTTTTCAGGATTTTTATAAATCAAACCTAACCTAACCTAGCCACACGTCTAGACGTTAGATATTTCAGAACTTCTGAATAATTTACACTTTCAGCGATATAAAAAATTATGACTATCAAAAATTATGTCAACAATTACATTATATCTAATAAAATTATGGGAAATAAAGGGCTTATTACCCTCTATTTTCTGTAATGGCAGCACATTAAAGCCTATTCCATCAAAATACTGGCAATAAAAACAAAATTCCTCGAACCGCTGTCAACCAGTCTGATAGTATTGTTACATACCAAATCTGATTCAGAACGCAAAACAGTAATTCCAAATCATTCTATGGGAACTAGCTTTTAAACACGCGAACTGGCGTTTAACAATGTTACTAAAATATACATAGGAAACGCCAACCAGTTCAAACCAGATAGAGTGGAGATTGTAAAAAGCTGCTGAATTTGGAATGTCAAATTATGAGCAGTAATTTACTCGGGTCATTTGTTTATTTTCGGGCAACGCAATTTGGTTGGATTTATGTTGAGTTTGACTTCAGTAACGTTTCAGGTTTCGAGTTGGAAGGGGCTCGCGTAAACTATTGCGTAATTAGTCATGGACAGCCGTTATTAAGTTGACTGAAGACTAATGATGGCAAAAATAGAGGCGGAGGAACTAAACCGTATTTCTAGGGTTGTAATAAATTTGGTTAATGTTTTGAGTTCTTCTATAATTTTTTGCAGTGTTTTTCACCACCAACAAAAAAGAGTTGTTTGTTGTTAATAATTTTATGTGTGTCTATGGCATTGTTAACGTTGAAAATTGCGGAAAAAATCAAATGTTTTCTTCAAAAGTTTATGAATTTTTCGTTTTTTCCACCTTTTTTCGGGTTTTTTAGGAAAAATAACAATTGAATATGACAATTTATTCATAGTCAATCACTGTCACTCTCGCTACCTATTTCAATTGCTTCTGCCTCCATGTCATCGATGTCGCCATTAAGTAAGTTCATGTGAGTGCAAATAAGACCGAATATTGATTAAAATAAGAGCAGAAAATTTAATTGTATTTTTCCATAAAAATCCAAAAAAATCGAGATCATTGGAAAAAAACGGGTTTTTTCCGGACTTTTTCAACGCTAGGCATTGTAGCTTCCAAAAGGATGAACCGATTTGGACAGGGTTGATTTTTATAGGTAGCTAATTTATTCAGAAGGTTCTAGCTAGATTTCATGAAAATCGGTTGAGCCGTTTAAAAAAGATATCTGCTCTGAAATAAGTGGTCACCATTATACATATAGGGGGTTGTAATCAGAGATTTATTCGAATGACAAATAACGAATAAGAATAACCATATTATTCGCGAATAACTAATTAAATTCTCGAATGATTATTCTTTTTCGAATAAATTATTTCTCGAATAATTTATTTGCGAATAATTTATTTGTTGAATAAATTGCCACGAATAATTATTATGTACTACTTATTATACTTGCTCCATTTTTCTCTTAAAAATTAATAAATTATTCGTTATTCGAAAAGTAGTCGAATGAATCATTCGTGGATAAACTATTCGCGAATAAATCATTCGCAAATAAAATATCTCTATTCTCTCCGCGACAGAGTCCGAAATACGGAGATCCGGAAACGAACAAGGCTCACCGATATAGCCAAAGTATTCACTGTAAAGAAGTGGAAGTGGGCTGGACACGTCATATACCGCACAGATGATGGAAGATGGGGAAAGGCTGTGGTTGAGTGGAGACCCAGAACCGGGCGAAGAAACGTTGGCAGACAGGAGATGAGGTGGACCGACGATCTGGTCAAGGTGGCAGGAAGGTGCTGGATGAGGAGAGCACTGGACCGAGATGGGTGGCGAGCAATGCAGGATGCCTACACTCAGCATTGGGTGGCCATAGGCTGAAGAAGAAGAAGAAGAAGAAATAAATTATTTGACGAATAAATTATTCGCGAATAAAAATATTACGAATATTTTTTTATTTGAATGATTATTCGAATAAATAATTATTCGAATAATGCCCATCTCTGGTTGTAATCAATATTAGATCGATCGATTAATGCCCCCTATATGTAGTTATAATGAGTGAAAGTAAACTGATACCAATGATAATTCGTTGAATAATGATGCAATGTTCAATATTGGAGTGATACTCAATTGATATGCAACCAGAGATCACTGAAGCCCGTTTCCAATATTCAAACCGCAGATAGATTCGATTAAGTCGAGTTAATATTTGAAATTTGCCACACTAAATTTCAAATTGAAGTAACTAAATCTAACCACGATTTGAATATTGGAAATATACACAATAATGTATAAACCCAGTAAACTTTTTTTGGCAAGCAGAAAACAATCGAGCACACTTACCACCTGATGGTATGTGGGATCTGAGACTCATAGACATTGGCATTCTTAAGACTTTACAATCTTAAAAAACCCAATTCTCATTCTCATAAAATCCAGTCCAAGGAAACATACCCTCACCCATCATCAACATGAGGGACCTTGTCCATCTTAATTTTCAACTTGATTTTATTTCGATCATTTGTTATTTATTATAGCGGCCTTAATAGTAACACATGCTATGAGTAAAATCCAACTTCTCTACGGTAAATGAGATACAGCCTGCTGACAGATAAACGTACAGACGGACAGTGGAGACTTAGTAATACAAAGGGTTCTAAGCCTCCCTTGGGTATGGAGAGATAAATAAAAAAATATCACGGACAATCTCACACCAGCTGACCTAGTTACAAACTAAGCTCTAGGCTTGTATTATGGGGACTAGACAACGCTATTATAAATACTTATAAATATATTATGGAAAACATCCAAGACTCAGAAACAAATACTCGCGCTCATCACGCAAATAATTGCCCATACTGTATCGAACCCGGGACCGCTGGCTTCAAGTCAGGGTCACTACCAACTAGACCAACGCGTCGTCAAATATCAGATATCAGTGAAAACTCCTAATAAACATCTAGAGATTTTTTAACTCTCCAACCAAGGACCAAGTTAACCAATTTAACTTCGCAGTTAAGTCACCCGCGGACTAACTCGTACAGTGGGATTACACCATTGAGAATTGAACCTGATAGTAGGATACTACGATTGATTGCCTAACTTGCTTAACTTTATATTACTTAGTTAATTGAGGCAGTTTCACAATGTAGAACAAGGAATTGGTTTTTACTCTGGCTGAATCTTGGAGACTGAAAATATATCCAGTAGGGGTCTCCTTATTTAATAACAAAAAGCAAGCTTTCAAAACCCGACTGCTGCTAACCAACTTTAAATCGTTATAAATCCTAAATGATCATTCAAAATGAAAAATGATGAAAGAAACCTAGAGATGATTTTTAAATCCCTATTCAATGATACCCCACTTGTCATACTTGGTCGACGTTTTTTTTTAAGAATTTGCACGTTGCGTCTGGTTGCCGCCATTTTGAATTTTGATTACTGTCATATCTTCAGTGACACTCACCAGATTAAGACAAATTGATTGACATAAGAATCATCAAAATCGGACAACGGGTTTAGTTTTTATAGTGACACAAAGGAACAAACATCCTTCGGCAGTCGGGTAAAAATACAAAATTTACAACCACTTGCGTCAAGTCATGTACTTTTTATATTAATATCAATATTAATAATATCAAGGGACGATCCCACACAAATTGACCTATTTAGTCCCAAACTAAGCTCTAGGCTTGTACTATGGGTACTAGACAACGATATAAATACTTATATAGAGAAATATATACTTAAATACATAGAAAAAATCCAAGACTCAGAAACAAATATACTCGAGCTCATCACACAAATATTTGGCCATACCGGGAATTGAACCCGGGACCGCTAGCTTCGTAGGCAGAGCCACTACCAACTAGGCTATCGTGTAATATTGTTCGTTGGGGGCTTTTGTTAAAGCCACATGCGGTCACGTCGAGCGCGCCTTGCGCTCGTTGGTTTAGATTCTATTGGTTAATATTGGCACAGCTCCGCGCCGCTCCGCTCGTCTCCGCTTCATTGGAGCCGCAGCTTAAAAAAGGTATTTATTGGGAGTTTTCACTGAAATCGCTTTTAGTCATTTTCGGTAATAAATTCCGTTTTTAAAATATTGGGGTAAAATCGCACGATCCTCGTACGTCATGTTTAAAATACTGCACTAGTCGTCAAAGGCGTCAAGAGGATTGTGAACCAGCGCTTAAATCGCGTAGCCGTCAAAAAATTCCATAATAATTTAGCTCCAGGCCATAACGTTCCTCACCCGATCACATCCGATTTTTTTACGATTTTGAATATTTTAGTTTCTGTTCCCGCACAGTCTGGCGAAAATAGGAACCAGAGCTACTTCCAAAGATCATCTAAAATAATTATAGTTGGCTTAAGCGGGACAGTGGACAAATTAAATATACATCTTGGTAATAACCCATTTTTTTCGTAAATACTTGCGTATACACTAGACTTTTGGGTAAATATCTGGGTAAATACTGAAATTTCGTGTAAGTACCTAAGGTAAATACTCACTGTTAACCAGACCCACTATTTACCAAGGACCGGTCCGGTAACCCCTTCAAGGGGTTTTTGAAAGGGTTTAACCCTGTGTAGCCCTTTCAAAACCCTTTCCAAACCCCTTGAAAGGGTTACCAGACCGGACCGTTGCTATTTACCAATCTGCATGGAAAAGTAAATGTGAAACTTACCCTTATACCAAAATATGGTTCCAAGGTCATGAGGACCCTGGCTTAATACGCAGGTCAGCATCAGAGAGCTGCCAGTCTTGACGTATAGGTCTGCTGGCCCCAAGACATGAGCCTTGGCTTCTGAGGGCAAAAACATAAGTGAGATTAGAAATATTGCAGGTAAATAGTGACTCTATTATTCATAAATGTCCTATAAACCTATTTTAGCTTGCAAAGATCAAATGAAATTTATCTTAGAACTGATAATCTCTCAATCAACCATAGAGCTAAGATTGGAGCAAGAACCTTTGTTGATTAAACCGATCGAACCGAAATCCGCAAAAGATTTTCTTCCAAATTAAGGGAATAAAAGTTTCCTTTTCATTTCTAGACTTTTAGATATTGAAACATTTCCATTACTTGGAAGTATATTAGGTTTGGCAACAGCCTTAGAAGTATAATATTAGTTCTCTTAAAAGCATTTCGTCCTAGGATTAATAATGATTTTAAGGCTAAAATGTTCAATAATATTTTATACACGGTGAGTAGAAATTACTCACCTTTTGTAGGTTTTTATTCCCTTTTGTGAAAAATATTACGAGGTAAAAGTCATTCTTTTGTGTGTTTGAAATGTTGGTTTTATAAAATAAGGTAAGTTTTATTCGTTTTTTATTTTGTTTGTAGCAGTCTTAAGCTATAAATACTAGGGTTTTAGTTTCTTAATTATTTTATTTCAACTTGAAAAGACTCGGTACAGGCTTTATACAACACGGCTGTTCTTACGTTAATACAGAATAAAACTATGTTACAAGCACTTAAAACAGAAAACCAATAAGCCAGCATTTGTATAAATTTAATTTTAGAATATACGAGGGCAGTGAAAAGTCTGGAAAAAAAATTCCCCATTTAACTCAATACACTTGGTCCATCGCTTTTCTAGCTTTTCGATTCCCTCCGTATAGTACGATTTCTCCAACCCTTCAAAATACGCATCGGTTTCTGCGATGATTTCTTCGTTGGAACCAAATCTTTTTCCACCAAGCCATTTCTTCAAGTTTGGGAAAAGAAAATAGTCGCAGGGGGCTAAATCAGGAGAATAAGGTGGATGCGGGAGCAATTCGTAACGCAGCTCGTGGATTTTAGCCATAGCAACGGCACAAGTGTGCACCCGTGCGTTGTCTTGGTGAAAAATGATTTTCTTCTGTAACAAGTTGGCATTATATTCGCCGTTAATCGTTTTACCTTTCTGAAAGTAATCAACACAATTATATTACACCACGAGCATCCCAGAAGACAGTAGCCATAACTTTATTCGCAGATAAAACTGATTTGGCCTTCTTTGGTGTAGGTTCACCTGAAGCAATCCATTGTTTTGACTGCTCCTTGGTTTCTGGTGTATGATGATGAATCCAGGTTTCGTCAACAGTTATGAAACGACGCAAGAAATCCTTTTCATTACACCTAAACTTCGCCAAACATGCCTCTGACAGGGTCACCCTAGTGCGTTTTTGATCCACTGTAAGCAATCGCGGCACCCAACGGGCGGAGGGCTTCTTCATATCCAAACAAGTGTTCATATTACGAACCCGTTCGTCTGAAATGCTTACAATATCAGCTATCTCACGGACCTTTACTCTTCGGTCGTTCAATACGATGTCATGGATTTTGGTGATCATCTCTGGTGTAGTGACTTCAACTGGGCGTCCGGGTCGGTCGGCGTTTGCAGTGCGTGTACTAGACCGATCGGGTTAGCGGATTTTTGCCTTAAAAGTTTTTAAAATTCTAATGTTGGAAAAATGTTGCTTATATGGCATGGGACATATTTCTAAGCATATTTGTAAAATATAGCGAAAAGTTAGAACGAGCTTTAGATATAAATTAGGTATTTATATTTTCTTATTGCTGATTAATGAATATTGAATTAGAGTGCAAAGTGTTTGCTTCATCGTTTATGATATGTTTGTCGCTTTATGCTATTAAGTTGTTAGATTTTTTTTTAGCTTGGAACTTTGTCAAACGAGATTTAGTGTATAATTGTGCCAATATTGAATTAGAGTGTGAAAAATCCACAACAACATGTCTAAATTCTTAAGTTATAGACGAAGCGAAAAATTTAGAACAATAAGATATCTGCTTTAAAAGATATATGCGTTTGCCATCATAAAACATCTAATATTGAATTAGAGTCTGTAAAGATAAGTCTACTAATGTAAAAGAAGGTATGCAGCCATTCTACAGAAATTTAGAAATTTCTGTGTGTAGCTTGTAGCACAACAGTATAATGTATTTAAAAAGGCGCGAAATTCATAACCGCGCCGCGCCAGGCGCCCGGCGCGCGGGAGTCGGAGCTGACCGAGGGAGCGATACCTCGTCCCCCGCACTGCCGCGCACGCCCTGCGTTCGTCAAACATTTCGCAATAATTGTTTATTTACGTGCGCATATTATTAGATGCAGGTCCCTTCATAATGTGAATGTAAAAAGTTTTTAAGTGTATGGTCGTATCTATTCCATCTTTAAAATTAGTGATAAATGTTTGATACGTGGACTGGTTATTTGTAGTGACTTAGTAACTGTAAAAAAAACGAGGAATTGAGCGGTTAATAACTGCGAGCAACGAAATAAATCACGGAAAAGATAAAAAATATACGGGAAGGTGGAACCAAGGTCCCGACAACCTCTTCCCAGAAAAAACCCCTTGAAAGACTAATCAATTCATTTTGATAACCCAAATAACTTGCTTACCCCTTTCAATTGATAAACCATTCATTTGACTAACCTATACGAAAGGGTTACCCTTATGAGGTTACAGTGACGTAGCGTGGGTTTTTCCCGCCCGCGGCCGAGCGGAAATTTGCCCGACGATTATTAACCGACTTCAAAAAAAGGAAGAGGGTCTCAATTCGTAGGATTTTTTTAATGTCTATTTCTCGATTATTCAAATACCGCTTGATCAATTTGAACAATTCTTTTTTGTTTGAAAGGCTCTGACGATGGGATCTTGTAGAAATCCAAGGAACTCCTCAAATATTACAGGCACACCTATTAGGTACCTAGCGATTTCGGTATGTGTCATAGTAACTCGTACATTTTCTCTTGGAAAGCACTATTTGGTGAAGTGGATCTAATGATGAAGATCAAAGATGGCTAACGGATCTCCTTAACTTAATGGTACCTATTTCAATGGTGGCGATATGATATCTCGATTAAGATAGCGACTATGACGAAACAGATTTAGGTTTAAATATATGCCCATAACTTTCCCGCGGCGTTGCTTGCCGCGTACTTGAAATGTTCTATAGTTTTTTATTAATTGAAAAGTGGTACTTCAAAATAGCATCACTAAACAGTATATAAAAAACAGAAACCGTCTTTTAAACGCAAAACATAACTTCTTTTAAAATGGCAGGTAATTTAGGTAAATCCAACTGAAGTCTGCTTTTGTTTAAAAATATTGTAAGCGCCAACGTCAGTTGGATTGACCTATTACCTAACAGCCATAATAAAGAAGTTATTTTTCGCGTTTTAGAAGTCGGTTTTTTGTTTTTTAAAACATTAATTTTTGTTTTACTTATACTTTTTAGTAATCATAATAAGCTCTTATGTAATCCCACTTCTTAGTAGATATAAAACCTTACGACGCGATTAAGTCCCGTTTTAGATTTATTACAGTATTCGTAATCTATCAAACCAAAAAAGGTTTTTTTTAATCTGTCCTTAATTGGGAATAATTGGGACTGTTCATATTTTTACAATTACTCTAATTCGAAAAACATTTCGAGGGATAGGGTTTTAAAGCCGTTCTGCATTATTAAGTTTTTGAAATATTTATCTATTTCGGATATTTCGATAAAAGTATTCTTTAACCTTTGTTTGACTTTTGTTTTCGGCTTTAAGCCCTCCTAGGTGTATCTTACGGGCTAGGTGAAAACCGCTTGAATACACATTTACACATATATTATTACACTATTACTATCACTTTTCATCATTAGATATCATTGTTTGTTGTATTTTATTAGAAAATGTCAACCCAAAGGGCATTGGATAAATTTGTTTGAAGAATATTGTAATTTTTTTTTGCGGCCACGCATTATTTTTACATAGTTATTTAGAGGACCTCTAAATACACATAGATATATATAATTTATGGCGGTAAATAATATCGGAGCGGAGATTTTAAAGATTTAAGTATTCAGTTTTAAATACAAAAGTACGCCCAAGTATGAATATTTAAATATCTCGGCTCCGATGCACTTTAGAGTATTACATTAAATAACAAAATATGTTTATTTTTAATAATTCTATCATAATTTACCACTTTTACGAATGGCCGCTCACCTTGAAAATATATGAATTTTACAAATGACATCACTTTTACCAACTTTTACCCAAACCCCTTTAAAATAATCATGTCATCCATAAAATGTCTGCTAAATAAATTGAAAACAAAAGTATTGGGTCAAATACAAAATTAATAAAATACGTCTCTTTAAATTACCTATTCTTTGTACAAACCGTAAGTTATTTTTTTTAGTCTATCCCAATTGACAGAGAAATATTTAGACATGTTATGAATGGAATAAAGTTTTAAATTAATTAATTAACCATTTGTAATGCGAATAAAAGGAGAACCTGTTTTTATTTGTAAGAACATTAACATCACCCTCTTCAAAAGCCAAGGGAATGAGAACCAGGGAATGAAAAAAGTATTTTTCCTGTCGGTTATGTCGGAACTGATATTTTTGTAGGAATAACTATTAAATCAACACATGCAGTCAAAGCATTCAGTGCAGTTCTTTTTAAGGGGCTACCATGCCCATAACAGACGTTTTTGATGAAGTTTAAGTTCTTATAACTTAGTCAAAACTGAAGGTAAATTTTTGAAAAAAAAATTATTATTATCCATATATGGATAATAATATATAAATGAGGATTTCTTTACGGATTACGTAAGAAACGGGTCTTTTGGGCATATGGGTAGGTATACGAGACGAATCTTTTGGCGTAAGGATACTATGAGATCCGGGTATTTTGACATACTGATGCGATAAGAAATGGGTATTTTGAGTATACGGGTGTCATGACAGACAGATCTTTTCGCATACGGAGGCTATGAGAACCGGGTGTTTTTACATAATAATGTGATGAGAAACAGGTCTTTTGACTTACGGTCATTTAAAGAAACTGTTATTTTGGAACGAACAGGTGTTTTGAGAAAGGATGTTTTGGGAAACGCACAGACCGGTCCGAAACCGTTTAATTAGGGATGTAGATGTTGTTAATTGAGACACCAAGGAAATGATAACTTAGCTCCGAACACCTTTTTTGTAGATTAAAAAAAAAAACTGCGATAAACACAGGAACCAATTATTTTTTCAAATCACTTACTTACATTCGATTCTAACGATTTAACTCAATACAATACACCACCAGGGTAATGATGTTTTAGGTATTTTTTTACGGCTTTCTTAACAAAAAAGAAATCGTGCCCCATTTAGTTAAGTGGTAATGTAATGAAAAAAAAATGAAAAAAATAATTTAGTAGAATTAAACGGGTAGCTTTTCCCTCTGGACGTTGTAAATTGGCTATAGCATAGTTGAAGAATATGATACCAATTGCAATAAAACACTAAAATCAAAATCTAAAAATCCAGACCACTGATTAAATAAGATAAGTAATTACTTTCAATTAAGAAATGTTGACACTACGCTGATCGGAAACAAATAGTAAAGTCAAGGTAGCTTTAGCATTGCACATTGCACCGCTAGACGGCGAACATAAAGTAACACTCTGCAATATAGACTTTTACGTTTTGGGAAAGAGATGCAAAATTGCTCAAACATCGAAAGGATAACCTCTTCAACAGGTTACCGTTTTGGAAGCGGTTTTATAAGCCCATGGAAAGGGTTTTTATACCATAACGGGTTACCCCTGAAAATAACGCTAAAATATTTTGAAGGGGTTTTGACGAGGAACTACTTTGGGAACCAAAGCCTTTCACAAAACCCTTTCAAAGCCCCTTGAAGGGGTTACCGGACCGCACCGGTCCCCCTGGTTAGGAGCATTGTTAAATTATTCATAGTAGTGTCTTCCAAAATTTTATTGATGGCTATAGCTAGTAGTCCAACTACGAACCCTTAATAGTTTCCCCATCTCCGTCCGTCCGTCCGTCCGAAATCTTTTATTTGGCACGAATATACATATCGTCGATGAAACTGCAATACCGCGTAACCAACAATTGCTAATGCCGCGTAACTGACTTGTGGCAAATTTTACAGGAGAGCATTAAAATTGAATATCTTTGTGTTCATTGAGGTTAGACTTACCCAAACGCTAAATAACTTTGTTAACCCCATGATGTAGCTGTTTATTATATTAAGTATCCAAATTTACCAGTATGTATTTATATAAAGCACTTACGCGGTATTACACAATTTAATAATACGTCATCTCTATACTTGTATGCAAATTCGCGGAATTGTAAAAACGACATGCTCTCTCGCGGTATCGACATGACGTGACTTTGGAGCTTTCTGATTGGTTATCGACACAGCTGTCAATGCCGTCTGGAGCCTATCACAGTGCTCTACCTACAGCCGCGAAAACTCAAATTTGACACATTTGTTAGTTACGCGGCATTAGCCATTGTTGGTTACGCGGTATTGCAGTTTCATCGACGATATAAGTCATGCAGACAAAGTGGTAAAATAAAATCTTGAAAAAAGGTTAGGTTACCTCCCATACACGTAATTATTTATTTGTTGTTATTTGTGGTGTTGGTAAACTGGCCGCGACCTATTTCGATGTATGGGAATAACGGTTTTCCAACGGCAAAGTTAAGTTTGTCTTGAGGTATATTTTGTTTGTAGATACGGCTTCGGAACCGAACTGGATTGGTTCTTAAGAACAGGCGATTAAAGAGTTAATATCTCCTAAAAATCTTTTAAGACAGCACCAAATAACTTTTTTAATAGAAAATTTGTTCAAACTTGTTGTTTTTTGAGTTAGTTTTTTGTGTTTGTAGTACTTAACGGCTTTGCAAATTTTTTCGAGTAACGTGATGGGATCGTGGCCGCGCCGCAGTCAAGGGCACCGCGCAACCCCGCCACCGCTGACCGCTCCCACAGCGAGGCGCGCACACGCCGCGCGTTTGAATTATACGTATTTAACGCACGGAGTACTTACGTATCAGTATTTAGTGTCGCCGTGATTTTATATTTCTAATCTTTTGTTTGGTAACTGAGATCATTGTCATGACTGCTTATGATTAACTCTAATTCAATATTGGCTTTACTGCTTCACCAGAAGTTAATATCTAGACACGCCGATGGTCTACATTTCTAACTTTTTTCCAGTATATTAGGTTGATCGATTATATCATAATTGTGCGATATCAGCTACTCTAATTCTTTATTAACAAAATAATCAGCATTTTTTTGTTTACCACAATGCAGGTGTTCCAGATTTCTAAAATCAGAATATTGTAAAGAAATTAAACTGTTATACGATATGCCACAGTTTTTTAAAACTCTAATTCTATATTTACAGAGCTGTTGGCAAAAATTAAAATATATCAATATGGCCAAAACCCCCGAATAAAATTTTCTAACTTTTTAGATTATTGTTATTTAACATACCTACAACGACATATCAAAAAAGAACAAACTCTAATTTTATCAAAACCTATTTTTGTTGAACCGCTGGAGTATACGGCCACAACGAAAATCCGTAAACCACTTGTGGATCATTTTAATCGATGGAGCAGAGTTCCCGTAATATTTGTCAAATATTTTTTTTGTTTCCGTAATTGTTTTTATCGCAAAAAATAATGTTTAATCAGAACACGAAACTCACTTTTCTCCATTTTTGCAAACATCAAAGTGATTGTTTTGTTTTTCATAGCTGTCAAAAAAACTAGCCGTGCGAACTGGCTGAAAATATACGATTTACCTCCAAAAAGTTTGCATTACAACTTGACATTAATGAATTTGTGAAAAAAATACCCCTAATATGATTTTTACCAGACTTCTCACTCTGCCTAAAACCAAAGTATGACATTTAAAATTATACCCCATTAAAAGTAACAAATAGAAATGCAAAAACATCAATCTCGTCAGAATAAGGACATAATCACCAGATTTCTGCACAATGATAATATAGCCGGATAGATGTACATAGAGTTCTACTTTTTGTCTACGGAAAATGGACATTTTGCCACAGAACAATAGGCGATTGTGAATAATGAAATTGCATCATTTTCATAGATATTAAATGACATGTTGACGTTTAATTTTAAAATGTCACCACATAAGCCAAAATTAATAACTGCGGTCTGCCGCATGAGTAGTCATTGCACTGACGCGCTCTTGTTTATTATTTATTAATATTATTTATTATTTTATTATAATATTATAAAGAGGTAAAGTTTGTGACGTTGTAAGGGATAATCTCTAAATCCACTGAATTGATTTTGAAAATTCTTGTACCAATAGAAAGCCACGTTATTTGCGAGTGTCATAGGCTACATATTACTCCCAAAAAAAATATGTTTATCGCACAACGAAGTGGGCACGGGAACAGCTAGTTTATTATAAAATGGCTTTGATGAAAAACAAAGTGATTGGACCGTTAAAATTAGAAAGGCTAACATTTTAATTAGGTATAACGTGTTTCAAGCATTTCTAAGCGGTCCTACATCATTACACCTCACAAATTATGAAATAAATTGTGATATATAGTGATTATGTTTAAGACGACTAGAACAGGAGGCCAATTTATGAACTGTCAAAAACGGACAATTTCCCGTCAAGGAAAGGGATAGAGCTATACGAGTATAGCTTTGCCCCTGGGAACTTGTTTGCTGTCACAGTTTATAGTACGCCCTCGCAAATGACCTCTTAATTGACATTTTTTAACTAAATCATCATTTGGCATGGTACTTTCCCGAACACAGGGTTTGGGAGGCAATAGCGGCCTGCACATGTAGAGTTCGGACCGCGGGAAACGCCACGCGCCATTCCAATCTTCGCGCCAAACCGTACGTGTAAATGCGACTGTAATAGTAAAATAGTAAAAAACCTACGGTTCGGACTGGCGCGTGGAATGGCGCGTGGCGTGTCCCGGGGTCCAAACTGTGCCGTGTAAAGGCCGCTAATGGCTAAGACATGCGTCATACTCGTGAACGAGTGCTGTTTGTGGGGTCCGGTCTGTACACGTTTGCAAGGACTTGTATTTCAGTCAATTATTCTAGCTGTAGCTTTTGACGTAAAGACCTCGTCGTGTTGCTCTCCTAGTCATTATTATTAATTTAATGTTTTTGAAGTTACTTTAGTTATCGTTTTATTTGTGCTAGTTTTAATAATAACTTTTATTCCTTGTAATGTAACTTAGTTACTTTTAAGTATGTTTGTATTTTATAGTTGAAAAAATGATCTTCTTCTGGAGTTTCAGAGGTACGGTAGAGTCTTGACCAAAGCGCTAGTAAATTCACTCCGAATTACCTACGTGTAAAAGAGCTTTCATGTGGCCAATTATTTACTGAATAAATATTTAGAATTTTATACGAAAATTTACTTCACACATGTATAATACAGTTTCTTACTTTTGATTAAGTAAACGTATCTCAAATCCTAAAGAAATCCTTAAGGAGATCTTGAATTACAAAAACATTTTAATTTCCATAATGTAACTTGTCTATCTTTACGACGTAATCTCAGCTTACACTCAACTTTGTAAACTCGTTCTTATGTTGAGATGTGAGCAAAAACACTGCCAATATTTTCATGATCGCACATAACTCAAATAACGTAATCTCCAATATAATATACCGCCCCTAAACCCGCCAAGGCAGAAAAATAAAGCAATATTTTGTGAAGTCGAAAGTTCTGGAAGTTTCGATCGTCGAACTGATGTACTTGTCTGAAAGTCAATCAGTCTTCGGCTTGAAAAGTTTGTCGATTAGAAAGATGTTATTATTGGAAGGGTAGTTATTGGTAGGAGTTGAGGGATTCCGTGCCAAATTTAGTCCGCATTGAACTCTTTTGTTGGTTTCATGAGTTTTTTTACCAACGACATGTTTGGTCTGGTTTCCTATCTTATCTTACAGATGGGCCGGGAACGATATAAATACTTATATAGAGAAATATATACTTAAATACATAGAAAACATCCATGGCTCCGTTACAGAGTATAAAACAAAGTTACTTTCCGCGTCTGTTTGTCTTTCTGTGTGTCCGTATATCCGCTAACTCCTCATATATACCATGTTACGGATTTTGATGCGGCTTTCCCCATCAGATAATTTTGACGGGTGTTACAGAAAAAACATAAACCGAAGCAAAGCGAGGGCGGGTTGCAAGTACAGCCGAGTTCATAAATATGTGTACACTCTAGTACCTAAGTGACAAGGTACTCAATTTTACACATATTTATGAACTCGACTGTACGTAAATATTTTTACCTACGTAATAATGTGTCTATATCATAAAATTTTAGCGTAAACAGTAGTTACACTTTATACGCTTGTATATTAACAAGAAAAACTCCTTCAAGCTAATTTACACTCTAAAATTACCATCCTGAAAGTTTAAAGTAAGAAGTTATAATAATGGCCTCTGTTTGAAGTATCCCAGGTAAAGATGTGGCGCTATTAGCTGGAATCGCCCTATTTACAGTATAAAGTGCAGCCCAGCCTGTACCCCTACCATGAGTTACAATTACCGTACTCTAGCTAGCGAGTCGAATGCTCTGTCCCTCGCAGACCTCATAATATTCTCATAGAGTGCAAGGGACAGAGCATTCGACTCGCTAGCGAGTACGGTATTAGTAAGGGTACTGTAATGTTCTATCTTAATCGACAAAGCCACTGGGGAACAGTAGTGTAAGATATCTCGAGCGTTGTTCGGGTTATAAACGAAGATTTCCGATGGTGCCACTTTCACGAATCAATTTCTTTAGGTTTATGTTGAAATTCCCAAGTTTTATAAGTCCTTATGTGTGCTTTGTATGTTGAATAATGGTTTATTTGAAAACCATTTCTTTGAGTTCTTAAACTTAATGAAGTTACGTTAATAATAAACTTCAAAGGGCCCTGCCAAGATGCGTTGCGCTTACTAGCGTTTCTATGCGTTTCGTTTTTAAATCAATCGCGTCACTGGTAGATCACGTGACTTTTCGTATTGCGTCATCTACCAGTGACGCGATTGGTTTAAAAACGAATCGAATAGAAACGCTAGTTTTTGTAATGCATCGTGGCAGGGCTCTCGGACCTTTCACTAGCTGAACCTAAATTAAGTTAGCATTTTTTTAAATTCTTTTTATGTTAATCTAGAATACGTTTGTCGTAGACAATTAACAATCGGAACCAGTCACAAGTTTCCTAAATTCTAGACTACAAAATCCCTTAGCCAGTAATTTTTATCAAACCCGATAAAGAATGATGGGCAAAGATGTATGGAACCCAGCCCAATCACCAATAGAATTATAACGTATGCAGGCTTATTGATCCCACTATTTGCTGTAATTGTTATTATGACGACTAGACTGTGAAGGCTGGGAGAATCGAGATACTTTTTTATCCCCGACGCAAAAAAGAGTGGTAACGTGTTATAAGTTTGACGTGTAAGTGTGTGTGTGAGTGTGTTTGTTTAAACGGAGTAATCTCTAGAACTACCCATCGGATAAAACTTTTGGTACATGATAGCCATTTTCATGAGGAAAAGTTTAGTCTAAAAATTCGGTCAAGCGTGAGTCGGATATACGGGAAATAGCATTGCAACGCATGCGCGGCGCAGCTAGTGTAGTAATAAACGTTGTGTGTGTGTGAATATTTGCAGGCTGATAACTCTCTTCTCCGGGGTTTTTGTAGTTTGTCCCCTTATTAGAAAATGAAGCTTATGTAACTAGCTTTCACGTGGTATACATGAGATTTGTATTGGTTATATGGCCCGATTTGCCCATCATTCTTTGTTTTCGAGTAGGCAATAAAAAAGCTAAGTTAAAATTTAAACAAATGCTGCTGGTCTTAAGCAATCGAAAAATGTTTTCACAGAGGTTACTTAGTCTAGTTGGTAATAGCGTAAATAGCTCGCCTACAAAGCTAGCAGTCCCGGCCGGTAAGGGCAAATATTTGTGTTTTGAGTGGGAGTAGCTTCCTAAGTTACGTTTTGCATTTTTGTATATACATAAATATAAGGGGGGCCAAAAAAAAATGCAAACTACACCAGTAAAGTCTAGTAAAGGTGCAAAATATTCTTGCCCACCCTGTATTTTTGTCGTCGTGTAATTGTTCATAATTCCTTCTCATGCGATTTATTTTTTAACATTCGCCTGTCTTGTACACCCATAACAAAGTATAAATAGAAAAGTAGTTCGTCTCCGGCTCTTTACGAGTTTTTATTACCTATTTCCGCTCGGGCGGTAGGGTTGCGTCGATGTTCATCAACACACGCAAACAATAGCGACGTCGGCGACTAAAACGGCTCGGTCCGTTCAGGGGCTTGATTCTCTGAAAACGCGGTCGGACGAACGAACGAGTGAATGTCGCAGCGGCGAGTTTAAGTAGTCCAGTCAGAGCGAACAAAACACATTTTAGCTCGTGAATTTTCAATTTGGCAGCATGGCTTCTGCCAATAAGATCGAACGTATAAGGCTGCCTAATTGAGAATGCACGCGCTAAAATGTGTTTTGTTCGCTCTGACGGGACTACTTAAACTCGCCGCTGCGACATTCACTCGTTCGTTCGTCCGACCGCGTTTTTGAGAGAATCACACCCCAGTTCAGTTTGCTCGCGGCGCGTACGGTCCAGGCACGCACACATGCAAACCGCGCAAAATACCTTTCTTTAAGACGAATTACCTACTGTTTATACTGCGCCCGTAGCTCAATTTACGGGAGAAAGTTCCTGATATTTATGGACATAGTCTTATACATCTACATAAATAAATTAACTTTTACGTATTTTCAGTCCTTTTGATCAGACTCGAATTTTCTAGGAAAAGATAATCAATCTCCTGTTTGCCTTCCTACAGGATGTGTTTTTGGGAGCCGCTTAACGTGAACCTTCAGGCTGGATAATATTTTGTTTTACTAAATAAATACCCGCCTGTATTTAGTACCAGAGTATTTTCTTTCCCAAGTCATTGCTTGCTAAGTAAACAGATTGTTATATCAAGGGAGTTTGTCCACCGTCGAGTTGCTAACTTTGAGATCTTATATTAAGCAGGCTTATGAGTCTGACCGAGCTTCTGCTCAGTTCATTTGTATAAATAGTTTCGTCTATTTTGGTTGAAGATTTTAAATTATGCTTATTGGAGTTGACCTTAGTTAAAACTTATATTGTATAGTTTTACGTATATTTATACTTTATATACTAAGAATCTTTAAAAAATAATACTGACACAGTTTTATGTTTCAACACTATTATTTTCTTTGTAACGACCTTAATTTTTTTTTCTGTTTCCCCCATTGTTTGAGTAGTAAAGTATGCCATTAGGCATTAAGTCCGTCATTTTGTACTTTATTCTGTTTTGTGCATTTAAGTTAAGAGGCCACCTATGCTAAAGTCTGGAGTGTTCCGCGATCTAGATCTCAATAACCACAACGCCTTTGTATCTGTTTTTTGGATATATTAAACTTGATCATATTTGCTTGAGACTGTCGAACGTGAAAACACGATTAGAAATTAAATCCTCGATACTTTTATTTTTCAAACATGACACCGTTTTTTCATGTTTTTGGTTGAATCTTCGAAACCCTATAATCTTTAACGATGATTGTCGATTCAATAGTTGAGGATATGTAACTTCTTAATCCTGGCAAAACATTTTTTCAATAAATGTTGTGGTTTTAAAGTAAGCAGCGATTAATTGAATTTAACGCTGCCGTCAAGGCGCGAGCGAACTATCTCCATCTCACATTCTTCGCGCGGAAGCAAATAAAGCCATCCCTTTTTATTGTTGTGGGGGCGTGGGGGGTGAAATTCGGTCAGCGGTTAAAAACAGGTAGCAACTGTCAACCCTATAAATAAAAAAAGTTGCTTAGGACTTCCAGTATAACAAGATACAGTGCTACCATTTTGTTAATAGCGATCGGCAATCTTCGTATTTCTATGACACACGGGTGACAAATATACTGTCAGTTGCGAGTGCAAGCGTGATAGCGATAGCCAGCCAAAGGCTATTAAGAAGCTGGGAATAGTGTACGAGTATTGTCGTTGGAGAGATATATGCCATTCATTAAGTTAAAGTGGACTGAATAGAGAGTATGTTATTCTAAGGATAATTTATACAATTACTGACTCACCCACTACGTTGAGTTGGAAGGCTAGCGACATCTTCGGTTCGGTGTTGACTTGGCACTCGTATATGCCGGCGTCCCTTTCTTGAGGAAACTTGATCTGCAATGTCCAGTTTTCCGACTTGTCTGGTCGTATTACCTGTGATATTAGACAAAAATTATATTACATACATACATACATAAACACACGCCTTCGTTCCCAGAGTGGGGTAGGCAGAGCTACAGAATTACCAACAACTCTAAAAACTTGTTGATAATTCTGTAACCACATTTTGCACAATCAGGCATATTACCAGCGTATTATTATTATATTTACCAGCGTATTACCTCTGACAGGTTGCAAGCCCATCGCCTAACAGTACTACAAGCCTTTATTCCCTTAGTCGCTTCTTACGACATCCACGGGAAGACATGGAGTGGCACTATTCTAACCCGGCAGCCACACGGGGAAAATATATTGTTTCTAAGAATAATGTTTATGAATATTTCTAAGCGTAATGGAAATAAAGTTAGTAAAAGTAGGATAGTAAAAGTAAGTACTTTGGAAGAATTATAATTGTTTTCGAATAAAAAGGACAATCTAAGTTACGACACGTTTTTAAATAAATATTTAATTAATTAACCATTAACTTCGTAAGGCCCAGCGTGCAATAGAATGTACATAATCAAGGCAATTTAATTTGAACTGTGTTGCAATGGGAATAAGGTTTATTTTCCTATCTCCATAAACTGAAAATGCCATTATCGGACAAACGTAATTGAACTTTATTGCCTTGATGGTAGATTAAAAGTCGCACGCACAAAAATCTCCCTGTTTGTAGTATGGTGGGCCTTACGTGGTTAAGCAATTTTACACGGTTAATTATCCATACTTCTTACTCACGCTATAAGTGTGAATGTTTGTTTGTTATGCTTTCATCACCGAACCGTGGTTATTCCAATTAAAATTAAATTAAATTTAGATAAAGTTTGAACTCCAAGGAAGAGAATAGAGTAATTCTCGGAACATAAGAAAATACCAAAAATAGTGATTTTATTTACCTGAAACCGTTGGTCAGATGTGTAGGTTAATATTCCTGCAGTGAGTATATGCAGGTCTCTTTTTCTTATCCACGATACCTGCAAACAAATAACATTTTTTTAGCATCAATCAGACATAGTAAAAGCTAGCAATTTCCCTTCAGTTTTTTAGGACACCCTATAGAACAAATTGTAGAAGTTTAGGTCACCAAGTTTTATATAAGTGACTATTGAACCATGTTATAATTATCGATAATTAGGATTATGATTTTGGTGGCATTTCTTGGTTTGAGAATCCATGGAGTTGCTAGATATCGTAATTCTTATTTAAATACCACCTTGATTTTAACCTTCAGTATTGCCATATTTCAAATTCTGTTTTTCCATAACTATTAATATTTGATCTTTTGTTACGCTTTCAGAGCGGTGATATCTCTGCTCGATCAAAACTATACAAAAAATAATTAAAATTGCAATACTGAAGGTCTAATCAAAGTGGTATGGTTATAATAATTAGGAAATAGCATCTCCATGGATTTTAGTACCACGGTATGCCACCAAAAGTTCGGACCGTAGTTTTGACCTTCAGTGTTTTCAAATTTCAAAATAAATTGACCTACTAATATTTGATAATTTGTTACGCTTTCAGAGTGGAGATATACTACACACCAAAATTAATTTAAATTATTTTAGCGGTTTAATGAATGTTTGAATTCTTAAATATGACAGAAGTTTAAAATCAAGGTGGTATGATCATAATAATTAGGAAATAGCGACTCCATGGATTCTAGAACCACGGTATGCAACCAAAAGTTTTAACCCTAGTTACAATACAAACCATATGACATGTTACGTGGTCCGCCGCATAAGACCGCCCACAAGAAGCTTAGCCGACTCACATCTCCTCAGAATCGCTCCCCAAAGACCTATTCTCTTAATGAAATGAATAATTCGAGTTTGTGTCAAATCTTGCGTGCCCTAGGGGTCTATTCTGATAACTCAAGTTGGAGCACTTCAACTTGGGACAAGGACTTTTCTTTTGATGTTTTTATTAATGTTACGCTGTTTTTATTTAAAAGACTTCGGGGAGTTCATACATCATTTTAATCGTGATAAGACAGTTTTTAGGGGTTGCTTTTAACAAAAACAACTGAACGCAATGATAAATCAGAATCAGGTTAAAAAAGTTGTTATTAATTGCTTCAAAATAAGAATATAAAATGTAATACTTGAATATTGTCAACAGAAACAAGAACGATATACTAACGTTAAAAATAATTTTATAGTAGTTTTTTGTGCCACTATGGAAACCTGTCATAATGACAGCGTCAAACCACATGACAGAAGTTACGCTTAAATAAATGATTAACGTTATGCGACAGGGTTCCATAGTCGCATAACAATTAAAGTCCTTTACTTTACATGTGGCCTTGTGGTCCTAGTGAAAAAGGGTATAAGTCATCTGAAGATCAATTGAAAAAGGGTTTAAGTCTAGTGTACTCCGTTCATGTATATACCCTTTTTTATTACGAGTTAAGTCGACTTGTACCCTTGTTCAATAGGACAAAGTAGGTAAGTACCACATATCGCTTTGGTTTCATTACGGCTTAATTGCGTTTTACCCTTTTACCAATACTCTTAGATCTCGAAAGGACTAAGTGTCAAAATACCTAAATCCCAGAATACCTATTTTTTTTCTCATAACACCGGATTCTCAATATGGCTGAATTTTAAATGTCATGTTTTTAAATGGCTCATAATGACCAAACTTCACAACACCTTTATCTCAAAACATCATATTTTCAAATGATCCAAATACCAGAATACCTAAATGTTAAAAGTCTAGTTAACCTTCATGTATGATTGGTGATGCTTTACTTTACTATCTTCCCTAATGCTGGCCACTTAAATTGAAGTGCTGATATAAAGAGGTTTACCCGCTATGCAACTTGGAGGATTTCATTATAAGAGTATGTGAAAACGAATTTAGGCATTTTGAGACTGTGACGTTTTGCCATTCCGGTGTTTTCGGCTTAAGTTATTTTGAAATTTTAACGTATATGATTCGGTATTTAAAAGGGAATTACGGGTAAAGTTTTTAGGTTACAGTCATTTTGATTTTCCATCATTTTAAGAGTGAGGCAATTTGATATTTAGGTTTTACAGGGACCATGGCAATTTAAAATTTCGTCAAATTAGAGAATAAGGCATTACGCAATTTAGATTTATTGAAACCTAAGCCACATGTCTGACTGAGTACAGGTACAGTCTTTGCGTTATAAGTAACTGCACACTTTGGTACCCTGTCGCTTTAACATCTTTGAGAGTTTAGTGCAGCAGTTCGAACATGATGTTAGAGTGACAAAGAACTAAAGTGCACAGCTACTTTTAAGCCCGGCCGTACAAGGCAGAGTTAGGCACTTTCTACTTTGTTTAAACTTTGCTTCTAAGGTAAAATCTGCAATTTAACAAGACGTTTAGTAAAATAATAAAAAAATAGCTTTTTGGTAAATCAATATTTGGGAAAGGATAGATTTGACTAGTTTTTAAATTTCATGACCAATCTATATATTGTGCAATTTTGCCCGTGTGGTTTCCGGATTAGAATAGTGCCACTCCATGTCTTCCCGTGGATGTCGTAAGAGACGACTAAGGGAATAAAGGCTTGTAGTACTGTTAGGCGATGGGCTTGCAACCTGTCACTAATACACTGGTAAACATCTTAGCCTGATTGTGCAAAATGTGGTTACAGAATTATCAACAAGTTTTTAGAGCTGTTGGTAATTCTGTAGCTCTGCCTACCCCACTCTGGGAACGAAGGCGTGAGTTTATGTAATTTATATATTAAAAATGTATGCAGTTTTATTGTCGAGCAGGTTAAAATCTCTTAAACGATGTAATATCGGTTTACAACTACGCTGCTCTCACATCTGTTGATGTAGAAAGACAACATCAAACATAGAAAAAAATATGAAAATTTACTATATTAAATTAAATTCAGTGAGTTTTTTCAAATATAATTGCGGTTTTATTTTTAACAACAGACTTTTTTTTTTTTCTTAATTAATGGCTTTCACTCCTTGTGTTTAACAAGGTGTATTTCGCCAGTATCGAGTTTTAGACAATCAACATGGACTTATTAGAGAAACAAGTCCATGGATATCACACGCGAGGACAATTGTTCGGTTAAAGAGATTTACTCTGGTGGACTAAACAGAAGCACATGGGGTTAGCTCCACGCGCTTCTGTCAAGTCATACTGCCTTTGACGAGTTGTGCCGCCATTATTGTCAAATAAATAAGAGCTATCAAAAATGTTGACAATACGATTACACGTCAAAAGCAATAAGGTTTTATAGTGAAGAATCTCAGCCCAGGTTGTGGCGCGTATTTCAAATGCAACGTTTGACGTAAGTGACATAAAATGCTACCGGTCGTCGATCATTAGTGATGGGATAAGGTGATGGTAGGGATCTGATCGGACCCCGCTCAATGCCCTTCCACCACTAAATTTAAAATATTATCATTTTTGCACGATTAAGTTCCGTCTACATTTTTTTTATAGATAAAACATTCAAGGAAAAACTATTGTTCCATACAAAAAACGTTTTACGTAACGACTATAATCATTTTTAAAACTCGAAGCGAGCAAAACAGTGTAAATTCCTTTCTCTCGCTAGAAACGCAATAACACAGTTTTCTGCAATAAACGACATTCAAGGTATTCGTTCCGAATAAAGACATAAAAGCACTTACAGCCTCAATGGGGTTGAAACTAGAGTAATGGATGTCTCCAGTTCAATGGAAGAACGTGACAAGAATTGTATAATTTATAGTTGGTTACTGTTATATGGTATTCGGTCTTTGTGTTTCGGGGATCGTTGAAATATTTGTGGGTTTCTTTGTCTTAGTCTACACTTATATTATAAAGAGGAAAGATTTGTTTTTTTGCATGTTTGGAAAGAATAAACACATAAACTAAAGAACCGATTTCAAAAAAAATCACTATTAGAATGCTACATTATTCCTGTGTAACAACAGCTAGTATTAGATAATGGTTCCAACGGAAGACCAGCGCTGACTATGGTTCCAACGGAAGACCAGCACTGACTTTAATGCCAGCATTATGCTGGCCAAATCGGACCATTTCGTGGCTACTTCCTTCTTGTGATGTTAGATGTTAATCTGTTCTTTTTTTATGTATGTCACGAATAAATGATTTTTCTTTCTTTCTTCTTTTCCTTTCATAAAGATTAATACAAAGAGGCTGTTTAATTTTAGTCTTGAGTTTTTTATTGTACTTTGTTTTAGTATTTGCTACAAGTTGGTTTGACGATACGCTAGACCAGTTGGTAGTTCGATTCCCGGTATGGTCAAATATTTGTTGATGAGCACCAGTATTAGTTTCTGAGTTTTCTAAGTATGCATTTTTATGTTAGTATTTTAATCGTTGCCTAGTACCCATAGTACAAGGCTAAAGCTTGATTTGGCTTGGCTTTCAATTTGTGTGAGATTGTTACCTAATATTTATTTATATCATTTATTGAAGTGTTCTTATAACTGTTTCTTTTTTAAAGAAACCCAGGGTGAATACAGTGTTTAACTAAACCATTATTACGTTTTCATTTCCAAGAAAATATTTCACGGAGAGTAACAAATAGATCAAATAAAAAATTGGAAACGTACAAACCTAGTTTTTCATAACAACTATAACATATTCCAAAATCTTAAAAATCGGACTTGATTTAGGGGTTAAAAACGTTAACGCCCGGAGCTAAATTTGTATGGGAAAAATTTGACAGCTACGTGATTTGAGCGCCGGCGCCGGTTCACAATCCTGTTATAGACGAAATTGAAAACCAGAGTGACGCCGGGCGCGAACAGCTAGTTTTGAACTAGTTTCAAACAACTAAAGGGGAGAGCGTGGCTAAAAGTTACCGAGGTAAGTTGTTCCGATTGAAATAAATCCACAAGGAAAAGAGATAAGACATTTTCAGCCTAAGACAAGGCAATATGATTGAAGAAAGAACTAATTATCAAGGCTGATTAGCAACAAGTTCTTTGATAAGCTGTTAATTACTAAATGGTTAATAATTCTCTAAGTACAACTTAAACTTTACTTGCCATGACATACAATTGGTTTCCTGATGATTCGTACGATATTGTTGATTATTAGTTACCAACTTAAATAAACAGACTTGGTTTAATCATATTTTTTTTAACAGATATGGGAGCAAGTTACCCCAGCTTCTTAACAATTTGCCCCAAGTTGGGGTAAGTTGTTACTTTCCGACTTTAGGCATTAAAAAAAACTCACAATAATGAACCAAATAACCTGTCTTAATAATCAAAGTAACATAATTATGTAAGTTGATTTTGATAGCATCGTACGAATACTAAAATCAAGTATTCTTAACAAATTTTGAGGTTAACTATAAATAAAAACTTTTAGCCCCGCTCTCCCCTACAAGCTATCGTTTTGACACTTGATAAAAAATCGCTCAGTTGACCGGTTAGTCGACATCCTTATTTTGTCAGAACAAAATAAGCTGTATTCCACTCGTTAAAACCTAATTGCTAATGACATGTCATATTTTCAACGTTATGATACTTTTGACAGTAATAGCGGCCGAGTTAAAAACAAAACGATAGCAAATCAAAAGCAATATAGATGTACCGAGTAAAATAGAGCCACTATGTTGTTAGTTTTATCAGGGTTCCGTACCCAAAACGGGACCCTATTACTAAGACTTCACTGTCCGTCCGTCTGTCTGTCTGTCACCAGGCTATATCTCATGAACCGTGATAGCAAGATAGTTGAAATTTTTACAGATGATGTATTTCTGTTGCCGCTATAACAACGAATAAAATAAATATTTAAGGGGGCTCCAAAACAACAAACGTGACGTTTGAAATATTCAAAGATCAGAAAAAAAAAACAAAAAAAAAGTATAATGTTATGGAACCCTTCGTGCGCGAGTCCAACTCGCAATTGACCGGTTTTTTACTTAACACGACTACATCGCGACATCGCTCAAGTGATTCACGCTTACCTATAGTCGGTTTATAAACGCCGCCGCCGACACAAAGCCGGTCGAGCAGTCACTATTGATTATACTATTTTAGCTGAACTAGGTCTCGGCGGAATAACCACATAATCAGCGAACGCAGTAACTAGTAGGTACTATTATATTTTATTTTTAGTTTGTAAATTACCCTAGTCTGATATATTTGTCGTCTGTTATTAAAATGGTTTTGTGTATTTTCAAAGTGGCAATAGACACATTTTTCCTTATTTTAGTCTTTAATATTTATATTTTATTTTATTATTATTTTATTTAGGGATAAGTTCGCCTTTGTATTTTTATCTATTTTATAATTGTTATCTCTTTTGTTGGTACAATAAATTGTTTGCTAAATATACATACCTACATACAATATGAATTGGGAAAAATAATGACATGGTTTAGTTCTTGGTAACATATCATTGCGTTGTATTTTAGTTCTAAATTATGGTTGAAGTTTCTAGAAAGTTATTTTAAAATCGATTGCAATTCTATGAAACAAACAAATAATCACAGAAAAAAATGCATACAATGAAAACGTTATAAAACATAGCGTAAAAGTCCATTATGATTCTTTAATCCAGAGCAATGAAAACAAGTAATTGGATTAAAAAGATTTTATTTCAATTCAGAAGGCTTTAAATGTGCTAGTTTTATTTCGTATGGTATGTTTAAAATAAAAAGAGACGTTTAAAGCAAAGGTCATGCAAGTATTGTTTAATTGAGACACACATTTTTAATGACAATGAATCCGAACCAAATGAATTAATAACTATTTGAAATGACTCTGGAAAAGTGGCATTTCCCCTATCACGTGCTTATTGCTATTAAAAAAAACTTTTTCAAATTACCAAACATAATAAGCAACCTTACTTATCATGTAATTTTGTATTTAATTAGAGATTTAATTTCAACGTGTATTTAAAACATCTACGAAGAACGAATCAACAGTTTTATTAGCCTCTGTGGCATTTGGTTGTAATAAATTATAACACTGAAGGGAAAATTATACTCAATAAATATCAACGATTATACTAAAATTTGAACTAGAAATACTGTCTTCATCTAGAAATACATCCGGTAACTATATTGTAACAATTTGAGTCACTGTGTTATAATTATAAAATAGGTCAGTAAGTCTTCCTGTGGGTCAGTAGGTGTACGCGATGAAATACCAGAGAACGTTTTGTTTAAATGCTTAATAACTGTAACTCTCCAGTAACTATTAACATAGTAAAAAAATTAATAAAGTCGGGCAAAGTTGATAAAGTAATTAAATAATATTGCCATCAATTATTTAAAAAACAAAGCAAGACGGGAAATTAATTAACCATCGCTTTACTGATACTTATCTATTTTGCGCTCTGGCAACGTTTGATTCATTTTAAAGGCAAATTGTTGCAAATATCTCTTCACAACATTTTCAGCCGCCTACAGCTGAAAATTAGATTTAAAATCGCAATGTGCCATTTTGCATAACTAGTTTCATCGAAGCCGCAGTCGGGAATGGTTTCGAAACGGTATATTTTTTATACAAGGGTTTTTGAGAGGAATCGGAATTTTATTATCGCGAGTGGTAATAAGCGGTTGCGGCTTTTTACTGTTGGAATATATTTTTCTCAAACATACCATGAAATATTTATGTTATGTTCCTTATAATAGGCTGCGAAGTATGACGTTTCAGGTGCGGCTAGGACAAGAGGTCGTTAATGGAATTTTATACAAATCGTGCAGGCCTAGGCCGGCAAAGTCCTCTTTTTTAATTTCCATTCCACATAAATTTGTGGCACAGGCACTTTGATTTTTTTGTTGTTTATTTCATTGAATGTTTGAAAAAACCACTATACAAACCTCGGCGGGAAATATGGGGTTGCCCGCTTCAGACCTATCCGTCTATATGTCTTCGGCCGGCAACCCCTTTTGTCCCGGCCACTGTAGTAATGTACTATTAAAAGTCTAATTTTTTATTGATGACTGAAATAGGGCGCAGATAATGAGGTTGTTAACAGAGTGAAAGGGATGAGTACATTATTGTTGAACAGGGGAAAAAGAGTCGGCGTGAATGGATTGATTAGTTTTAAACCATGTACAGTTAGATATCGAGGGGATGAGTTATTTACGGAACAACTGCATTTAAATTCTTTATGATTTTTTGGAAATTTTGTGTTTGAGTTAAATGTTATTGTTCTTCTGACCCCTTTGAGATCCTTAACTATATATTATTGTATATTATAATGACAAATATACCTAATATTTAATTTATATTTTACTGGAAACCATGCCGCGAGCGGACCTGCTAGGGGGTGAGGGGGTGTTCTTTTTATAGTGGTGATTATTATTTATAATTTTAATATTTGAGTAGCTTAGTTTAATTTTAATTTAAATACGTTTAGCTTTAATTTTTTAATTGTATTAATGTTGAATTCTGTACTTAGTTGGATATAGTAAATAAAGTACTTTCTATAATTAAAAACTTACTGCACTTTAAATATAATACAAAGTAGGTAATAATTAAAAATTAAAACTAAAACTATGGCAAAATAAATACTAATAAATAATACTAATTGTATTAATATATTTAATCATGTTAAATACCTAATTGAAATTCTATTGTAGTAGATTTAGTTAATATGAGTAGGTGTATATAAGTCAGTGCAATATATTTTTTAAACCAAAATGAATAAATATAAGATTTTTCTGGCATAGTCTTAGTTTTTTTTTTAGCAATACTGTTATGCTATAAAAAAATCTAAGACTATGCCATAAAAAAAACTTATATTTATTTGTTTAAAAAATATATTTAATACCATCAAAATAGAATTATAATGAACAAAACATGATTATTACATCGAAAAAAAGTTAAATACGATGATATAATAAACAATCTTAACTTGTATAGAAAATACGTTGGCAAGGTTCGAAGTCGATTCTTTTCATCGAAATAACAAGGTGCATAAGGCCACGGAAATTGTAAGCCGCGGTGGGCTAACAATAGGCCAATATCGCCTCACAAAAAGGCCAATTTCAGCGAAATGCCAATACGTTGACATTAGATTAGATTTTCGGGAAAATGTAAAAGCAGCGTTGAATAGGCTTCACCACAATTTGCTAAAATGTCACTTTGGAGGTGACTGATAACTTGTATTTTAACCCCCAACGCTAAAAGAGGGGAGTTTGTCTGTGGTATTGTAGTTCCTAAACAGATAGACTTTAAAATAAAAACTATTTTAATCCAACCTGTACAGCGTTCTAACTGTACAGTGTGTAACAGAAAACGTTACCTCGTAAGGGCAACATACTGCAAACAGGGAGTTTTTTGTTAAGTGGGACTTTGAATCTACTGTCAAGGCAATAAAGTTGGAAGATGTTGCGATGATTGTCATTCATTTAATTACATTTATTAATGTAGAAAAATACAAATATATACAATACTAGAGGACGCCCGCGACTTCGTACGCGTAGAATTAGTTTCCCGCTACTCCCCTCAATGTAACCCGTTAGGGGATGAATTTTCAAAAATCTTTTCTTAGTGCTCACTTACATTATGAAAGGAACCCGTGTACCAAATTTCAAGTTTCTAGGTACAGTAGTTTAGGCTGTGCGTTGATATTTAAGTCAGTTAGTCAGGTTTGCCTTTTATATATATATATAGGTATTATATATATATACACTATACAATTATAATTATAATAATTAACAACTAATGTAACCTATTATCAATAAAGTTCAATTACGTTTGTACGATAATGCCATTTCCAGTTTATAAACATAGGAAAATAAACCTTATTCTTATTGCTACACAGTTCAAATTAAATTACCTTAATTATATACATTTTATTGCACACTGGGCCTTACGAGTAAGGTGGTTAATTAATAAATAGATAAAAACGCTTGATATAACGACGACCCCTAATAAGGACTAATATCGCTTAAACAAAAAGAAGGGAGTGAACGCTGAGAATTCTAAGATGATGATTGATTGATTGATCGCTTAAACAAAAACATTAATCTTCATCAAACCAGTGAGCCTAGAAAAATTGCTTTAAGCTAACGTAAACGATTTTCGAATACTGTCAAAATGTATGGAATTGAAGTTGGGCTCGACGCGACCATCTGACAGCTTACGTCAATCCTATCCATTTTTAACCGACTTCAAAAAAAGGAGGAGGACTCAATTCGTCTGTATTTTTTTTTATGTTTGTTACCTCAGAACTTTCGACTGGGTGAACCGATTTTGAAGATTCTTTTTTTATTTGAAAGCTGGTGCTTCCCGATTGGTCCCATTTTTTCAAAATGAAGATCTGATGGTGGAATCCACGAGGAATCGACGGAACTCTTCAAAATTTATAGGCACACCTATAGCGATTTTGGTATTTTTCATTGTAACTCGTGTATTTGGTCTTGGAAAGCACTATTTGGTGAAGTGGAACTGATGATGAAGACCACAGAAGGCCACCGGAACTCCTAAAGCAGACTTCAGTTGGACTGACCTATTTACCTACCATTTTAAAAAAGTTATCTTTTGCTTTTTCAAGGCGGGTTTTTGTTTTTTTTAAACTTTTTTGGATAATGATAACGAACGCCAAAAGCATCTTGTCTAGGGCCTTCGGGGTCCGTTTTTCGAAACTCACTAGACTAATAATTAGGGTTAGGAATTTTGGTGGCATATCGTGGTTCCAGAATCCATGGAGTCGCTATTTCCTAATTATTATAATACACTTTGATTTTGACCTTCAGTATGGTCATATTTCAAAATGAACTAAATACATTTTTATTTCGGTTGTTCCATAACTAATAATATTTGCTTGTTTGTAATGCTTTCACAGCAGAGATATCCTCCATACCAAAACTCATTTAAATTGGTTAAGCGGTTTAATGAATAAATGAATTTTGAAATATTAAAATACTGAAGGTCAACATCAAAGTGATTTATGTATTATAATATATAGGAAATAGCGACTCCATGGATTCTAGAATCACGATATGCTACTAAAAGTCCTAACCCTACTAATAATATTAGTCCATGCGGTAAATTTGACTGGATTTCATTTGATTTTAATAGATTGCAGAAAATTTTAAGTCAACTCATTATTGAGTTATGAGAAACGGACCCCAGAGACATCATCAACAAAATGTGGTAAGTCACAAAATCAACATCTAACCTCAAAATCCCATGTTTTGAAAAGAAACAAACGACACAAAAGAAAGTTTTAATACTTCCTAAACTAGGATCCCAACATTCATGGCTCGAAACTCGGAACTCGCGAACAAAATCGAACCTTTTAGGGCCTCTTTGAAAATTATACCGAACACTTTACCCGAATTTGATTTGAATACCTACTTCTGAATAATGGCTGTACTGAACTTATTTCAAAAACTTTGGTTAAAAGTTTTCGGGGTGATTATAGGATATATTAAGCTTTTGCGGTGAGTTTAGGAAAAAGTCCTAATTGGAATGCGGGCATAATTTTTATAATTTTATCAAAAAAAAAAACATACCAATTATTAAAAATATAATAAGTATTAGTATTAACTACTTAGAGGTGGTATAAACATGGTACTTAACCCATGATTATTGAGTTTCACTTCATTGCCTTCATTTCATCGAATTTCATTTCATCAATCACAAACAGTAGTTTGACGAAGTTTGTTGTTGATTTATTTTTGATTTATGAATAAACTAGCGACCCGCCCTCGCTTCGCTTCGGTTTATGTGAGTTTTCTGCAACGCCCGTACATAAAACAGAATGTATTATACATAAAAGCCTTCCTCTTGAATCACTCTATCTATTGCTGAAAACTGCATTAACCTCGTAGGACCCAGTGTGCAATCGGATGTACACAAACGAGGCAATTCAATTTGAACTGTATCGCAATTGGAATAAGGTTTATTTTTCTATCTTCATGAACTGAAAATGGCATTATCGAACAAACGTAATTGAACTTTATTGCCTTGATGGTAGATTCAAAGTCGCACTCACAAAAAACTACCTGTTTGTAGTATGGTGGGCGTTACGAGGTTAAAATCCGTTGTTTAGTTTAATAGATCTACGCGAACAAACAGCGGGAGCGACTTTGTTTTTTACTTTGATTAAATACTTGTTTGAAATGGTACCAAAGAAAGTGTATAAATACTTCCACCAACGCATAACGTAGTTTAGGTTAGGTTAAAATCAAATAACTTAAGCGGCAAGAAATGCCTTTCCATGAAATGAAACTTCTCCGTAATTGTGTAAATGCGTTGACAGGCGTTTCGATAAAATTAAAGATACTCAAAAAAATAGGACCCTGCATCAATAAACAAACAGCTATGTTGTATGATTATTAAAATATTTGAGAAAATATAGCTTTGTATGATACACCAACTTAATTTAATACCGGATCATTCAGGTTCAGATAAACTCAGTTAAACCAGCACAAAAGCGTATAAGAGCGAGAGAGAGAGAATTACAAACCCAGACGTTTTAAGAGATTGTGCAGATTGTCGTTGCAATTGAAACTTATGAATAACTAATTGCATAAACTACCAACTACTACGGTTACGCTTTTCTTCTCGTTGCTTTTACACGAATAACGTGGTAATATGAATTAGAATGGCGTAACCGACAGTTGCGGGGTTTGTTTTCTCTAGAACGAGAATTTGCTGCGGTTCGCTGATGCTAAGTAGGAGACCGTTTCTGTAGGAAATGTTTTAGAATTTGCTACAAAAACGGTCCGGACAAGTTCAAATCTTAGAGGTATACACAATTTAACGGATTTAAAAATGAAAAAGATTAAAAAATAGTACATTGTTGCAGAGGATAGAAAGTACGCGATTTTTGGACGAGTCATATAGAGGGCCGACACATAGTTGAGGCCCTCTAGTGTACGAGTCCATAAATTGCACTTTCTACCGAGGCAGACATAGTGCTTTTCACAACTACTGAGAGGAAATAAAATAAAAATTCATATTCAAAACTCAAATTTTATTTCATGTTAATGTGACATCACCGCCAATTTTACCATAGATAACTTTTTTTAATCGGGACCCTATTCTCGTGGCACTCGAGATTAATAAACTAACATGCAAGATGAAGATGTCAACTCCATATAAAATTGTATTTGTTTCGCCATTAAATATCTCCCATGTAATTTATCTCTAGTGGTTCGAGATTAGGGGCCAAGTTTGAGTTTCATTAAAAAAAAAAAGCAGTGAAATAGTTTTTAGTCTGTGTACCTTTTAGCAAAAATACACCTAATATTTTACGACACAAAATGGTGTGTTCTGATTGGTCAATTTCAATTTTTAATTTTAAGGAGCTATGACACAAAAATTGATTGATTGATTTAAATTGGTTCTTAAAGTTGGACAACAATGTTCTCGACCAATCAGCAAACACGCCGCGAAAAACATTCTTGGTCTGTCCTTATAAGTGACGTTTTGTGACCCCAAACAAGACCATCTATGGCCATATTTCCGACAATGTTGTGAAAATTACATTAATTCACCAACCATAAGACATACATATACAATGACTAGCCTGTTCCCGTGCCCTCTTCGATGGGAAATAAACATAACCCTTACAACGTCACAAACTTTACTTCTTTAAAATATTATAGCATAGAATGCGAAGATGGAGCCGAAATTCACTAATGATCTTTCTAATTGCCTTAACTACACATTAGTATCAAAATTATTTTTATTTTTAATATACGTAATTGTTTTTAATGTAATATTTTTTAAATCCACTTTGAAATGTATTTTTTATAATATCATCAATAAATGAGTACACTTACGAGCAAAATAATTGCATCACTTAGCATTTTTTGAAGTTCACCGATTATCTTTGTAAACCGACTTTTCTTTCTGAAATATTTAAATGAATTCATGTTTCTTGTAATCTAAGCTTTGCAAGAAGTAAACAAACATGGAAATTATCGAAACATTATTTCATTTAAATATTTCAGAAAGAAAAGCCGGTTTACAAAGATAATGGGTGGACATGGAAAAATGCAAAGTGATGCAATTGTTTTGCTCGTAAGTGTATCAACTTATGAGAAAACATTGAAAGTAACAAGGATGGCACGCATTGTGGGTCCTCTTGGCGGTGGAGAGGACACTGGCTCAGCAAAATTCTGAGGTGTTAGACACCTACAGCGCTGATTTCAGCCATCCAACCATACATACATACATACATGAACTCACGCCTTCGTTCCCAGAGTGGGGTAGGCAGAGCTACCAGAATTACCAACAGCTCTAAAAACTTGTTGATAATTCTGTAACCACATTTTGCCAATCAGGCTAAGATGTTAACCAGCGTAATAGTGATAGGTTGCAAGCCCATCGCCTAACAGTACTACAAGCCTTTATTCCCTTAGTCGTCTCTTACGACATCCACGGGAAGACATGGAGTGGCACTATTCTAATCCGGAAACCACACGGGCATCCAACCATTACCACCATTAATTCCAACCAGAACCAGTCATTTTGGAATCTCGAAAGTTAGCTTTACATTTTTAATTTAGGTCCTCTCTGAGTAGCAATAAGAGTTACGTTGAAAAAGTAGGAGTTCTAGCGATGGTAGGACCTTGTGTAGAATCTGCCTGGATTGCTACTATCATCTTACCCTTTAAACTACCGCCAAGCTTACTAGTCCTCTGGGCTGGTAACATTCGTTGTTTTGAAATTGCAAATTTATTTGTGCCTCAGAGCCTTACGATTAGGTGGTCAGAGGGCCCTGCCAAGATGCATTGCGCTAACTAACGTTCCTATTTGTTTCATTTTTAAACCAATCGCGTCACTGGTAGATGACGTGATACGAAAAGTCACGTGATCTACCAGTGACGCGATTGGTTTAAAAACGAAACGAATAGAAACGTTAGTAGCGCAATGCATCGTGGCAGGGCCCTCTGACTTTGAAACGAGTTGCCATTGTCTGTTAGACAATGTTCTGTAGCTTTGCTTATGGAGATGATGAAGAAATTGTGGCTTGTAAGTGTTCCTTAACTGATGTACACAAATCAGTATAATAATGCATTATATTAGAAAATTGGTTTTAGTACTTTTTTCGTTTTTTTTTAATCATACCGGTTTGTTTATCATTAGGGTCACTCAGTTCGCCTATGCAGCTGTTTTTTTTATTGCATGTGTTTTGTGTTCTTTTTTTATTCTTGTACAATTAAGAGTACACTTACAAATACATACATCAGTGTGTTCGTTTCCCTTCGCCATTATTTAAGTATGATTGGAAATCTTACCGCTTTATCCCCAAGCTGTTCGACCCGACAGTGGAGGAAGGCTGTCTGCCCCACCACCGTGGTGACATTGCGGGGCACGTTGTATTCGAAGAATGGGAACGATCCCACGCTGTCTTCGCCATAGTGTGCTGTTCCTGCAAAAAGGGAGAGGATAGTTAATCGATTGATCTCTCAGTACTATTTAAAGCGGAAACAAGTAGACAACTCCTCAGGTATCGAGATGTGCTGCGACACAAACGGTGCTGTATAGAATGCCTGCAGTGGGAGCACCAGGCTTCTTTGAGGCCAGGATTAGGGTTTGCAATGCGGATCCATTTTGTATGGAAGATCTGGATAATCCGGATCCAGATCCAGATCTTCCCATACAAAATGGATCCGGATTGCAAACCCTAGCCAGGATGGTGAGCTTTGGTCAATCGCAAAGTTCATGTTTTAGAATTCAATGTCTTTTAAATGACCTTGACACTAAGCGAGATAAACTAAAAACCTGGTCTGGCTTTACTTTACAAATTACACGAATGGTGTGCTCACATGTCCGAAGTGTTGCAGATGTTTCTGCAATAAGATTGTCTGTGCTAGTCACATGCGAGCACACAATCGGAGTTATATCTGGGGGCAGGGGACAATGTCACACCAATTGACCTAGTCCTAAACTAAGCTCTAGGCTTGTACTCTGGATACTAAACAATGATATAAATACTTATATAGAGAAACATATACTTAAATATATAGAAGACATCCATGACTCACGAATAAATATTCGCGCTCATCACACTAATATCTGTCCTTACCGGGATTTGAACCCAGGACCGCTAGCTTCATAGGCAGGGTCACTACCAACTAGGCCAACGCGTTGTCAAAAGATTGATTGGCTATGCTAGTCACATGCGAGCACACAATTGAAGTTGAACGCAGTCAAGATGATGATAACTTTAAAAAACTCTAAGGTCAAGTGGGGCTATTACGTCAAGTGGATTTATCTCCCGTTTTAAAGTTCCTATTGACCAGTAATAAGTTATTATTGACCAGTAGATATTTTTTTCTCTACTTCACCCATTGCACTCTTCGACACGAACTTTAGAACGGCAAACTTTAGAACGGCAGTTCAACCCACTTGACGTAATTGCCCCACTGACGTAATATCCCTGCTTGACCTTAACAAAGCCTCTAAAAGGCCGCCGCCGGGACCCTATTACTAATCCTCCGCTGCCTGTCAGTCCGTCGATCCATCCGTCCGTGTGTCTATCAGCAGGTTGTATCGCATGAACCGTAATTAGTACACAGTTTTAATTTGTATTGCCGCTGTAATAACAAGTAATATAAATTAAATAAATTGAAAATTGAACAACGTCGATATCCTTATACAAGATTTTTTTTCACAATTTTTTGCTCAATCTTATTGTTGTGTGGTACGGAACCCCTACGGACCCTAATTGTAATAATATTTATGCATTTAATAGCTTTTGCCCGCGACTTCATCGGCGTAGATTTCGATTAACATTATTCCTTCAAGAACTTTTAAAATTTCCGTAATGAAGTGTTATGTGCTATCCCGGTATCCTATGTGTTAATCCAGGGTATAGGCTATCTCTATTCCAAATTTCATCCAAATCCGTCCAGCCGTTGCAGCGTGAAGGCGTAACAAACTAACACACACACACACAAACTTGCGCATTTATACAGGGTGACATCTAATTCGTAATACAAAATGTTATTTTCTGGATCGACTCATGATTACGATCAACTTTTAATATGGGACCAACTTCGAAAACGGAAACACAAAATCGTCATCTCCATACAAATTGTGAAACCAGCTGATTGCTTTTTAGTATGGGAGGTTCAATTTTTTTCTACCGATTTCGATATTAGTCCCATAGTAAAATTTTATCGTAATCATGAGTAGATCCAGAAAATAAAATTTTGTATTACCAATTCGAGGTCACCCTGTATATTAGTGGGATTAACAAACAATAAAAATCATTTTATAGTACATTACTACTGAGGCCGGGACGAAAGGGGTTGCCGGCCGAAGACATAATAGGCGGCTGAGCAAAGCGAGGCCGGATAGGTCTGAGGCAGGCAACCCCATATTTCCTGCAGAGGTATGTATAGTGCTTTTTCAAACATGCCTTGAAATAAACAACAAAAAATCAAAGCTTTTTTTTTTAATACGCATTTTGGCAAAATGTCTTGATGCCTGTGCCACAAATTTATGTGGAATGGAAATTAAAAAAGAGGACTTTGCCGGCCTAGGCCTGCACGATTTGTATGAAATTCCACTAACGACCTCTTGTCCTAGCCGCACCTGAAACGTCATACTTCGCAGCCTATGACATCACATCAATATCTCATTCCTCGTTTGATAAAAAACTATTCTATTCTATTACCTACTTGTCAAGTAATAAGGAAACCAAATTAAGTACTTCCAGTTTTAACGCATTTCCGGTTAAAAGCCCAACCGTAGTTTATAATTGAGTTCTGCACTTAAATACATCAAGGGAAGCCAAGACGTCGTTACTATGCTATTATAGTAGTTTGTAACTAGACAATAAAGTCGGAATTCCTGTGTGGCGCACGCTACGCACGCATGATATACACGTAAGGCACGTGGATACATTTTTCTAGGCGTAAGGGACAGGACAGGACAGGACACACTCGAATTGAAGTCTGATATACGGCTAGAGGTAGAATAATTGAAGCTAGAGTTTCACTATACAGTGTGTTACCAGCACCCTGGCTTTTTTTAAAGGAGGTTAAAATAACTTATATCTGTAACGTAACCATGACATTAATTTAATTAATAAAAAAAAAACCAGGCTTTGTTAACTTTCTAACAAAATTTTAATTGCCAGCAATGTAAAGCACAGCAATTTGACAAGTTTAAATGACAGTCGACGGATACATTGATTGTTATGATTTGCCCCCGTACCCTGACATGCCTTGTACTAAGCAACAGCGATACTGTTAACGATTAACACCCAACACATGCACTAGATTAAAGGCCCAGCCACACCGCTTGCGTGACGTGCACGTGCACGTGCGCGTTGGCTTTCCACTGCGTTGCATAGTGACATGTCGTAATGAGAATTCATACTATACAACGCAGTGGAAAGCAAATGCGCACGTGCACGTGTACGTCACGCAAGCGGTGTGGCTGGGCCTTTAAAATCTAAGAAAATTAATTGTGAAGTTATTTTAATTATTTTTTAATTGATAATACTTGCAAACAATTGCTAAAGCAACAATTATCGGCAGTTGTAATAAATGCCCGCATGTCGGTAACACACTGTATAAGGCTCAGGTCCAGCCGCATTATGGAGTAATGATCTCCTATATCATATAGATATATCAGATAGAATAACTTTGTAGACATATTATGTCTACAAAGTTATTCTATCTGATAAATATTCCTTGATGGTGTAGTACCATTTTGCACTCGATAGCACTTTTGGCCGAAAATCATTTGGCAAAAGGTATCGTTTCCCAACCGTAACCATTTGCCAACGCTTCTGTAACTGTAAATATATATTGTATCATGATGAGAACATTTACAGTACGTAGGTGCTACGAACGAACGCGTAGACTAATGACGTCACTTATACAAGGCGTAGCTGTGCGCTACGTAGGACGCGTGCGTAGCTGTGGAAATTATTGCCCGGCAAAATAGAGGGTGTTGTTAGTTGAAGCCTGTCTCAAGACATTTTTTAATAAGAACGTACCACTGTTTTTAAAAATGTAAACACACTGTACATGAAGATAATAAACCAAGTTTCTTAGTCAGGCTCATCAAGTATGATAATTTAATGACCTAATATTTTATTAACACGTGTTGCTAACTTGAATGTGACTTGACACTTTAGCACGTTATGTGAGGTGAGGGGATTTTAATACATAATCACTTTACCCTTAGGTTGTTAACTATGCAAATATGGGTAGGGTTACGGCCTTTTAAAATTATACCAGTCATATACAGGCTGCTATAAAAGGTGTCAAACTAGTTAAAGTAAAGAGTAGTAGTATGATTTGTAATTGTGATTGTAGTGTTTTTTTCTATCTACAAATTGTATATGTCATTGTTTTTTTAACCCGTGACATGATTGATATAATGGCATGTCAATCAATAGTAGAAATAACCTTTGCTATAATTGTTTTTGCTGTTTTAAAATCCAACAAAAGACGTAATCAACTCCAGTTTCCAAGGCTTACAAAATTACCTTCCTTCAATTGAGATCCTAGAGCGATTGATACCGAGTACTTGAGTTCACCTCATGGCGGGAGTCCAACCACTCGGCTCTCAGGTCCGACAAAGTGAGGTTAAGCGATGCGCCCGATCCGAAGCTAAGATAGCACGATCCAAAATAGCCGCTCTATTTGTAAAGCTTTTGAGTACTAGATCGGTCTTAATAGGTTTAATTTCAGGTGTTTTTTCACAGTATCAAAATAGGTTTAAGTTCAGATAAGAGTGAATTCTAAATCTTAAAATTGAACCGGGTAAACGCGAGTCAGACTCACACGAATGAAAACTTTGAATTTTTAAATTAAGCAGTTGTTTTATAAAACGAGAAAGGGTAATCCATCATTTTATTGAATTTCACTTCATCGATTGTAACATTTTCATCGAATTTAATTTCATCGAACGCTATTTTCTGCTGAAACCATGATGATTTCAGAATCAGGTTAGGTAAGACTTAATACCTCATGTGGCAAGAAATGCTTTTCGATGAAACGAATGTGACGTGAATGTGACGAATGTGACGACGAATAATGTGTTTTATATAATGCTAGGTTAAGTTCTAGAATTGTATAAGCAATATTTAAACAACGACTGACTGCTGAGTTTCTTGCGGCGTTTCTTCTCAGCAGTGGTCTCTTGCGAAGCGCTGGTAGATTTTTGACGTGTAAAAGTGTCCGTGCGGCCTACTTACTGAATAAACATCTTTTATCTTTTTTATCTTGTGAAATAAGAATTCAGCGTAATGTTGAAAGCTGGTTCGATAAATTAATTGGCCACTTGATGCTAAATGAGATCTAAGACACATTAACATTTGAATTCTCAAGACTGCAATCCTAAGGGCCGTATTAATGAACTAATCTCAGGACTTGACAGAAGCGCTTGGAGCTAACCCCATGTGCTTCTGTTTAGTCCACCAGAGTAAATCTCTTTAACCGAACAATTGTCCTCGCGTGTGATATCCATGGACTTGTTTCTCTAATAAGTCCATGGTGATTGTCTAAAACTCGATACTGGCGAAATACACCTTGTTAAACACAAGGAGTGAAAGCCATTAATTAAGAAAAAAAAAAACTAATCTCAACTCTAATGCTCGTCTCGAGACGCGTCAAAAATGACAGTGGTCTATGGTTTGACGTTTACTTTAACGTACTTATCTTGTGACGGGCATCGCAGCCAAGATAAGTTTATTAATACGGCCCTAAGATTTCAAATGCGTTGCCAATCCTTAGGACTGCGATGGAATGCCTTTATGTTACTTATATGTGTTTTCTACAATAACCAATAAAAAAAAGATTTATAATTTCACAGAAATGAGAACGTTTTATCTGTCTTAGACATAGTTCTCGCTTATACTACTTTTTTAACTCGGACATTCAAACCTATCTACTCATACAGAAAAACCGTTTTTACTCGAATTCTTTACCGAACACGCATTAAAAGCATACCGTATTCTCTCTGGGTGTCAAATAGAATAGAAAATGCGCGATTACCCTGAACAAAGGTTGATTAAGAAATTATGTGGGACTCAGGCATCTGAGCCCTAATGTGTCTCAGGTGAATAGAGTTAATTTTGGGGTGTGTACAACCCTTTTTACATGGTGTTGCTAAGCTCGGATGTGGTTATAAAGGGTGATACATTAACGGCGGTTTGATACCTAATAAAAAATGTTGACACCTGTTCTGGTGTAAAGAATAAAATCTGGCGTTTATGTTTGTAAACCCTTGCAGGGTTTCAGATGGTTTTAGAGTAATTTAGAAAGTTTTTTTTTAACTTAAAATAATTAAATTTAGACGTAGGGAAATTAATAAAGATTAATTCATTTTGGAACAAACTATTTTAGCCAAAAAGAAATGCTTCTCTGTTGACTGCTAAGCTAGTAGCAGTTTTTTTTATATCTGTTTTTTTCATAAATTTTATTTTAAGTGCAATTGTAACAAACCACTTAATAAAAAAAGGAAAGGCAAAACATGATAGATCAAAGATAAATTAAACATTTTAACTAAACTGCGGCCACAGGATACACTCACATCTATTATTTTACTTGCATCACTAAGCTATGTACCACTTTACAACAGGAAAAAACCAATTAAAACACGGACAAAGTTAAACTCTTACAAAACCTTCTCAAATGCCTCTTCCAGTGATATGTGAGTGTTTTAACCAACAGCGCATAGGTTTTGCTTGTTAAAAAAAGTATTTAAGTCACAGCCTTATCCATTACCGACTTACCTAACCCTTCCAGAGCTTACCTACCGCTATTTAGCCAAATTACCAGCCTTTAATCGGCCGGTTCACGTCTCATTTACTTGCTTTTTATAGCTTCACGGCATGTTTTGAAAGACTCGCCATGCAAACGAAATAGCCCTTAAACAAACACGTATAAAGTTAGCTTTGCGACGGAGTAGGTTTTTGCTATTTGTTAAGTACATAATGGTTGCGGCGTGGTCGCGTAAGAACAACCTGTAGTTTAAGTTAAAATGGTTGGTTAATTCTTTAGGAAGTTTGCACAGAGCTCTTATCGGCGTAATGACTGTGAATTATACTTTATTCTTACTCGTTTCAACGTAGCAGGAGGCTAATAATATATTTATAAAATAACAGGCGACAATCTTACATAAGTTGACTTACTGCCGCACTCAGAGACGTCAATTAAATTTAATGCTTATTAAGTGACGTGTCGTCTTATTCTAATTCTTTAGCAAAGAAAGTAACAGCAGCAATTTTAATGAAGCTTTAAATTTAATTGACGTCTCTGAGTGTGGCAGTTAGTCCTAAACTTAAATATAGGTAGGCTTGTATTTTGGGTATTAAACTGTTTTGTGGAATAAATCTCATCAGTGGTTTTAGTTTGCATTTAAGGACTCTTTTTAGCTTCTTTTATTTAGATTTATTAAGCACAAATAACGATAAACTGCTAAAATGGTACGATTCCCGCTTGAAAAAAATACATATTTTTTATTCTTCAATTACTTACAATAATCCATTTTAAACCCTGTAACACCCATCCACTTTTCGATTCAGCCCTTTCGTAAAAAACGCGCAATTAAAATTTCCTTAAAGCAAAACATTACAGCCTACAGCCAAGAAACGTTAGCTCTAAGAGGCTTAGACTAAAGGCATTAGGTCAAGTGGCTTCTTTAGTTAAGCCTGTTACATGAATAACGACCTAGGCTCAAAGCAAGCCGGTTAAGGATGCACCTGCAAATCACTGCACATATAGTGACATGAAAGGAAATCCTACAAAAAAAAAATTTTTCCTGCAAAATGTTTCAACTGGCATTTTAAAAATTGGACACCCTGTACATTGCCTTATTTGTGTAATGTTGAGTTTGAGGTATTCTTTTTAGCTCTAGTGTATCCTTCTGTCATCGCCTCGGGCCATCGCCATCTTTAATATAAGTGCTTATAATCAAACAAAAGTAAAATCCTACTAGTATTATAGATGTGTGTGTGTGTGTTAGTTTGTTACTTCTTCACGCTGCAATGGCTGAACGCATTTGGATGAAATTTTAAATGGAGATAGCTTATACCATAGATTAACACACAGGCTATTTCACCCCGGAAAATTTAAAAGTTCCCGAGGGAATAACGACAATCGAAGTCTACGTGGACGAAGTCGCGGGCAGAAGCTACATAGTAATAAATAAGTTTCTACGAAATGTCATCTCATAATGAGACATCTTTGCAAAGCTGAAATTTTAAGCTTAAAACATTATTATATACAGGCTGATCTATTACTGAAACGACAAAAATACTAAACTATTTTTACCACCAAAAAGGTACATTATAAATAAATAATGACTAAAACATACAAATCCATTAACGCTGCTTACATTTAAAATTCCAGAAAATTTACTAAGTGCCGAATGGTTCCCTCTTCACCTATGCACTTAAGAGGTGAAAAGGCAAATTTGCAACAGGAATAAGGAAAAATTACGCCACGGGGTATGCTAATAAGGGGTGAGAGCCGAAAGGGTCGGCCGGATGGGGCAAGTCAAATGATGAACGGAGTGAGCAGGAAATGAGCCCAGGGCGTTATATGACGTATTTAAAGAACTCAATATATTGTATATCTTTTCTGGCACTAATTTTCTTAAAAAAAAAATTTAATTTATTAAAGATAAAAAAGATAAAAGATGTTTATTCAGTAAGTAGGCCGCACGGGCACTTTTACACGTCAAAAATCTACCAGCGCTTCGCAAGAGACCACTGCTGAGAAGAAACGCCGCAAGAAACTCAACAGTCAGTCGTTTTTTTTTTAAATTACTTATACAATTATAGAACTTAACCTAGCATTAAATAAAACAATGAATTTAACATTAAAATATATATATCATGCGTAGTTGAGCAGGAAAATGTGTCAAAACTCAGTATGTTCAGATGAACTCTTAAATTGTAATAATAATAGTATACATATACTAACCCATGACGGTGCAAAACAACCACATAGTTTTGATACATTCTCCTACAGAAACCGTGTCCCCTAGACAATAATTACACCTACAATGTTTAGATATTTTCCTGACTAAGCTATTACTAAGTTATTTAGGTGTTTAATTTAGCCCAAGCATTTTTATCTGTTAGATAGTCCTCGACCCTATAATAAGCTTTCGACATCAACGACTTTTTCAAGTCATTTTTAAGTGCTGGAAATGATAACTTTAAAACTTCGTCAGGTAATTTATTATAGAAATGAATGCATTGACCAACAAATGATTTATATACCTTACGGACACGAAATTTTTTAATAGCAATTTTATTTTTATTTCTTTTATTCAAATTATGTATATCACAATTCTTAACAAAAGAGTCTTGATTTTTAATGACATAAATAATATTCTCATAAATAAATTGTGACGCTACTGTCAAAATACTAATTTCTTTAAATAGTAATCTTAAGGAATCACGGGAGTTTAGGTTATATATGGAACGAATGGCTCTTTTTTGTAACACGAATATAGTCTGTATGTCAGCAGCTTTTCCCCAAACCAGAATACCGTACGACATAACACTATGAAAATAACTATAATAAACTAAGCGAGCTGTCTCAACATTGGTAAGTTGCCTGATTTTCCTAACAGCATAAGCTGCCGAACTTAATTTACCTGCTAGTACTGCTATATGGGGACTCCATTGCAAGTTTTTGTCTATCATCACATCATTTAGAAATATACTAGATTTTACCGGTCTAACATTAGGCAAAACGAACCTAACACATTTAGTTTTCTTAGCGTTAAGTAGCAAATTGTTAATAGTAAACCAATTAAGTACTTTAACCAGCGTGGCGTTTATCCTACTGTAATCGACGGATTTTCGGTCCACCTTGAAAATTAATGAAGTATCATCAGCAAATAGCACAATATCACAAAGGTTATCTACCGTGGGTGGTAAGTCATTTATATAGACCAGAAATAAGAAAGGACCTAATATAGAGCCCTGAGGCACACCTAATTTAACAGTTGCTCCAATGGACTGTGTTTGGTTTACAACAACCGTTTGTGTTCTATCGCTAAGATATGAAGACATAAGATTTAGAGAATTATTTGACAGACCATAATGTTCTAATTTTAATATGAGAGTCGCATGATCTACGCAATCGAAAGCTTTGGAAAGGTCACAAAAAATTCCTATTGCATCACAGGATTTCTCCCAAATATTGTATATATATTTAATGAGTACAGATGCTGCATCAGTTGTGGATCGCCCTCTGGTGAAGCCGAACTGATTACTGTTAAGCAGTTTATTTCTATTGAAGTGACCTAACATATCTTTTAACATTAACTTCTCAAAAACTTTACTTAAAATCGGTAGAATAGAAATCGGACGGAAATTCGTTAAATCACACATGTCGCCCGATTTAAAAAGTGGTATGACTTTACTATATTTCATAAGATTTGGAAAAACCCCCTCTGAAATGCAATTATTGTAGATTAAAGCTAGTGAGGTGCAATTATATCTATGACATGATGGATCACTTTAACTGACGCTCCCCATAAATCCTCAGTTTTTTTTAAACTGAGCGATTTAAATACCTTAACAATAGAAATTGAATCTACATGGCTAAAATCAAAGGTTACATTACATTTAGTAACATTAGCACAAAGTAGTTTTTGAGCTACAATCGCAGATGATTGAAGACATTTCGTTGTATTAATAGCTATAGTGGAGAAATAATCTTCGAACGCTAAGGCCACGTCTTTGTTTGACGTGATTTGTTTGTCACCCTTGTTTAGGGTGACTTGATTATCACGAGTTTTAGATTTACCCGTTTCTCTATTTATAATTTTCCACACCGTTTTTACCTTATTATCAGAAGCTTTGAGTTTAAGACTTAAAAAGTTTGACTTAGCAGTTAAGCAAACTCGCTTGAAGGTCCTCGAATAATTCTTAACGTAAACTAAGAAGTCAGCATTCTTGTTCTCCTCCCTCTCTCTATATAGTTCATAAAGCCTATTTCTACTTCTATGGATGCCTACAGTAGCCTGGTACTTTATGCTTAAGAATTGACAGTCTACTCAAGATAGCTCTCAGCTTGTCGCACACGTAGTTACCTAACTTAAGAGTCTATTAAAAAGCTAGGGACAACGTCATACAAATTGACCTCTTTAACTAAAGCGGGCTACATACCATCAGTTTTAACTGCACAATAGAACGTATGTGTGTAGGCGCTACGAACTGTGCAGTTAAACTGACGATCTAAGAAATTTCTAATCGAAATTTAAATTGATAAAACTGTACAGTTGAAACTGTGCAGTTAAAACTGATGGTATGTAGCCCGCTTAAGCTTCAGAAAACCACTAACTACGACTTGTTTCTACTATAGGTAACGATAAGTTTACTTATATAAAGAAATACATTATTTAATCCATAGAGAACAAACTATTGTACTTAAATCTAAAACGGGGCTTAATCGCGTAAAATTTTATTATGTTTAGTGCGTCACCAGCACCCTGGCTTTTTTTAAAGGAGGTTAAAATAACGTATATCTGTAACGTAACCATGACATTAATTTTATTAATAAACAAATTTTCAGACTTTGTTAACTTTCTAACAAAATTTTAATTGCCAGCAATGTAAAGAACAGCAATTTGACAAGTGTAAATGACAGTCGACGGATACTTTGATTATTATGATTTGCACCCGTACCACGACATGCCTTGTACTAAGCAACAGCGATACTGATAACGATGAACACGCAGCACATGCAATACATTAAAAATGGACAGTATCTAAGAAAATTAATTGTGAAGTTAATTTAATTATTTTTTAATTGATAATACTTGCTAAAGCAACATATATTATCGGCAGTTTTAATAAATGCCCGCATACTCGGTAACACACTGTATACCTCGATGTTTTGATCGTGTTGCAACAATCGTGGTCACGAGCAGACTAAAGAGGGCAGGGTTGTTATTTTCTTAAAAATGGTGCTCGGTCGATCGAACGAGTGAACGTGTGAACGCGCCACACCGGTGAGTTTAAGTAATCCCGTCAGAGCGAACAAAACACATTTTAGCGAAAGCATTCTCAATTAGGCACCAGGGCTTCTGTCGATAAGGTCGAATGTATAAGGCTGCCTACTTGAGATTGCACGGGCTAAAATGGGTTTTGTTCGCATCAGTTTAGGGATAAAATGGTGGCAGCAATTTATAAGGACAACCACTAATTAAAAAAATATCATGGTGTCTATAATAAGCAGGGTGCTAACAATATGGCCAGCATTTCCTGCGAATTACGAAATATTAGAAAAAAAACAAGTTTTTATAAATAAAATGAACAATGTCATTTCAACATAAATGCTGTAAATAATATGTCATAGTTGCAAAAGAATACTTGGTAAGTTGCAATATTAATCTAAACTTATTTCTTGTTAATATCAAGTACAAGAAAGAGTATTAAAACTTAATTCTACACTAGCTTTTGCCCGCGAATCCGTCCGCGTAGTAGTCATTTATTGCTGCTCCTTTGGGAACAAACTATTCTATGTCCTATTCCATAACTTAACCAATATGTATGCCAAGTTTCATCCCGATCCGTTTTTATCGATATATTAGTAAGATTTATTTAACAACAAACACCAAATTGATGTCTCTTGAAAGCATTGTCGTAGACTAGGCACCAAATTTCATCAAAGTAACAAACCAGAAAATAGAACAAAAGAAACTAAATAAAAGAGAAGATAAAATAGAACGGGTTATTTATTCTGTTCGTACCAAGAAGCCAACTAGAGAATAGATTCGTTGAGGAAAACCCTGCTAAAGGAAGTTTGTGAACATCAAACGTTGGTCCCAATCGAGCTTAAATTACATTCGCCCTTTCCAAATTGCGCCGGTAGCTATCGATAGAAGAAAACGAGCAAATTGTTGGGTACAATCTACTGATGAGTTGTGCTTCATTTAGATGTAGCTATAATTAAAAGGTCAGAAGCGTCGCTACTTTCTTATCCTTTAACTACCGTCAAGTTCGCAAAGAAAGCGGCTAACTACGTTGTTATGGTAAAATCATTTTAAATTTAATTTGTTTACCAATAGAGTATAGAATGCTTCGTCTACTACAGTCGAGTTCATAAACATGTGTACACTTTAGTACCTTGTCATTTTAATCGCTGTGACAATTCATATATGGCTGTCTAAGCATGATATTTAATAAACATGGTACTAAAGTGCACACATATTTATGCACTCGACTTGACTATAACATTCGAGTTAGTTGCCTTCTTCGGTATTTAAGCAGCATTGTTCCTCGTTTATCGTTTTTCTCCCAATAGCATTAATATTTTCAAGAAATAAAGTTATTATTAGGTCCTGAATTGTTTAAACATATATTTACAAAAAATCCTTTAAAATTGTTGCAATGGATTAGCCAAATAAACAGTACAAATTGGTAGATACAGACTAAATCATGTATAAAGTTAAGCGCCGAACAGATAAAACACATACAAATAAATACTGAATCTACACGGTGAATAATAACAAGAATGATGTTAACTCTTAAAGACATAATGCAACAAACGTGTATAAGAATAAACTTTTAAAAATGGTACTATTGTCATGGCCATGATTAATAATTACATACATACATGTGCATAAACTCACGCCTTTATGCCCAGAGTGCGTCAGGCAGGGCTACAGAATTACCAACAACTCTAAAAACTTGTTGATAATTCTGTAACCACATTTTGCTCAATTAGGCTAAAATAATTACCTACCACATTAGCTGAAAGAGGACAGAGATTGAAATAAGCTTTCCCTAATCTCTCTCTAATAATCACAATGATGGAAAATATTTAAACAGTTAATATCATAATTATTAATACGAACATTAGTTAGAAATAATGAAATTATACTGGGATGAATCAGTATAAAAATCAGTTCATCCGTTTAAGAGCTACAGCCGATAGATACACTCAGATACACTTAGTTCTATCTTAGGTTGTCTGTAAGAAACTTTTATGGTGCTCCCACAGTAGCTGTTATAAATGTTACATAACGTTATAAAACATTTGTATTATAACATTTTATTACGAGTTATAACAAAAGTTATACATTGTTATCATGTTATATAACGTTATTATAACTTTTTAAAGGTTTTATAACAAATTACAACACGCTAACAAACATGTTATAATTTTTTACTAGTGGAGCGCTTGAAACATCTAACAAGTTGTAACAAAATGTTATGAAGTGTTAGTGGATGTTATCGTGTTTTATAACGTTATATAACATTTATAACAGCTAGTGTGGGAACACCATTAGCGTTAGAACCGCCGATAAGTATTTAATGTTTCTGTCTTTCGCTGTTCATATTTTTGGTGTTTTGTTATTAAAGTTTACTGTTAAACTGATAACACCCCTCTTTTAGCATCTAGCGTTAAAATAACGCCTTTTTGCAAATCAAAATAATAAACATCGTTTTTGTAAGCGACCAAAGCCATTACAGCAACGTTACGCAACCCAATCTACCCGTTCAATACCCGTAACAGAGAACAAAGCTTGTTATAACAAACCAGTAACATAACATTACGTTTCGGTGTTATATACGTACTTTATCAGCCCTCGTAACGTTCATTGCATATTCCCCTCACGAACCCTGTATAACGCTCGGATCTTCATTGCAAAAGAAAGTTGAAGGTGCTGGCGAAAAAAGGGTGTTATGTATTCAAGAAGGTACCGCGAAACCGCACCTTTCACTTTCGCTGGGTAAAATCGTTACCACCTGTAGTGTTATTCTTTATATTTTTCCCTGGAATAGAATAGAAGAATAGAATAGAAAATCATTTATTTCGCTTAAAAATTATAACATTACAGTGTGTGATAAGTATTGCTGCGAAAATGGTATCCACTCAGCTATATGTCGTACCACCTATTGGCAATGCGACGCTGGTTTTCTGTGGACCCACGGACTGAATACTGGTCAGGGCCTTTATTTTACTGGGGATAATCATACTGTCTTTGACGTGTTATTGTATAGTCAACGTTACGTTGGCTCTTATTTACTTTACAGTAATGAAAAACTAGAAAAGAGGCCCACGTGTGCACACACCCTGTAGGAGAACTTTCAAATCAATCGTTTTTGGCGTTGTACTAAGGGCCGGTTTTATAAATGCCCGTAAGTAAAAATGTCATGTCAAATTTTAGTAACTTCATACAAGTATTGACATTCCTGACCGAATTTGATGACTTTATCTAACGGATCTTTATAAAACCCAGCCTTAGCCTCTATTTCTTTCTAGTCGATGTGTTGTTAGACATTATAAGAATCAGTAGGTGGTTCTTTTTCACGTCACGGTAAAACCGGCAGAATCTTACAAGATGCATGCCTGCATGAGAAGCATGTCCTTAGCTGCCAAAGTGATGGATAAATACGTCTATTTATTTATCGATATTTTTTACTACTAGATAAAAGAAGAGCCATAATAATATGCCATGCTTCGAGCGTCGGTGGCCTAGTGGCTTAGAGGGTCGACTCGTGATCGTAAGGTACCGAGTTCGAACCCCCGCGGTCACCATGTACCAATGAGTTTTTCTAACTTAAGTGCATTACCCGATGCTCTTACGGTGAAGGAAAAACATCGTGAGGAAACCTGCACATTCGAACAGCTGAGTGTGTAAGAGGGTAATTGCACAAAAGATCCTAAAGGGTCGAAGTGTATCCGAAAGGGCCCATCTGTAAGATAAGATAAGATAATGCCATGCTTCAATAAAAAACAGGTCAATTTTAATTCTGAATCTGGTTATTCGATTTCTGGACTCAAATTATACGAAATAGCAAACCTGTTCATCCAATCCAAAAACCCTTGACCTTCATAATTCCACAATTACCGCGACTCCAGGTTTCTAAATAAACTGGTGAAATCGACTCGATGTGTGCGTTACGGAATACCATAGATAAGTAAGACGGGCGTTAAAAAGTTTGGTATAAAATACAGCGGTTCACGCTTCACTTTTATGCCGGTCGTAATGTTTCTGAGCTATTCGCTGAATGTGCGCCATTTAATTCTGTTTTATCAGCTATTTTAACCTCCAACGCAAAAAGAGGGGTAATAATAAATTTAACGTGTATATCTGTGTTTCGGTGTATATACAGGGTGTCTCAGAAACCGACGTCAACCCGCCTAGGGCTGACAAAGCAGCTAAAAAGCTATCGATTTAACCCCTATGTATGTTCAGCGATTTTTACTAGTTTCGGAGATATTGATCATTTTAATCTGAATTTTTGTAATTTTTCCTCATGTTCATGTGGCGAAAAATCATTAATTTCATGTTTTGTTTCATTCGTATTTCTCTCAGTGGTATCTTACATAATTAGAATCATTATGAATCAGCGAAATTTTTAAACCCACTTGCCGGTTTTTTATAAAGTAATCACGTAAAGTAATCACAATGTACATCACGCGGTTTGCATATGTGCAACCATACAACCGTACTTGCTGCAAGCCACCACTAAGCAATCTTAAAAGAACGGACCGAGCCGGTTTAGTCGGGGCCGCGCCGTCTCGCCGCGTTTGGTTGCGTTCGTATTAAGTATCCAGCGACGCGCATCGACGCGACCCTAGCACCCGAGCGGCAATAGGTAACAGAAACTTGTAATGACCGGAGACTATCTTATTTTATTAATAATTTGCCCGTGTGCTCGATTTCCAGCTCCTTGCTTAAAATAATATTTTTTGGCGACTGCGGGTTCGTGTAGCAACACAGTAAACTAAAACTCACTACACCATTAGGAACATAACGTAATAGATTAAAAGAGCTAAGACAATAACTTTGTTTTTATTTAAATAAACATTCAATGAAATCTTTTTATTCACGATCTTGGCCACCCTACATACTTGTAGGAAGAGAGTGAAATAGAGAGATCTCTCTCCAGGCGGGTGTTATGCCTGGGGACCGAAGTCCATTGGGATGAAGTTGGAAGTTGTATATATATCAACTGACTGGAGAAACTTCGTTAGCGCGTTGTAGAACACTTAAGTTGCGCTGTCTGACGCTGGTGGCGCTAGCGAGGTAGCGAGTTGGTTGATACAAGTTGCCGTTAGATGTCGCTAGGTCGCCACACCAGCCCCCCTTTGAGACCGGAGGTTGATGGTGATGACGTGCAGTCTGTGCGTTGAATTGCCGCTTGCAAGTGCCAGTAGTGGATGTCTCCAGTAGTGCTCAGAGCCGCGTTGGCGAGCGTAGCAGGAGAAGAGGAGTGAGTGGAGTACACAGTGAGTCGTGTACCTGCTCGTGAAGTACTCGTAGCAGGACGCAGTGAGTCGCGTTGGTGAGAGTAGTGTGCACACTGTAGACACCAGGCATAGAGATATGACAGAATGCTAGTGGTGCACAGTGCGGGTTGTCTGGCTTGCTGTGAAACTGCGTCATAGTGCTTGAAGGTCGTCAGGTTGCGTAATTGTCCATTGTCGAGGGTCACCAATGTAGGATGACGATCACGTCGGGCTCACCAATGTAGGAAGAGAGGACAATAAAGAGATCTCTCTCCAGGCGGGTGTTATGCCTGGGGACCGAAGTCCATTGGAATGAAGTTGCCGTTAGATGTCGCTAGGTCGCCACATACTCAATTTCTTACTCATGTGATCGGTTGATTTTTAAATATCAACATGTTAGGTGAACATAACTTTACCATTAAATAGGGAAATAAAATGTTAACTTTATTTTTTTCAATAATGTCTATACTAATACCATCATCATCATCATTTACTGAGTTGGGAAAATTAAGTTAGGATCTCCCTGGATACGTATTTGGTCTTGCTTTCAAACCAATAATGAATGAAGGTGACAACTCTTCACCAGGTAACCCAAAGACTCATGTGTCACCTCTAGCCTAAAGTTTCCCAATTACTAGGCATACATAAAAAAAAAATGCATTGATTTTCTTTCAAGTACACGAGACCAGTATAAAATACTGGAGTTTTCAACAACTTGTGCTTTATTACTTTGAATATTTGAAGGCCCATTTCGCTCGAGAAATTTCACAGCCTCTCGACTTAACGTCTGGTTAATGTTGCCATATATTAATAAAAGGGTAATAATTCGACGGAGAAAAGATAACGTTTTTTTATTTTCGTTATTTTTATTTTGGGTAAGTTCTTTAAAATAAGCGAAGAGAATACGCAATACCGAAAACAGGGGTAACTCAACATTGTCTTAACAATTTTGATAATAATTTAGATATGTGGTCTATTGATGAATATATTTAAGTAGATAGATGAAGGCTTATGTACAAGGTTTGAAATCTTTATTGTAATAAAAAAGCCGTAGTCCGTTTGTTTCTTTTAAACGATCAAAAATACCAAATACTAAACGAACGATGGCGAAAACTTACCTCAAACAACAATTATGAATTGTACACGGCAATAACATGTCTAGTCACCTTAGTAATTTTTGTGTTACGTTTGAAAGTTAGGAACGATATTGTGATTTTGTACATAATTTTCGTGTGAAGGTTTTTAAAAGGTGAGAAAATAATATTCATTAAGATTTATATTTGTAACTCAGTGGATGCTTTAAAGCGAACTGTAAATTTCACGTTTAATATATACCAGTTTTTGTTCGCATCATTATTATTATTATTATTATTATGAGCCCATAATGTCCCATTATTATTTAAACTAATTTCTAAAACGTTCCTTTTGCAAATTAATTGTCATAATTACTATTACATTCAAATTTGGAAAGAGCTTAAAATGCAACTCCAACAGCGTTTATTATTATGGGTTCTTCGTGAAACTAAAGCAAAATGAAGAGTCGCGCACAGGAAATTGTTTTTTAAGCCGTCCGATGGTCCGGCCGGCATCAAAAAAGCTATAGAGTTGTATCTTGTTGTTTTATGTAATCAGATAAAACTGTGGAGCAGTTAAAACATGACATTAAGGTTACAATGTAGTTGAAACGGAAAAGCTAGTAGGTACCTATTAGGGGTATAAGTGTCATATTTGTATACTGCCTTAATACTTAGTTTGGCAGTATATGGCACTAAAGCTAGTCTTCTCCTTGATTTAAGTTTAGAGGTTCTTACCCTAAGGGCGTCCAACAAGACTTAGCCTACGTTGTCCATCCGTCTGTCCGTCTGTCCGTCCGTCTGTTCGTCTGTCCGTATGTCTGTCCCTATGTCTGTATAACTTTCCTAACTTTCAAGACCTGTATCTTTTGAACCGTAATAGATAGCGGTTTGTTTTTTTGGAGAGTATGTGTTATGACAGCGGATTACAAACAAAAAAATAAAAGACAGCGAAATAATAAAGGATACAAGATACTTTTTTTTATTGTATTGTAAAAACGGTAAACATACAAGCGACAAACTCTGAAGAAACGCTATTTTCTGCTAAAACCATGATGTTTTCGGGATATCTTACCTAACCTAACCTATGCAAGGTTAGGTTAGGTTAGATTTGAGACTAACAAAAACAAAACCTCTTGCTAAGAGAAATGCCTTTCAACATGTAAATTCTGCATAAAGATAAGTTCGTTGAAATATGTTTCGATAAAATAATTGTACGCGCCATAGAAGAAACAAAACAATAATGTTTACAAGTTTATTACCATCACAACAGTTGATTTTTTGCTATATAAGCTTTAGGTATTTTATTAGGACACGTGACGTGTGTTAGGTTTGGTGGTTAGAGAAGAAGAGGGCAATGGCGGCGGTCGGCGGCAGCTCCAGGCTTTTTGAAGACTCCACGCTATTGGTCCGCGGCGGGCTCATGTAATTGGTTAGCGCCTCACGCATGCGCGATTATCTTGACATATGTGTAAATCCGCGAGCCGGCGAGCTGTCTCGTGGAAGCGTCGTCAGATGGCGCGAACAATAATAAATACCCAGAAATACTTATAACAAAAATACCCAGCTGCAAGATTAAAAAGGGAACTTATTGTACTGTAATCTTGCGGGTGCAAGCGTATACAGACTGCTTCCAGCCAAACCAATTCCGTGTTCATTTCTAATGAAACACATTAATAACATCTGTGCACGGCAAAGCGTCTTTCGTTTCATATACGTATTCGGTAATTGTTTCCCTTTTTGTTATATTCCTCGAAGAGAGTATGTTATTAGAAAAACAATTATTGGGCTTAGTTTTGCCGATAATTTGTATGAGGTCGATGAGAGTGGCTTAATTATGGGACGAATGAATGTACAGATCCATTATTAGTTATTACAGAAACTATACCGGGTGTTCGTATGTCTATGTCTTTGTCATAAATAAGCTTCTGTCATGGACTTTGTGTACTATAGTTATATTTTGTAGGTGATCACTCGATGACATGTATTGAGAGAATGGTTAATATTTGATATTACCTAAGTTGACAGATATCGGCGTCATATCTTCACGTCGACACTGTCGCAGTGCCTGAAAAGCCGGGTGATAAAAGATAAAAAAGATAAAAGAAATTTATTCAGTAAGTAGGCCGCACGGGCACTTTTACACGTGTTTAACGAATGCGTCCTACCAGTTTTAAACTACGGAGCCGAAACGTGGAACATGACAGTCAAGTTGGCCCACCGACTGCACGTCACTCAACGTGCTATGGAAAGGTCTATGTTGGGGATCTCATTAAGGGATAAGATCCGGAACGAGGTCATATGACATAAGACTAAGGTGACTAATATTGTCCAAAAATGTAGCAAGCTGAAGTGGCAGTGGGCTGGCCATGTCTGTCGCAGAACCGACGAGAGGTGGAGCAGGAAAGTTCTCGAATGGAGACCACGCTTAGGCAAACGTAGTGTAGGACGCCCCCCGGCTGGATGGACCGATGACCTGAAGAAGGCAGCTGGCAGTGACTGGATGCAAAAGGCGGGAGATCGCGCGCTGTGGTGCTCCTCGGGGGAGGCCTATGTCCAGCAGTGGACTGCAACAGGCTGATATGATGAAGTTGACAGATATTATCTTTTTATCTTTATCTTTATCTTTCCTTACATAGAATAAAAAAGGTCGCTTTTCACGTCACATAACGGATCTTGATGCGGTCTTTACTATCAGTTCGGAAATTTTTCATGTATTTTTGGTTTTTATATATAATAAATTCTGGTTAATACGAGTATACGTGTGTCACAGAAAACTCACTCAAAGTAAAGCTAGGGCAGGACGCTAGTCCTTACTAATATTATAAACGTGATAGTCTCTTTGTATGGATGCATGGATGTTTGTTACTCTTTCACGTTGCAACGGTTGGACGGATTTGAATAAAATTTGAAATGGAGACAGCTTGTACCCTGGATTAATACATAGGCTACATTCCGGATTCATTCCGGAAAATTAAACTGTTCCCGAGGGAATAGCGATATTCAAAATCTGTTTTGTCAAAACTGCTAGACCACTCGTACAATATTAGGATCAAGTAAAAAAACGCCGAAAAAAGGACATTTCTTGTAATGAGTAAAGGGGGGGGATTCATTAATGAAAAATAATAATTGAATATTAAAAATCACGCATCGCAGTTAATGTAGTCTAGTCATTGCTAAATATGGTTATTAAACACGATCATTATAATAATCATTAATTTATTCCAAAACATAATGCAAACACAGTATCAATAAATTAATAAAATGCATTGTAATTGACCACATGATAATTAATTATGTTAGTGAATGTAAATGAAAACATAATGGAGCTGAATGGTTATTGACAAAATGACGCAGACATTTTTATACAAACGGGAAAAAAATACTTTTTAAATTTGGCGTTTCGATCATTAATACGTTAAATACAATGGGTTCTGAATTGAATGGATTGATAATGTAACGAAAAGAAGATTTTGAAATGAAAGAATGGGCAAAAATGTATGAACACTGGCCTAGAAACCAATAACAATAAGCAATTAATAATTAATTTGTTGCAAAACAAATGAATAACCCTTATCTTCTGTAAAATAAGAATCAAGTGTTCATTATTGGTGCCTTGTCAATTACTGGTTCCATCACCCTAATTTTTAAATTTTTAATTAGTTATGTACTGGACTGAATTTTTTCAGCCTACCTATTCTCCATATACTTACTACTTAGCATAATAAATTTGGTATAAAATACTTTTTATCAAATAAACAGACCCGGTGCTAATCGACTTCTATTCTCCATCTCCTACTATAAGTTCTGAACAAAGAAGCCGCTTTATACTCGTATTACGGTAAAAATGTCTCTTTAAAGTTAAAACGGACGGTCGGGCAGCGTAGGCAGGGCGTTTTCCAAAAAAAGTGTACATGAACTTTTTTTTCCAGAATTTGTTTTTTTTTTGTTTTTCTTACTCAGAATCGTTGGTACTATCGATCCTTATACAAGAAAAAAAGTGTCCCAGATTTTACTATGAAATTGTTATCTTCCAGTGCGTCACGACCATATAAATAAAAAAAGACTGCATACAAAAATGTGACGATCTGGAATGGAATATTTGGGACACTTTTTTTCTTGTATGAGGATCGATAGTATCAACGATTCTGAGTAAGAAAAACAAAAAAAAACGAATTCTGGAAAAAAAAGTTCATGTACACTTTTTTTGGAAAACGCCCGCATACGAGTATTGATAGAAATACTAAAAAATACAAAGGATCAATAATCCATCAATAACCAATCATTATTATGCCAAGACAGTAAATAAAGAAAACCACTTTTCTTCATCTCAAAAGGATCTAGAAAGGCCAATCTAAATATCCCTCAGGCTTCTAGACAAACACTAAGTTGTATATGATTGTCCTATTTTCTTTTCTACAAAGTCTTTGTCATTTTGATTATAAACCTTTGTGTACTAGATCTTGATAAGGTAAGCATCTGTGTAAGCTCTGCTTTTAAAACAAATTGATTGTTCTTTTGTTATTTTAACCGACAAAAAAGAAGGTGGATTTAGGTTCTGATGTATAAATGTTTTTCTGATGCGTGTTTACCGATTTCTCTGTCAATTGTGGACCAAGTGTGTGTGAAATTAGAATCAAAAACTATACATGTGCATACTTACGCACATATACATACAATCAGTTTAATAATAATACGCTTTTTTTCGGCATTCGGATAAATACGACTTTATCTATTTGAAAATCTCGTGATAAGCTTTTTAACCGACTTCAAAAAAGGAGGAGGTTATAACGTTCCACTGTATGTATTTTTTTTTAAATGTTTTTTTTTTAATGTTCACCGATTACTCCGTCAATTGTGGACCGATTTTAAAAAATATTTTTTTGGTTTGATAGAGTATACTTCCGAGGTGGTCCCATTGTCACCAAATCTGTATCTGATGAGGGGATCAGTGAGAAATTGAGGGAACTCCTCAAATATTGTAAGCAAACATATAGAGATTTTAGTATTTTTAGTAACAAGTCCAGCATTTGCATTCAGAAAGTATCATTTGGTGAAGTGGAACTGATGATGAAGACCACTGATGGCCACCGGAACTCCTTAATGGTACCGATTTCAAGGGTGGCGATAAGATATCTCGATTAAGATAGTTGAGCGACTAGGGACAACGAATAATATTTACTTGTTGAAATATGACTATGACTTTCCCGCGGCGTTGCTTGCGACGCGCTTGATATAAGTTAAAGTTTCATTTCAACTAAGAAGTGGGACTACGTAACAGCGTATTACATACATACATACATAATCTCACGCCTTCGTTCCCAGAGTGGGGTAGGCAGAGCTACAGAAATACAAACATCTCTAAAAACTTGTTGATAATTCTATAACCACAATTTGCACAAATTAGGCTAAGATGTTTACCAGCGTTTTAGTGACAGGTTGCAAACCCATCTATCCCCTTCCATTTATTCCCTAAGTCGTCTCTTATGACATCCACAGGAAGACATGGAGTGGCTTATGATCACTAAAAAGTATAAAATAAAATAAATGTTTTAAAAAACAAATAACAATTTTAAAGAAGTTATTTTTTGCGTTTTTGAAGGCGGTTTTTTGTTTTTTAAAACATTTATTTTGTCATCAACAATCGGACCTCATGCATTGTCCTAATGCATCGTTTATACTTAAAATAATTTCCACCATAAATATAACCTAACCTAACTTAAAAAGTTGTCTGACTCAGCTGAAATCCAGTTTAGGACAAATAATAATTCGAACAAATGATATGTTAGAACAAACATTATTAGGGATTCCGAGAGACTCCCGAAAAGGACGCAGCTATTGAGAATGTTATAAAACGTCTCTTATTCTATCAGATAACTGCGTCCCTCTCGGCCTGTCTGTCCGACTGTTGGCCTGTGGGAGTGTTTAAGAAACTGTCATAATTTTTTAGGGTTCCGTAACCAAAGAGTAAAAACGCGGCCCTATTACTAAGACTACACTGTCCGTCAGTCCGTCTGTGTTTGTCTGTCTGTCTGTCTGTCTGTCTGTCTGTCACCAAACTGTATCTCATGAACCGTGATAGCCAAATAGTTGAAATTTTCACAGATGATGTATATTTCTGTTGCTGCTATACCAACAAATACTAAAAATAGAATAAAATAAATATTCCTATTATATTATATAGGCCCCCCTACAACAAACGTCATTTTTTTGCCGTTCTTTGCTCGATATTAATAACGGCAACGGGTGACGCTTGAAATATTGAATATTTATTTGTAAATACTTTAAAAATTAATAATTAAATTAAATTAAAATAAATATTTAAGGGGCTCCCATTACAAAAAACGTGATTTTTTTTATAGATAATGCGCGCACCCTTCGTGCACGAGTTCGACTGGTACTTGGCCGATTTTTTTGATATCTCTCAAGTTTGATGAGACACTTAAAGAACGAGAACTTATGTATGTATCCTACCGACTAGAGTGCGCCATGTATTATATGCTTTAGGGTTTTTAGGTGTATATTTAATTATCTTTCTTATATCACCTCGGCGCCCTCCCTGAACTCTTTTAAGAGAAAACTCAAAGATTGGCTTCTCGAGCACACTTTTTACAGTTTCAATGAGTTCCTTGCATTTAAACATGGATAATGGCGGTTATAGCTCAAGACCCACATATTATAATGATATATTGAATAATTGCATTATTATTAGGTATAAATAATTATGAAATGGTCTTATTATATTATTATTATTGTTTTCTTTCAAGTAAGAAATTGTTTTACGATTATACAAATAAGCTGACATGTAAATAAATTTATGAATGAAATATGATTATGATTATTATAATTATACAGACAATGTTTCGTTAAGACCATTACCCGTGACAAATAATGTTCAAGAGGCAGTGTTGCCAACCACTTTTTTTTTTAAATTACGTTCCATTACAGTAACAAATATAAATGCTTGTTGCTAGCCAATCACAACCATCTCTCTCGGATCTATTTAGTTAATTGAATTGAGCGATGTTATTATTAATTAACATAATTATATCTAAGTTGGTGTAGTGGTGTTACGTCTTTGAAGTAGACGCGATGTGATTTCGTATCTCCGCAAAGGATTTGACACGATCTGCTTTAACTGGAACTAAGATCGATATCTTTTATCGACTTATGTTACACGAGCTACTCTTCTCGCCCTTTATAACTCTAAATCTCTCTCAGTAAATGGTCGCAGTGAATATCGCTTTAAAATTAATTTGATAGAGTAAGATTAGCGCAAAAATACAGACAAACGCGGTGGAATATAAGTAATAAGTATTTAATAAGAGTTAAAAAGTAGGGTATTTCTGTTGTTTTATTGCGGCCGATTTTAATATTGGTCTGATTTTACCGGTATTAAAAAAGTACGATTCAGCACAATATCGAGGCAAGCCGCTAATTTTCAGTATAAATGTGAAAGTGTGTATGTTTGTCCGTCTTTCTCGCTTAAACCACTGAACGGATCGAGATGAAACTTGGCACACATATTGATTAGGTCCTGGAATAGGACATAGGATAGTTTTTATCCCGGAAAATTGGACAGTTCCCGAGGGAGCAGCGATAAACGACTTATACGCGGACGGAGTCGCGGGCGAAAGCTAGTAGATAAATAAAAACCAAAGGTCGCAAATAACAGTAGATAAAATAAATGATAACATTAACAAACACCAATTAATAATACATATTTGAAATGTTACTAGTCAGTCGCCACCTAAAGAAGGCGGCAACTTTTTTAGGTGGCGACAGACTTGTAACATTTCAGTGTAACGTATCACGGCTGTTATCTATTGGGTGCGATAAGATAAGGACCGCAGGAGACACATTACACCGAGATCTACGTAGATGTCTTTAGCTATGTAAGAAAGAAAATAATAAAACATCTTTATCTTTATCTTTGTATCTATGTTACAAGTTAGTCGGCACCTTTTGGTATTAAGGCAGATTTCAGCGATGTTAAATTCGTCAGTTGTGACTCAACACCACAGTATTTACAGAGAAAACCTCACACTAAAATGGCAGCAAATTTCAATAAAGTTCGCTCCGTTTTTAAGCGGAATAATGTGGTAAGCTCGGAAACGTTTTCGCTCGCGGTTTTACAGTGTTTTTTAAAAAGATCATGTACATTAACTGAGCGTGCTACAAAAAAAACAAATATTAAAGCATCATTAAACGAGTATTATAATAAACAATGTAGTCTAAGGCCCGATTTAGACCAAGCGAACGAACAAGAATTCTATGCATTATCTCTTACGCTTTCTTTGTAAAAATAAAGACAAAACATGTTCTAGAGCACTCCTTCGCTTGGTCTCAAAGCACCTTTATAAAAAGCAAGCTTATTTAGGCTGCCTGTCCATTGGAGCGAGGCAGCAGCGGAACGGTGAGTGAGGAAAAAATCCACCAATAGGTATTATCTGAGAGTCCGTCAGTCTGTTTGTCACGGAAGAGTACAATATCATAGATTTTGTACAAAAACCAGGGCTCGGAAATCCGGTAATTTTTTTAACCAACTCGTCAGAAACGCTATAAATTTAAAATACAGCATCCTCGTTTTGTTTTCGGTCGAACAGAATCGACATTATTTCGGTTCTGATCAAATAGCAAAATAAAACTGTTCCTGTTCGAAATGACGGTTAATTTCGCTGGCTAATTTGTTCGAACCGCCCAATACCGCCATCGTTTTCTTGTCTTTTCTACCCTATTATCTATCTCTTTACTTACATTTTTGCTCGGTTTACCCTTGTTTCCCCGACACTCATCTAATAGAACGTATAATTTCGCAGAATTTTCGTTTTATAGACAGCTATTTTTTGCTGATCCCGTGTTGAATTCAAGTTATCTTGTGATGTTTAGAAGTCTAACCTAACCTACTTCAATCATATTTAAGATAACTTGAACTCGGGTTCAGCAGATAATAGTTTTCTGTGAAACGAAAATTTTGCGAATTGATACGTTCTATGAAATGAGTGTCGGTGAAACAAGGGTAAACCGAGCAAGTGAAAATGTAAGTAAAGAGCTAGATAATACTGTAGGAAAGACGAGAAAACGATTGCTCGGCTTGAAGTCAAGCCGACTTTGGCCTATTGTCCACGTAAACCGCACGTCATGCGTACGCTTTCGTCAATTGACAATTGCAAGACGAACGCTTGCATCTTGCGTAGAAAACTCCAAAACTGTGTCCACGGAGCGGCAACATGACATGACGAACGCATGACGATCGGCTGACGCGACGTTGCCGCTCCGTGGACACAGTTTTGGAGTTTTCTACGCAAGATGCAAGCGTTCGTCTTGCAATCGTCAATTGACGAAAGCGTGCGCATGACGTGCGGTTTACGTGGACGATAGGCCTTTATCATTTTAGTTGCCACGCCATCCAACTGCGGGATGAATCATAATCCCAGCGCTCATAAAGTTCCGAGCGAACCTTTGCGATAAACTTAGTCAAGAACCATAATTAACCGGTATTTTTCGAACCATTCCCAAGCCCTGACAAAGACTGACGTTCAAAGTAATTTAATATAAAACGACACACTCTTAGCTTTAGAGTGTGCGGTTTTGTATTTAATTTACTTACCTTATGCCTTTATTAATTAACGTTGAGTAACCGTGGAGTAGCTAAGTCATGCTTTGTCCTTATCTGTCATGTATTCATCTGACATCGATAGATAAGGACAAAGGAAAACGTGGCATTAGAGTTAGTAGATACTAAGAGATACGCGGAAGATTAGATGTCAAGGTATTCGGCTCTTGTAATATCCTAAGTGCTTGCAAATTCGGTAACACAGTTTAATCAAATTGTATATCTTTTTATACCGATTGAAGTGGGATGTTGCATACATAAAAACTATGGTACCGATAAATATATAATTATGTACCTTAGCTTTTCCACCAATAATAATATATTACATAGACATTATAGTAAGGAGAATTCCAATTATATGTTAAAGTAATTAACAAATTTGAAACTTCAAACTTCGAACACGATAAACAATTACTTTAATTAAAATGTCTACAATCCATTCGATTTGCTGCACGAAACAATATCCGACATTGCCACAAGCAAAACATTCCAAGCTAAACCGTTTTAGTGGAATCTGTTTACGCGATATAATGACATTAGTTGTCCAAACATTTGCCGAGATTTGGACAAATAAACAAACGTTCTCAGCACTGGTTATTTGATAATGGAGAAATTTGCTCTAGCGAGATTGGTTTCGATGCAATCTGCGACAGATGATATGAACAAACATAAAGATATTGCTTTAGACTTACGCTGGAGCAATGCTCTTTCAGCGGATTTCATTGGAATTAAATTTAAAAGCGGTTGTTTTATCTTCAACGTTATTTACTGACAAGCCACTGAGTTTTATGTTTTGAAAGAGGGTAGAATATTAGAAGATATTGTAATTGAATTAGTAGCTCGGTACCGAAACAAATATTGACTTGGGTAATTTAGGTCGACCATTCTAGAAGCGTTTGAACCACCCGCCAAGCTTATAATTACCGTGTCACCCAATTGTTAAACAATGATTAATTAATAACTAAACCCGTGTGGTTGCTGGGTTAGAATAGGCCACTCCATGTCTTCCCGTGGATATCGTAAGAGGCGACTTAGGGAATAAAGGCTTGTGGTATTGTTAGGCGATGGGCTTGTAATCTGTCACTAATACGCTGGTAAACATCTTAGCCTATTTGTGCAAATTGTGGTTACAGGATTATTAACAAGTTTTTAGAGTTGTAGGTAATTCTGTAGCTCTGCCTACCCCACTCTGGCATTACAGACGTGAAGGTATGTATGTATGTAATTAATAACTTGATATGGAAATAGCTGATACATGAACCACACATGCATGTGCTGGTTATTAAAATTGATGGAAGATGATTGTATCGCCAATCATTCTGGGAAACCGTTTTTAGAAATACGATAGTCGATGGTCAATAATTAATAAACATATTTGACTTTCAATATTATCTAGTATTTCATAATACTTTATGCATTATGTTTTGAACGAGTTCCTTTTTCTACTGTAAAGTTTGGCCTAATCATAGAAAAACACATGTCAAAATAAATAAAGCCTTGTTAAAAAACCCTCCATTTCAATATCTTGAACTTAGTAAAGAAGCTTTTGACTTAAGTAAAGCGCTTAACCGTACAAGGCTTTGAAGCATCATAACGTTGAGTCATTACACTTAACGATACGCAATTTCGAGAACTGCCTGGGAACTCGTCAGCGTTCAACCTCAAATAATCAATCTAGTGTAAGGGTTTCACGATCACGTTGTCAAATGATCGTCATTTTCTTTTATGATATAGTTATTTGAGCGGCGGTGAGAGGAAAATATGAGGTATTCGTAGTGCTATCTATTAGAATGACAACGTGACAAGAATCTATTTGAGATACGCTTCACTCTATCTAGAATGGATTCGATAGCTAGCGATGATTTATGATTTAGTGAGAATTTTCTACAGTCCGTTTTCAAATAATAGTATTCTTTGTCTGTCTTAATGTTAAAATTAAGATAATAATAATATTATATAGAGATGAGAAATAAGCGAATAGACGTTTTTGATTTCCTATATACTTCTAAAAGGTTTTGGTTAATGTCTAAAATAATCTCATGAAATAATTTCTAGCCAACGACGAAAGTAAATACATACATACATAATCTCACGCCTTCGTTCCCAGAGTGGGGTAGGCAGAGCTACAGAATTACAAACATCTCTAAAAACTTGTTGATAATTCTATAACCACAATTTGCACAATTAGGCTAGGATGTTTACCAGCGTATTAGTGACAGGTTGCAAGCCCATCGCCTAACAGTACTACAAGCCTTTATTCCCTTAGTCGTCTCTTACGACATCCACGGGAAGACATGGAGTGGCACTATTCTAACTCGGCAACCACACGAGGCCTAAAATAAAATGACATAAAATGCATAAAAAGCATAAAATGTATTTTTTTTAATGGCATGCAGAAGATAAACAATCCCACATCCCAGTAAGTGAGATCTGAAACCCCTAGATATTCGCATTTTCAAGACTACAATCTCAGGACTGCAATCCTAAGACTGCAAACGCGTCACTGACCCTGAGGACTAAGGTAGAATGCCTCTATGCGAACGCGAACACTGCTGCTTAGCTGCCTGTTAAAGGATAAAATGATAGTAGTGATCCAGACAGCCCATCCCCAAGTTCTTTCACAACTAAATACCTATGATTGTTAACAATTTCTAAGAACTTTGGAAGGGTTTCTGAAGGATAGGGTTTTTAAACCGTAAATACAGCTAATCCCAATTATTCAATAGAAATCGAAGAAGTTTGTGTTTCAATTAGTCGAGTCCAGACTTGCTAAGATTCAATCTTCTATTCAATTAGGCACAAACGTTTCACTGTTAGCTTTTGGTAGTAAATGTAATAGCAATATTGGTTTTTAATTTGAAACATTTCTATTAGTTTAATTAAGGCTGTCACCTGAACCTATTCATTAAATATTTCAGAACGAAGATCGAAATTAAAGTCTACCAAATTCTCTGACTTTACAAAAGGGGTTAGCGATCGGGCATCTGTTTTAAATAATTCAATCTGAGCGTAACAAAGAGAAAGTTAAAGTGATTCAAACAATAGTCTCACTTGACTACAAGAAGCATTCAAGTGTAAGGTTACTCGTGTTGTGTTGCGGGCCAATGTTACTGACTATTGTGTGTAGCGTGACGACTTTTAAAATAGAAAAATAGACTCAATTTCTATGCACATAAAGTGTAAAGTAAAATTTTAAAGGCAGTTTTAAGATACACCGTGTGTGATAAACAGAGGCTGGAATTCTCGTAGCACTTTTAAGCTGTCATAATCAATACTTTCTAACCATATTCTAAAACGATATGAGTTTAACAAACTTCACACAACACTAAAACACATCATAATCTCATACCCTATTTACATGTTTTATTGAAGATTTTTACATTGTGCCTATTACTATTTATGACATTGTGCCTATTACTATTGTCAACTATCTTCTATCTATATTCTATATTATATTCTCGTATATAAAGTAAGAAACTGACTGGTTGATCGTTCAACACACGGCCGAAACAGCAGACAATAAATGTGAGAATAGGATCACCTTCTTTTATAGACAAACATTTCATAGACACTGTCACTTCATAGAATTTTCATTTCATAGAAAACTATTTTCTGCTGAACCTGTGTTGGTTTCAAGTTATCTTAAATATGATTCACGTAGGTTAGGTTTGGTTAGACTTGTAATCATCACAAGATAAACTGAAATCAACACGGGCTCAGCAGAAAATAGTTTTCTATGAAATGAAAATTCTATGAAGTGATAGTGTCTATGAAATGTCTGTCTATAAAAAAAGGGTAAACCGGTGGGAATATATTACTTGGATATCATAGGGGTGCACTACAAGATGGAATTTTCGGAAAATCATCTCCACAGGGGTTAAAATAGTACCAAGTCACGTCCTCCAGTCTACTATTATATTATCTTACCTTGACTTTCATTAAAGAACCCCAGCACCATAATGACGATGACAACAAGCCCAATCTCGAGCCTGTAGCTGATCCTGCAACCCATCTCTAACGACCGCCACATGGCGTGCAAGTCTCAGCCCTTCCTCCATTCGATGTACACCACTTCAATCCCGATGGAGTTTCGCTTGAAGTACATTATCTGAAACAAAATTGAATTCTTTAAGATCCGTGCTAACTTTGGCTGGTTTGTTTTTCGATGTATCATTATTAATGAGGACTATTTTTGGATAACGCAAGACTCGTCGATTTATCTAAAAATTTGAGTGTTCGTCGTGCTGCGGCCGCGTCTGCTCATGAATAGGGACTTTGAACAAGCCCAAAAAATGTCGATCGTTTTTCGACAATATTTACGTGAGTAACCCATTGTGATCTCTTTAATTCATTGATAATAATACCTATGTATATTATTATATCTTTCACTACTTATCGTATGGCATAGAGAACGCAAACGAAGGCACATATCACCTAATGATATGTGGGATCTGAGACACTGTAAGGCTGCCTGTCCACTGGAGCAGAACAAGGCAGCGGAGCGGTGAGCGAGGAAAAAATCACCAATAGGAGAGCTGCGCTGAGCGTGGCTAGGAAAATAAAGTATTGCTATTGGTGGATCTTTTCCTCGCTTACCACTCCGCTGCCTTGCTCCGTTTCAGTGGACAGGCAGCCTCAGTCTGTAAATGCTTTGCCACTGCTAAGAAATAATATGGAATGCCTGTATGTTAGTCAGTTTATAGATCGTCTTAACCCTACACCGTAACACAACATAGGTAACTACGCTGTTTGAATGTAGATTACAGGTTATGGTGGTAGCGATAGGAGCGGCTGCATAAGACTACTAAGAGTTAATTTAGAGCCTTGATCATGGAGTGTAATAAAATCATAATATAGTCATAAAATGCAGTAACCCTAACAAAAACAAGGCTGTTACAATATAGCAATTTTAAACGACCCTGAACGACACATGAATATGTGGCGTGTGGTGGCGAACCGCTGACGGAATAATTGTCATACAGTGTAGTCTGATCGAAGATAAGGTCGCGTTTATCACGATAAATTCCATTAAAAAATGTAAAAAGTTGGATGAAATTTTTCATTTACGAGGTACAAATTGGGTTATATTGTCAATTTATTTATTACTGTGAAACATAATATTATTAAATATTTGTAAATGAATAAGAAACAAAGAAGCTCAATTTATGAAAGACCGTACTTTTAAAGACATTTATAATGAAATTGCTCAAATGAATTTTTATTAAGACTACTTTCTAAATTTCAAAATTTAATTATGTACATTCGATAGGAAATTTTATACGGAAACCTTATCTCAGCCTGAATATAATCCGATAATACAAAATTGAGCGGCATTTTCCTCTTTCATCCTTTTTAAACTTCCCTAACTGGCTTCAACCGATCGCAGCACAAAAACAAATTTATCAAACCAAAAATGATTCTTTTCACTATGCTCGAGTTTTCAGGGTTATTCTTTGAGAGATTTCACCCTCCCGTGCCCCTGTTATCCACCGAAACTTCTCAATTAGTGAGTTTACCGCTTACAAAGAAAGTTACCAAACTTCCTCAGGCCATTAAAGCGTCTTTTTGAATCACCCGAGAGTTGCTAACGTGCAACTTTTAATGTCTTCCAGTGAGCATTTTCTTTGTGTTGATGCCACGGTTGGGTGGCCAAACAAAAAACACGGGGGTACGTTCAGGTCCGATAGAAAGCGAATGTTTTTGTCGACCCACTTTCCCATAGAATCCTCGAACTATCGGATATGCGACCTTTTACTAAAAAAACAAGCTGATTTTATAACTCTGCACGCTTTCCCCTTCAGCCTTTATTATTGAACTGCCAAGTTTCACTGAAATACGATCTGTGCGGATTTAAAAATTTATGGACGTAAGTCCGAATGAAAATAAATTGGAAGAGATACGGTTCGCAATTATTTTTATTAAGGGGTTGAATTTGAATGCTCTTTTGGAAGCAGACGTTTAATTTTTTCACTTTCTTTTCGATCCCGTTTGATCATTTACATTAACGTTTAACGTCTTGATGTTTTTTACATTTTCTTAATTGATCTCAATTTTGTTACTTTAATTTTAAAAGAAATATCTAAATACTTTTAGAGTAAGAGGTTTTTGAGGTCAAGTCCTTTACAATGTTGCTTACGGATTCTCAAGATGTCTTCAGAAGTTTGATAAAAAGCCTTCTTATAAACGCCGATTAAGCAAAATTGACAACTTAAGTACGCCTATCGCGGCCACAAATCTATTATCCTGAGTTGACTAAAAAATATTAAGCTCAAAGCCAAGAAAAAATATTTTTTTGCGTATGCTTTTTAAATTACTCAGCTAATTATGGGAAGTAATAAAATGAAATAAATTTGAAAATGACTCCATAATAGATATCTTTTATTTTTATTCTTAACATACACTAACATACACTCCCAAAAAAGATCCCGTAAAGGGAAAGTTCGCCTTTGTACATACCTTTTATGTTTACCCCTCCAAGGGAATGTATCGAATTTCCTGTAACCCTGTATATTACTAATTAATTTGTAAGTAGCAAACAAAAGCAATAAAAATCTAGGTAGACGTTTAGATACATATATACATAACATGTGTCATGTTACACTTTGTCTCCTCAAACCAAGTGTTATAGGTAAAACTGTGTGCGTCTCAGAAAAACTTTAATAATTTGTAAAGCAGCGTACTTACGAGTTTTATCTCACAAAACCGCCTCCTGATAACGAGTGAAAGCTGAGAAATTACGTATAAATGCGAGGGGCAATCTACCAACCACTGTGTTACCTCCAGTAGGAAAAGTAGTATTAAAAATTGTTGTGTGGATGAAATTAAATAATGTATTTGGCCATACAATTAATAAATGTTAATGATAAATATTTTCAGAAGAAGGAGAAATATATTTATTCACCAACCATAAAACACAAAACTAACGATTAAAGAAAACAGTGAAGGTAACAGGGATAGCACGCAATGTGTGTCTTCACGGCGGTGAAACGGACACTGGCTCAACAAAATGCTGAGGTGTCAGACACCTACAGCGGTGATTTTCAGCCAGTACCTACCGGCAGTGACCTACGTTTATTATGAGTATAAACTACTGGTTTGATGATAAAAGGCCTCATTATCGGGTAATAACTGATTTCTAGTAGTTAATTTTTAGTATTTTCTATATTTTAAATAATTAGTTCAGTGTTCTTTTTTTTTGTTTTTAGTGCATACTGTATTACGATGCCTTTGATTCTTTCCAAGTGCTTTTGGGAATTTAAAGTTGAATATAAATCAAAAAGAAACATGGAAAAGACTTCTCTATTCTTTGGAATCTTAAAGACGTCAATAAAATATATGTTCTGTCAAAAGAACAAAAAATACGCTCTAAAATGTATAGAGGCTTAAAACGCAACAAAAACAACTTAATCTTAGACTGATTTATTTCACTTCAAATCCCTTAATCGTCAAAATAAACTTTGGCTTTTTACACATAAAATTATATTAATCATGAATGCCTAAAGCAATCACTTACATACCAGTCAGGCAAAATATTTATGAATTTAATTTTCGTTATCATAATGAGTAGTGAAAATCGTGTACTTAATTAGGTTCTTGCTTGAAATATTTACAATAAAGCACCTATTCTGAGGAGAAATTGTAATTTAAACCACAATTTTGCTCGGAAATTATACCAGTAAAGATTATTTGCGCAATAAGACAACTTGAAAGTTATGAATTATAAGTTATTATTTCCCCTCCTTCCCCACCGCACTACTGACCATTGATTTCTATTTCTAATTCAAATTTGACGGAGTCGACGGAGCTCCGCTAGCGGAGCTCCTTCTTCTGGGTGGTTTGGCCCTTCGGGCCTGCTGAACAACTAACATAATTATGATACTAGTTTATGTCAGTAGTGCGGTTTAGTAGTGCCGTGGGGCAGTCCTATTCCCCCCCCCCCCCTTTTCTGGTAAAACCGCAACAAAGTCAACTATTGCTACAACAAAAACGTAGTACCACCGTCTTTTAAACTATTGATGTTTTTAATTTTAAGAATACATCTCCAAGAATGCAGTTCTCGATTTTTTTACCCTTCTGAATAAAAATAACAGCTGTGATCATCGCTTGCCGTTTACCATTAACTTGACACACTTGCTTGTTTACCTTTAAATTGCAAGACTTAAAAAAAAATGGCAGATAAAATTTAATAAGACAAAGAGCAAACACGTTCTCACAGACAAATCCATGTTTCAAGTTGTAATTTTAGCTTAAGTGATTGCAACTAAAAGCCAAGTAGTTCCAACGCAAGTTCCCAGATCCTAGAGCAAGTGAAATAGTTCCGCAAGTTCCATCAGTGTCTCTGTGAAAACGTGGAACACTTTATTTAGTTCTTGTTAGTTATGAAACTCTTAAGCGCAATCCACACAGTGGGCGGGAGCGGGTCGGGCGCCGAGCATGCCGTTATCATCGCGGGAGCCGCGCGGTTCGTCGTATACACACATAGCGCCGAACTGCAGCGGGCGCGTCTCCGAAACCCGGCGGGCCCCGCGCGGTTGTGCGCGGGTGATCGCAGGCGGGCATTCGGGAGTGGATGGTAATGGCGAGTATATAGAGTAGAATTTACCAATCCACCACTCGGAGAATGCGGATTATTACGACCAAGAACGCCCGCGACCGACCCGCCGCACCCACGACAGACCCGCTGCACCCGCGCGCTGTTTGTAGTGGCGGGGGCGGGCGCGACTCGCGCACGGGTCCCGACCCGCGCCCGACCTGTCCTGCCGCGTATGTGAATGCTTCCATATAACTCCATGATAAAACACCCGCCGAACTTCTGACCCGCTCGGCGTACGACCCGCGCCCGCCCGCTGTGTGAATTGCGCATTAGTCTTAAGAATATGGAACGGAGATTATGCTCAGAATGGCTGCTCGTGTTATGCCAAGAGCCAAGATAAGACGTATTACAAGCGTGGCAATTGTCCAAAATGAGAATATTTTAAGTTACCACAAAGACAAATAGAGCTGGCGTCGTTACTTCAGTTTGTCTTTCGTGGCCATTAACAAAACAAATGACGAAAGGCATCTCAAGCCTTTCAAGACAATTGGTCTAGCTAAGATGCAGTGGCAAAGTATGATTACATAAGTTTCTGTCAAAAAAATCATTTTTGGGACAACTTTTGCTGTCAACCAAAAACAGTCATCATCTACTCGTCAAGGTGATTCTAACAAGCCCTAACACGACGGGTTTATCATGTGTAATTTAGGAGTTCCTATGGCCACTCTGAGTGCATCATCAGACCAGCTCGATGGTGCTACATTATTGTATTGTCATCAGAACTAAAGGTGTATGCAAATTTTCAGCTTCATCGGAAACCGGGAAGTGGGTCAAATTTAACTTGCAAGATTTGACCCGTACATACATACATACACACATACATACATTAAATAAAAGCTTGTACTTTTACAAGTTGAGTTCTGGATCTTTATCCAGAACTCAAATTAGTTAAATCGTTGTCAAACTCACATGGTTTTATTTAATTTAAGGGGTAATAATAAATATATGTAAATTCTTCATGGCACATAAAACCAATCACACCTAAGATAAACGTGTACAAATGGCGAATTTATCCCTTTGTGGGATCTCTTCCAGTTGGTGTCGTTAACATAGGGAATTGATTGGATGCGCAAAACCTAAGATTGGAATGGACTAGTGCATTAGAAGAGACAAACACTCGGCGTCAGGTGGCGACAGGTTGAAGAGAGAAAAAGAGATTTAGTAAATTTACTGTACTTATTCTTTCAAAATTAAATGTTAATAAATAAACTGTGACGTTTCGCGGGTAAAGGTACGTTATGGCGGGTTTTAGTTTCGGAGATACGAAGTGTTTTATAAAATGGTACAAAAATAACTTGCTCTTTTTTGCTTATTCTCGAAGTATAGAAGGCTTAAAGTTTGATTATAAATATTTTTCAATGTTTGATTTATGTTATTCAGCTAAAAATATAGCCAAAAAGTTATTTTAAAATGTCCTTTTTTTTCAGAATGTATTTCGAAGAATATTTTCAAAAAAAAATATCTCCGTAACTGCACAACTTAGGGAGTTGGTTGTTTTTGTTATTGATTGCTTATGAATTGTAGATTACAGGGATATTCATAACTCCATACCGACCATAAGGTACCTTTATTAATCAACTAGTATTTGCTTTTACTATAGCACATTATATTATTGACAAGCGCTCTAGCGTTTAATTTAAATAAATAAAAAATAGCCTATGTCCATCCAGATTATTAAAATGTACCCTTCAAATGGTGTTTTTTTATGGGTTTCGTGAATTTCCGTGGTTTCAAAGGTTCTGTCGAATAGATGATACAAACTCTCACAATTCGAACTCTCTTCTTAGATTATTAGTGCAAAAACTAAAAAGTAGAATATGCATGGATTTCATAACTCGTATTTCTCATTAAAATATGAAAATACCGTAAAAACGGTTAAAACAAACATTTTAAACTGCTAATTAGACAGAGAGATCGGATACGTCGTGTGACGTCATGTAACACGTCGGCCATCATGTTAAATTCTATTTTGCTACAAAGAGATAGTAACAAATCTTTGTTGGCTTATCTTGATTATTTTGATATCTATTCAAAAACTGATTTTTCTCAACTATTTTTTACATGAATCAGTTTTTATTGAAGCTGTGAAAATAGTCAAAAATATTCCTTATTACCAAAAACCCTATTGAAACTTAAACCTACTGGATCTCGCTCATTTGTGCGTTCCGTTCCGCATTCTTCTTCATGCCAAGAGAAAAATCGTCCCTCGGGTGGGCTAACATATTATGCAAAAGCACTTTTGCGGTGCGTTCCAAGAGTAACACCTTTTTGGGGAGTCACTTTCAGAAAAGGTAAGCTTATTCCCTAATAGATCATTTTAACTCCCGGGTTCCGTGCCTCTTTAGGAAATTACTAGAGTTTGTTATTGCATTGTATTTATGAGATGTTATGTGGAAGCACAAATGAATAAAGTGTAAGTGTGTGTGTGGTGTGTGTGTTGTGTGTGTGTGCTGGGATTGATTCTCTGATTCTCTGATTGGTCTGAGTCTTAGATGATTTCTTTTTATTTCTCTTTGTGAGTGTATTTTATCGTTGTAAAGTACCCTTAACGCAAGCCTACAGCTTTGTTTAGGACGAGGTTTAAATAAATAAAATAAATAAATTATCAGGGGACAATGTCACACCAATTGACCTAGTCCCAAACTAAGCTCTAGGCTTGTACTATGGATACTAGACAAAGATATAAATACTTATATAGAGAAATATATACTTAAATAGGTACATTCGTAGGCAGGGTCACCACAAATTAGGCCACCGCCCCTGATTTGTGTGAGATTGTTTCCTAATATTATTATTTTTATTTACAAAAGTCGTTGTTGATGGCGGACCAAGAGATTTGGGTAAATAGCAAAACGTTTACCTATAAAAAAATAACTTCATAGATGTCTCTCGTGTTGCCTTGATTAACTAGTTCGTCTCTCCTTAGGAAAATTAAGTGTTTTAAAAAAGCTAACAAAAAGAAAAAATATATTTAAAAGCAAACCAGACAATCCCATAAAACCGTTCCCTAGTCTAAAATTCTTCTTAGTACTACACAAAACTACAAAAAAGCATACATTACTCTTTTTTTTAGTATTCCGTTCTCGAAAATGGAAATAAGTACCTGATTTAAAATTTAGTTTCAAAGTATTAAGGGTCAAATCTTAAGGAATTCTTTTCGTCGTCCCATTATTTAAAAAAATACATTTGGCAACTTCAGGGTCAAATGAGGCAAATTTTTGTCAAATTATTCTACAAAGTATTCAAATTTATTTGCTGCTTCAAGTCATAATTAACCTGTTGTCTACTAAATTAGAGAAGTCTGGAGATGAACAATATTTTACGGTATCCTAAAATTTCAAGTTCCATAATCCAGGACTCGTACAATTCCTCACAGGGCCCATGCAAATGTAAAGTTTTACATACAAATATGTGAATTAGCATTGTAAGTGAGTGCTGAGTGGTAGGTGGTGGAGGGTAATCAGAAATAAAGAATTCAGAGGTACCGACTAGCTCGTCGTGTTCAAATTCGACTTTTTTTTAGTGTGGTTGGTTATCCTATGTCTCTCAGAGCCTATGTCTGCTTGAGCTTTTTTATGGGCCTCATAAGAAAGCTAAGGGTCACTCAGTGAGTTACGGAGAGGGTAATGGTGTAGGCTGAAGTGGCAATGGGCAGGGCCTATGGGCTATGGGTGATGGGAGCTATGGCTTGAAGAACCAACGGCCGTTCGACCAGAAAGGATCTTGAGTGACCACTACCTGGCAAGTGTGGCGTGGTACGGCCACCTTCATGATGGAAAGATTATAATAAAGGTGGTAGGAAGTCGGATGCAGGCCGCATTGGATCTTTCTTGCTGGAAAACAAGGAGGAAACCCTCCGTTGATTGATATGATCTATTAATGGGGCAAATGAACTTTTTGTACATCCAAATCCATTAATGGAGTCGAGTGGGTTTTAATGTACACTTAAATCCACTTGGAGTCGTTTACACTTTTTAAAACGCTGGGATCCATCAATGGATTTAATTATACTATGAAGTCCACAAAGATCCATGAATGGATTCTATAGAACTTTTTATGTACACCGGGATCCACGAGTATCCATCAATTGATGGATCTAAGTGTATTAAAAGATTAATAAAAACCATTGTTGCATACTCATGTACATAGTAGTGTACTGAGATCCATTGATAGATCGAAGTGTAATTAAGAGTGCAACAGAATCAATTGATGGATCCCAGCGTCTTAAAAAGTGTAAATGACTCCAAATGGATTTAGCCCACTCGACTCCATTAATGGATTTGAATGTACAAAAAGTCTACTTGACCCCATTATTGGATCCTAGTGGACGGAGGGAGAGGGAAGCTTATGTTTAGCAGTGTGCGACTACGGGCTGAAATGATGTTGGTTATCCTGCCTACGAAGCAATCTCAGGAGTGATCCCCAGTTAATCTTCGAAGTTACCTGCGTAGTTAAGTATTACTATTCAAGTACTCTGCGGCTAGCAACTATAACATAACTCTTCGAATACTCAACATAATTCCCTAAGAAATGAATGATGCTTCGAAATAAGAATATTTAAGAGGCCACCTATGCTGGAGTCTGCATTGTTCCGCGATCTGGATCTCAATAACCATAACGCCTTTGTATGTGTTCTTTGGATATATTAAACTTGATCATATTTGCTTGAGACTGGCAAACGTGAAAACACGATCAGAATGAAGATCCTCGATAGTTTTATTTTTCAAACATGACACCTTTTTTGCATGTTTTTCGTTGTATCTTCGAAACCCTATAATCTTTAACGATGATTTTCGATTCAAAAGTTGAGTATATTTAACTTCTTAATTTCAAATCAAACCATTTTTTCAATAAATGTTCAGGTTTTAAAGTAAACAGCAATTAATTGAATTTGACGCTGCCATCAAGGCGCGCGCGAACTATCTCCATCTCACATTCTTCGCGCGGAAGCACATACAGCCATCCCTTTTCATTCTTGTGGGGGCGTGGCACCATAGGTGGCCCCTTAATGTAACACTTTAATCTTACTCGATGACTATTTGACTCAGTGTATGAATGTGGAAGAAGCTATAGAGATTTGTCAGGATCGTAGCAGGTGGAAAGAAGTGGTCTCTGCCTCACTCTGGGAAACAGGCATGTATGTAAAAAATAAAATTAGTTATAGTTTTTAATAGAGTTTTTATGCGGTTGGAAACGTGTGACCTGTTTGTGGGTACCACGTGCTTGACTGAACAAAACCAACTAAGTATAAGCGTCAATTAGTTGTTAGGTGCATACATGAAAGTGAGTGCAATAATTGCTATTAAACTGACGTTTGGAAAATTGTTAAATTAAAAATTTACTGCACTGTTTTTGGAATTAATAAATAAACTAATGCATTAAAATATACATTCGTCTTGTACCCTTAAAACAAGCCTAGAAGTTGGCATAGGATTCAGGTCAAAACTTATCTAAGATAGTCCCCTAACCGTTTGAAAGTCCAGCTCGCAAAGGAGTGCAGGAGTGTTAATAATGCTTCAACTTTGAACCTTATGTACAATATGAATAAAGCACTATCGTTATTTTACCAACCGCATTAGTTTGAATGCTATGATATTCAAGGACTGTCAAGTTGTTAAGCTAATTTATAGTTAGCAGTACTTAGTTGTTAAAACGGAATATTCTAGAAATCCGTCTTGTGAATTAACGTTACGGTTTAATGGTAAAGTCAAGGCAATAATAATATTAGAATATGTGTTCGACTTACACGTCGCTAAATTGGAGTAAGAATTAGAAAGAGCTCAGAATGGTAAGAAAAGTGAACCGTAAATAAATAACTAATTAATTATAATTGACGACGCACAGGCCTAGTTGGTGGTGACCCCGCCTACGAAGCTAGCGGTCCTGGGTTCAAATCCAGGTAAGGGCAGATATTTGTGTGATGAGCGCGAATATATGTTTCTGAATCTTGGATGTTTTCTGTGTATTTAAATATATATTTCTCTATATACGTATTTATATCGTTGTCTAGTACCTACCCATAGTACAAGCCTAGAGCTTAGTTTGGGATTTGGTGAATTGGTGTGACATTGTCTCCTGATATTTATTATTATTATTTTATTTTATTAAAGAAGAATAAAAATTAAATAATAATTATGAAAAGAAAATTTCACTCAAATTGACCTTGTATTTTGTCGAAAACTAAGCTCTAAGCTTGTACTATAGTACTAGGAAACGATAAAAAAGATAAAAAGATAAAAGATGTTTATTCAGTAAGTAGGCCGCACGGGCACTTTTACACGTCAAAAATCTACCAGCGCTTCGCAAGAGACCACTGCTGAGAAGAAACGCCGCAAGAAACTCAACAGTCAGTCGTTTTTTTTTAAAATTACTTATACAATTATAGCATTTGATAAGCATTCGTATTTAATTATAATTTAAGTATAATAGTTAAAATAAACTTTTTTCAGTTAAGTCTCAAGCGGAACAAAATTACTATTAGCCCCGTTTATAATTCTTGACGACAAATGCTCAAGAATTTCTCCAAGAATTTCTCCAACAAACTGCAACTTAAGTCAAAGTATGTCTTGTCCAATCCAAACCGCAAAGAAACCCTATAATTTTTTTTGAGTAAAAAGCGAGTTTACAGTACAAGAAAGCAACGAAATACTTCAACATATAATTTTAACTTTAATTTTACATCACTTTATCGAAAAATTACAAACTTCTTTACATAGTAACAAAGTAGCTTCTCACCTTCTATCCCTCTACATATCGCATCGTCAGAACAATAATGACCTAATTCAAAAAAATATATTTTTGAGTTAGGTCTCTATAACAACAAATTTATGGCTTGAATTTTGAAAGCTGAAATTTTGAATTAGGTCACTATTGTTCTGAAATGCGATATATGCTTAGATCTTTCAAACTACGTAACGAATTTTAATGCAGGTTTTATCAATAGATATAGTGATTTAAGAGAAAGGTTTTAAGTATATAATAACTTTTGGATTATGTACGGGAGTTACAGAAAACTCACATAACCCGAGGCGAAGACAGGGCGGATCGCTAGTCGTTTATAAACAAAACCAATTTGGAACTCTTGGAAGAACCCTGACACAACTAAATAAACAATAAAATCGATGTGAATTTACGTAAGTGCAAGAGTGACGAATGGTTTTTATCATCTTTTATAATGGCGACCATAGTACGGGGGCTGGGTTCTTTTTAGGGTTCCGTAGTCAAACTAGGAACCGTTATAGTTTCGCCATGTCCGTCCGTCCGTCCGTCCGCAGCCTAGCTCAGAGACTCTTAGTACTATAAAGCTGTAATTTGGCATAAATATACATAATTATCACGCCAACAACCTGATAATTTTTTTTTATGTTATTGTACCTCCCCTACACGTAACTTGGGGTTATATTTTTTTTTCTCATCTACCCCATCGTGTGAGGTGTCGTTGGATAGGTCTTTAAAAATATTGCGGGTTTGTGAGAACAATTTTTTGATTAAGGGATCCGTTTATGAAATATTAAGCTTTAAAACGCCATTTTTTTGTTAGAGTCGTCTCCCCCACTACAACCAAAACTACAAATACCTGAGAAATATCTTCAATGATCTTCAATGAAAGCGCATAGAATTTAAAAGAAAAACTATCACAACTAAGTAGACTTGATTGGTTCCTGAGATACAGGCGAATAAAGTGTTTATACCTACTACAATGACCTAAAACAGCAACAAATAACTTTAATTAGTTCATACTTGTTGTTTTTTGAGATAGTTTTTGTGTAGCAACGGCTTCGGAACCCTACACTGAGCATGGTCAGACATGCTCTTGCCCGGTTTTGTTTACCTATACATGCTTACACACGACTAAAGCGATTTTACGTTACAGCCAACTTTCATCCGAATCCATTTGCCTTCGCATAGAGCCCGCATACGAACGATCTCAAACGTAGGCTAAGCCTTTCGCCGGAATATATTCATGGCTACCCCCAAAATCCCTTGAAAATATTTTTTCCCTGATGGACATGGGCTAAGGCGATTCACATCCCTCTTTTGTGCCAATATTTATACAGAATCGCTCACATGTATTATTCATGTGGTTGTTATGCATTTTGTATATGGATACAGGCTTAATTTACATGCAGTGTTGAGCTAAAATGATAGAAGTGAAGGCAGTTTGGCATGTATAGTGATTTAAGTATCGGGGATTGGTTCTACGAATTATTAGCTTTGTGATCATAGAAAATTTAAAAAATAAAAGAACCGGCCAAGTGCAAAGAAGTGCGTACCATTATTTATACAACTAATTAGCAAAAAACGGCAAGAAATCACAAACACAATATAGATTTAATTATTTAGTTTTAAAGTGAATATATAACTAAATATTCTGTGAATATTTCAAGCGACCTGTTGCCTTTATTAATATCGAGCAAAAATGGCGAAAAAATGATATATAGAAATTAAATATTTAATCCCCCATTAAATATTTATTTTATTCTGTTTTCAGTATTTGTTGTTACAATGGCATTACTAATACACCAGCTCGAAAAATTTTGACTATCTAGCTATCACGGTTCTTGAGATATGGCCTGGTGACACACAGACGGACGGACAGTGAAGTCTTAGTAATAGGGCCCCGTTTCTACCCTTTGGGTACGGAACCCTAGAAATAGTTTCTGAATAAATAATGAAAACCGTCCAAGTGCGAGTCGGACAAACACATGAAAGGGTTCGGTAAAACTGTATTGATTTTGACATGGTTACCGTATTGTCAACGTTATGATAGGTCTTATTTACTTGATATTAATGGCGGCAGAGGTATAAACAATACCATAACATGTCAAAATAAATTATGTTTTACCAAGTACGATGGAGCCCTAGGTATAAAAGATTACATTGTTAAAAAGGTGAGTCAACTTGTAAGGTACTCCTTTTCTTTTTGGGTATTAAAACTTTCCTGGTGACTTATGGTCAGTAATAATATTAAAATCAGACCACTGAATTTACAGACCTTACATGTTAAACATCTCAAATATTTTTTAATCTTCGATAAAACCTGGTAGCTTAAGGGAAAAAACATCGTCCCCTGCGTTACCAACTATATTTTTATTTAAAACTGTACTATTTTAAATCAAATATTTAATTTCAAATGCAAGTCTATTTGTCTGATTTAATAAGCGTGTAAACCACGTCATTAACTAATATAGAGTTTTTCTAAAAACATATAATTTGTGAAACATGTCGAAAAATGGGGAGTACCTTAAAAGTTGATTCACCCAAAAAACTTTGTTTTCATGTCTTTGAAATTTGTTTAGCCTTTCGGTAGTACATTGAGTATTGCGATGTACTGATTACTAAGAAATGCAACTGAAATTCAATCTACAATCACCATAATAATAATATTATCATTGTGCACGTCTATTTTATTTTGTATCATTGTTAAGTAACCATTACAAATAAGCCCCGCGATCCTTAATTGACATAACCCTATCACGAAGTAAAGTAACTCAGAAAAAAACATGTTGATACAGCAAAACAAATGAAATCTGTCAACCTTATATTTCAAGATGTTTGCAATTTTCTTAAGATTGCTCGATACTGTTGCTTTAGGCTGTATTTTTAGTAAGTATTTACTCTCTCGAGACAAGCTGATTTATGTTAGTTGGATTTTGTACCCTGTGTCACTTTGCGACAGTACAAATTAACTTTGACATATTTCGTCCTTTAAGAGCTGATAGGGTTTTTGTGTAGGATTAATTCAACATCATCCGCGTTTATGAATATGTGATCAAAATGGATAACCTTACCTAATACATGGTAGAATTAACAAAATGCTGTCAAAAAACAATTCATTAAAACTATTTCTTGCATAATTTCTAATACTTTATATTATCCTAACACTATTGTTGATAACAAATTAGGTGCCATAGTAATAAGATTAAAAAAAAAAATACACAGTCAAAGTATAGATTATTATTTCATTTTATTTTCCATTTGGAAGAAAAAATTTATTTACTTGAAGAGAGATGTTATACTTTATTCCAAATGGAAAATAAAATAAAAGTTTTATAAGAATTATTTTAACCTAGTTGGCAGTAACCCTGCCTACTAAGCTAGCGGTGCTAGGTTTGATTTCAGAAATATTTATTTAATGTTTTTTTTATATTAAAGTATTTATTTCTCTTTAGCTATTTAGTAGTTTATTGTTATCTAGTCCCCCAGTATAAACCTTAGAACGTAGTATGGGGCTAGTATTGTTACGCCGATGGCATAAGGCGTCTCACCTTTTATCGTTCATTTTGGTGCTTTAGAAGCGTTTTCAGCAGGCTGAAATATCGTTTCAGTCCGTTTCAGAGGTAGTTCTATCACATACCAGATTATCAAAATTTCGACCAACTTACCGTTGTTTTCAGGCGGCTGAAACATGTTTTCAGTCCGTTTCAGGCCACCCTCTATCAGATTACGCCATAACCTGAAAACCCATTTTCAGGCATTTTCAGGACCCCTTATGGGCCTTTGAAGTACATTTCAGTATATGGCATTTTTTCCACTAAGAGTGAAAGAGATAGCATGATTAGAAAGAGACAGCAATACTGAGAACCTTCGAGAAGTGTGTGAAAGAGAAAACACGACTAGAAAGAGACAGCAATACTGAGAACCTTCGAGAAGTGTGTGAAAAAGATAACACGATTAGAAAGAGACGGCGATACTGAGAACCTTCCAGAAGCGTGTGAAAGAGATAACACGAAATGAGACAGCAACACGCGGAACATTCCAGACTCATCCAGACCCGTGAGTCAAGGTCATTGCGATCGTAAAAACAAGGATCGTAAGGCGTAGAACATTCCAGCAACGAACAGTCTCGATCGACCTTGGCGGGGCGAAGTACATCGAACATTCCGGAAGGCGTTCTAGAATAATCGGACTCGGGAACTATAAAACGGCGGACACCGGTTGCGACGAGTCAGTCTTTACTTGGAAAGCGATCAGTGCGAATAAGAGCGACCCGAGCGATCATCTGAGTATTCGAAGTTTATTGTGCGATAATTGTTTTGTAAAGTGAGTGCGTTATTAAAGTCTACTTTTGATTATCGGTGTATTCGTGCATTTCTATCAGTTACCTACCCCCACGTACGTAACATTTGGTGTCAGAAGTGAGATAGAAAATGCCAGTAACTCCGCGAGATCAAGAGCAGGAGGGAGTCAAAACCCGGAGCCAAACTGCAGCCGATGACTCAGCAGCTACCCCTGGTACGTCTACCGCTACCGCACCGGCTACAGTAGCGTCAATTAAGCCGGAGTTTGACCTGAACGCGATCTTAATCCTCTTAAAGGAACAATCGAGAGCACAAGAGGAACAATCGAGAGCTATCCGTGATGAACTACTCAGTCAGAAGTAACAATCTAGAGTCATCCATGACGAGTTACGTAGTCAGAAGAAATTCCAGGAAGAACAATCCAGAGCTCAAAAAGAGCAAGCCAGAGTCCAAGAGGAACAGTCGAGAATTCTCCTAGAAGTACGAGAAACCACTTCGGAATGGAAGAAGGAGATGACCGAGGTTCAAGGGAAACTTGTTGAAATGGACCTTAAGTTTGAGAACCGTATCCATGGAGTTCATGATAAAGTTGAGGACTATGAGAATCGTCTCCACGACTTCAAGGAAAAAGTCGAGGACCACGAAAATCGCCTCCAGACCGTAAGGAATGAATTGAAAAAGCTAGAAATCAAAGTGGTCAACGGTACCTGTGGACCTGAGACATCTATCCCTGTAGCTGGAAGATTTAAAGTACCTCCATTTGATGGAACTTCGTCATGGACGGCCTATAAACTCCAATTTGAGTCAGTTTCCCAGGCGAATGGCTGGAACAAGGACCAGGCGAAGACGGCTCTAACTTTGGCACTTCGAGATGAAGCCCTCACCGTGCTGGAAGCTCTGGGAGAGAATAAGACATACGACCGCCTTCTTGAAGCTTTGGAGGCACGTTACGGGGACAGCCATCTAGAGCATGTATTTAGAGCTCAACTGAAGGATCGAGCCCAAGGACGTAGTGAGTCATTACAGCAGTGGGCCCTCGAAATAGAAAAATTGGTCAGAAAAGCGTACCAAAGTGCATCAGCTTCATTTGTGGACAGCATGCTAGTACAGGCCTTCATTGACGGAATCCGTGATTTGGAAGTCAGAGCTGCTGTGCGACTGGGACATCATGGTAGCGTGAAGGATGCAGTTGCCCATGCCTTGGAGGTGGAAGCTGTACGCCAGGACTCGAGGCCTTTTAGGGTGCGAGAAGTTTCGGCCAGGGAGCCAACTGCTCGCCGAGAATTTGGGCCAAGGTGTTATTGGTGTGGAGAACGCCGGCACATACAATCTAGTTGCCCGAAACGAAATAGAACACAACGAGATACAACAGGCCCAACGGAGAGGCCAGCAGGCTCTGATGCATTAGAGCCGCATCAGGGAAACGAGTAGAAGCCAGGACTAAGGGACGAGTGCTGGCTGGTGGTCAAAATGTCCCAGTTATGATCTCACAGGTGAATGATGGGAACAGTCTGGTCGTCAAAGGAGAAATTGGTGGAATACTATGTCACCTTACTATAGACACCGGAGCTTCTCGGACTGTAATCAGTTCTCGGCTACTGAAACATTTAACCAGAGGTCATCTAGTCCGACCCAAGCACCTTCAGCTGCAAACGGCTACCGGCCAGTACATTTCTGTCCTGGGGGAGCAAGGAGTGGCGGTGCAAATTGGGGAAAAGAACTACTGGCACAAAGTCATCGTTGCTAACATCATCGACGATTGCATTATTGGATTGGATTTTATGAGAAAACATGGCTGCAAAATCGACTTGAAAGGCGGAGTCCTGAAATTCGGAGTTGATGAAGTGCCTATGGAAGGTGGCGTAAGTGGACAAGTCTACTGCGCCAGAAGGACCATTCTTCAACCAAGATCGCAAGCCCTAGTTCCTGTAAAATTACCACACTATGCAGGACGAGGATCTCATCGCTGCGTATTAGTAGAAAAAATTGATGGTAGTCAACCGTGGATAACAGCTCGCACGGTTGTGACAACGTCATCTGCAGCGTTTATAAGGGTCCTAAACCTCAGCGACTCTAAACATGCCCTTAGTAAAGGAAGCTTTATCGGGACTTGCGAAGAAATTTCTTGGATACGAAGTTGCCAGGGATCGAACGGAAGCGGACAACCTGCAAGTAGAGGAGTGGACATTACAGGATTATTGGATGGTTGCCAAAACAATCTCACGAAGGAAGAACTCCTGAAGGCGCGTAATTTACTGCTGCGTTACAGCAATGTTTTCTCTGCGCACGACGGTGATATTGGAAGAACTGGAGTTGTACAACATGAGATCAACACTGGCGGAACCATGCCTATCCGACAACGTCCTCGGCGAGTTCCAGTAGCTCGCGAAAAGGAAGTGGAAGACATGATTGAAGAGATGAAGAAGAATAGAGTTATTGAGCCATCAACAAGTCCTTGGTGTTCACCGGTAGTTTTGGTAAAGAAGAAGGACGGTACCATGAGATTTTGTGTTGACTATCGCCGACTTAACGATGTAACCAAAAAGGATTGTTATCCACTGCCACGAATCGACGACACGTTAGACACTTTAAATGGAATGAAATGGTTTTCCACGTTGGATTTAAAAAGTGGCTACTGGCAAGTGGAAATCAAGGACCACGATAAGGAGAAAACCGCCTTCTCGACCGGAAAGGGACTGTGGCAGTTCAATGTTATGCCGTTTGTATTGTGTAATGCACCAGCAACCTTTGAGAGATTGATGGAACAAATACTTGCTGGTCTACTTGGAGATACTTGCCTGGTATATCTGGATGACATTATAATTGTTGGTAGAGACTTCGACGATCACCTTAGAAAATTGGAGCAAGTTTTGGCTAAGCTGCGAGATGCGAACCTGAAACTCAGCCCGAAAAAATGCTCACTTTTCAAGCGTAAGGTGAATTATTTAGGACACGTGGTGTCAACAGACGGTATCCAGACAGATCCTGAGAAGATAAGTGCCGTTAAGGATTGGCCTATACCGAGGGACAAGACCGCAGTTCGTGCCTTTTTGGGACTTTGCTCATATTATCGACGTTTCGTGAAAAACTTCTCAGATATAGCGAAGCCCTTGCACCAGCTTACGGAGGAGAAACGAAGATTTGACTGGAATGATCAGTGTGCAGCAGCTTTTGCCGATCTCAAACAAAAGCTTTGTGAAACTCCGATATTGGGATACCCAGACCCTGAGAATGATTTTATTGTTGACACAGACGCAAGTAATACTGGTGTCGGAGGAGTTTTGTCACAAAAGAAAGGAGATCAGGAAGTTGTTATCGCCTACTTTAGTAAGTCACTATCGAAACCAGAGAGGAATTACTGCGTCACTCGGAGAGAATTGCTGGCAGTTGTCAAGACGTTGCAGCATTTCAGTAAATATCTGCTTGGGCGCAAATTTCGTATCAGAACTGACCATGCTGCTTTGAAATGGTTATTGGAGTTTAAAAATCCTGAGGGTCAAGTAGCACGATGGATTGAACAACTACAGGAATATGACTTTATCATTGAACATCGCAGTGGAAAATCACACGGCAACGCGGACGCGCTTTCCCGAAGACCTTGTCCGGATGACTGTAAACATTGTTTAAGGCAAGAGGGGAAAGATTGTGTGAGAATGTTGCGGACTGATACTGTAAGTGAAGAATGGAGTAATGAAGTCATGCAACAAGCGCAGCAAGAAGACCAGGACATTAAACCCATTTTCGATTGGATCAAAGCAGGCATTCCCAAACCGAAATGGTGTGAAGTAGCCCCAATGAGTACTGTAACAAAAAGCTACTGGGCCCAATGGGAAAGTCTGGTCATGCATAATGGCGTACTGTGCAGAAAATGGGAGACGGAAAATGGAAAGGATGCTCACCTACAGGTAGTTGTTCCAAGAAAAAGGGTAAGTGATGTGTTGAGATCCTTCCATGACGGAATTTCCGGTGGGCACCTTGGAGTGAAGAGGACCTTAATGAAAGTTCGGCAACGCTTCTACTGGATTCACTGCCGTGAAGATGTGGAAGACTGGTGCAGGAAGTGTACAAACTGCTCATCAGTTAAGGGGCCGCAAACACGCAGTAGAGGTGCGCTCAAGTTGTACAACGTTGGAGCACCTTGGGAAAGGATTGCTTTGGACGTCGCAGGCCCGTTTCCAACATCCGAATCCGGGAACAAGTACATCCTCGTTGTAATGGATTACTTCACCAAATGGCCTGAAGCATTTGCGATCCCTAACCAAGAAGCAGTCACAGTCGCGGAGAAATTAGTGATGGAAGTGTGTTGTCGATTTGGGGTGCCTCTCGAAATTCACAGTGATCAAGGCAGGAACTTTGAGTCTCAGGTGTTCCATGAGACTTGCCGAATTATGGGTATTCATAAGACCAGGATAACGCCATATCACCCACAATCGGACGGAATGGTCGAGAGATTCAACCAGACGCTGGAAAGACATTTGGCCAAGGTGGTTGAAAGTCACCAAAAGGATTGGGATAGGTATATTCCTCTCTTCCTGATGTCATACAGATCGGCAACTCACGAAAGTACGGCTGTCACTCCAGCTTACGTGAACTTCGGAAGAGAACTTCGCTTACCTGCAGACCTTTTAACCGGACGTCCTCCAGATTCGCCGAAATCGATCACCGAGTATGCCAGTGATTTGCGAAACCGTATAGACGATGTTCACTGTCACGTTCGTGAACACGGACTTCAAGCCAGTGCGAAGATGAAAACACGATATGACCGAAAATCTAACCAAGTGGGGTTCGAGGAAGGTTCATTAGTATGGCTGCATAACCCCATGCGAAGAAAAGGGAAATCCCCGAAACTATCACCGAATTGGGAAGGGCCATACAAAGTAGTCACAAAGATCAACGACGTTACGTATCGGATACAGCGGAGCCAGCGAAGTCCCTGCAAGGTTGTCCACGTTGACCGACTGGCGAGATATTACGGAACTAATAATGCTCGGGACGAGCATGTCTTAGGAGGGGGCAGTGTTACGCCGATGGCATAAGGCGTCTCACCTTTTATCGTTCATTTTGGTGCTTTAGAAGCGTTTTCAGCAGGCTGAAATATCGTTTCAGTCCGTTTCAGAGGTAGCTCTATCACATACCAGATTATCAAAATTTCGACCAACTTACCGTTGTTTTCAGGCGGCTGAAACATGTTTTCAGTCCGTTTCAGGCCACCCTCTATCAGATTACGCCATAACCTGAAAACCCATTTTCAGGCATTTTCAGGACCCCTTATGGGCCTTTGAAGTACATTTCAGTATATGGCATTTTTTCCACTAAGAGTGAAAGAGATAGCATGATTAGAAAGAGACAGCAATACTGAGAACCTTCGAGAAGTGTGTGAAAGAGAAAACACGACTAGAAAGAGACAGCAATACTGAGAACCTTCGAGAAGTGTGTGAAAAAGATAACACGATTAGAAAGAGACGGCGATACTGAGAACCTTCCAGAAGCGTGTGAAAGAGATAACACGAAATGAGACAGCAACACGCGGAACATTCCAGACTCATCCAGACCCGTGAGTCAAGGTCATTGCGATCGTAAAAACAAGGATCGTAAGGCGTAGAACATTCCAGCAACGAACAGTCTCGATCGACCTTGGCGGGGCGAAGTACATCGAACATTCCGGAAGGCGTTCTAGAATAATCGGACTCGGGAACTATAAAACGGCGGACACCGGTTGCGACGAGTCAGTCTTTACTTGGAAAGCGATCAGTGCGAATAAGAGCGACCCGAGCGATCATCTGAGTATTCGAAGTTTATTGTGCGATAATTGTTTTGTAAAGTGAGTGCGTTATTAAAGTCTACTTTTGATTATCGGTGTATTCGTGCATTTCTATCAGTTACCTACCCCCACGTACGTAACAGTATAATGCTAGGGTCCCAGTGAAAAAGGGTATAAGTCTCCTGAAGATCCAGTGAAAAAGAATCCACTTTTTAGAACAAGTTAAGTCGACTAGGACTCCAGAATTTGTGTGAGAGTGACCCTTGATATTTACGTTTTTATTTGGACACCTTTACTAATTACGGGACTACGGGATTTCTGAACCTCTGGAAGGCGTACATACAGCCGAAATCAACACGCAGACAAGTTTAGTTAAGTGATGGGGCAACAAGCAACAACCGGAGATTTGTTCCTGATTCACACTAATAAGTATGCTCCCACGGACAATCATCGGTTAGTGTTGGACTATTTAACCTCGTAAGGCCCACCATACTACAAACAGGGAGTTTTTTGTGAGTGGGACTTTGAATCTACCAACAAGGCAATAAAGTTCAATTACGTTTGTTCGATAATGACATTTTCAGTTTATCAAGATAGGAAAATAAACCTTATTACCATTGTAACACAGTTCAAATTAAATTGCCTTGATCATGTACATTCTATTGCACAGTGGGCCTTACGAGGTTAAGAAGGATGTGAACATTAATAATAGGCTTTACTTTTTTATTATTATTTAAACGACGACGCGTTGCCTAAGAAACTAGCTGTCCTGGGTTCAAGACCCGGTAAGGGCAGATATTTGTGTGTTAAGCACGAATATTTGTTCACGAGTCACGGATGTTTTGTATGTATTTAAGTATATATTTATATTTCTCTATATATGAATTTATATCGTTATCTAGACGTAACCATAGTACAAGCCTAGAGCTTATTTTGGGACTAGGTCAATTGTTGTGACATCGTCCCCTGATATTTATTTATTTAAAAAGGAATTGATACTTACACGTAAAGCCCCAAGTTTATAAGCATTATATATCCAGTGCTGTTTCAATGCAAAAATTCATTGAAGGAAATCGTTTTATCAACATAACCATGGAAGTTGAAAAAACGACGCTAATTCGGCATGAAAATATTCCTAAAGATATTCAAATTTTTACCCCTTCCGCTCAGTTACTTCGTTTATAAACTCATTCGTCATATTTTCGAATCCAGTGCACATTTCATAAACTGCCCGGAGTCACGAATATGATTTATAAACAAAACAATATAATTTATGGGCATTAAGAAAACATTTCTTAGTAAAACGATTGAATAGAAACGGATGTTTCCTTTTCGTAAACGGGGAATACAGTCGGACTTTTAAGTAGACGCACATTTTTGTACCTTGTCGCTTTAACACCTTTGATAGATTAGCCCACTAATTCAAAAAAGGTGTTAAAGTGACAAAGAAGAAGAAGAAATATGTTTATTTACCAACCATAAGACACATAAATATGTACACAAATTGTTCAAGAAAACAATGGAGGTAACAGGAATAGCACGCAAATGTCCTCGCGGCATTGAAATGGAAACTGGCTCAGCAAAATACTGAGGTGTCAGACATCTAAAGGACTAAAGTAGGATGACGGCACCAATGATGGACACTTTTAGTTCACAGGCACCAGTAATGGACACTTCACTTTTAATTCAAATTTCATACGGTCCTAAATTGATTGTTGCAAAACAAATGAATAACCCTTATCTTCTGTAAAATAAGAAACAAGTGTCCATTATTGGTGCCTTGTCCATTACTGGTTCCATCACCCTAGGTACAGAGCTACTTGTAAGGACGACCACTTCTCTGTTTAGGAAATCTACATTAAAAACATGCGTCAATCAAGGTCAAAATATATTCAATTGATTCTACGGTATAAATTGATAACCGACGACCCTCGTCAAAGCATTACTATTTAGCACAAATGTATCTTTTAATTTAGTCACCTGTTTTGTCACAGTATAAACAGTAGTTCATCTTGAAACAAAGTTATATCGCGTGGCTCCTATGTGTGCGTGCCTCGACCTAACGCGCCGCGAGCTACCATTAGCAAACTCAACAGAACGGACCGAGCCGGTTTAGTCGGGGCTGCGTCATCGCCGCGTTTGATTGCGTGCGTATTATAGGTTATAGATTATATGTTGTGGCGGGCTTTTTCGCAACTCGACAACTTAAGTGTGCGCCTATTTTGCGTGAGAGGTTTGTGACATTACTCCTGCCAACCCAGTTCCACCAGGAAGCCTAGCAGACCCATGACGTTGCCGACGACTTCTGGTAGCGACCTCGGTTCCAGTCCGAGGTGTCGCGCCCGGTAAGTTGCCACCTCTGGGCACTCCAGGATGACGAGGCCCGCGGTTTCTTCCGCTGTCATGCAGGCTCTGCACAGAGGGCTGTCTGCAACACCTAAAGTGTGTAAGTGTTTGTTAAATAGGGCATGGCCGGTTATCGCCCCAGTTACGGTCTAAGTTGAGTCCTTTTCAACTGTCGTAGTTTCCGAGACAATCCGGGATTGTCGGGAGGGCTTCTTCGGCCTGCCTGCAGGTGTTTAGGTTACTCCAGTATCGTTGGTGTTCTATCTTGGTTAAGCGTCGCAGTTTGTTACGCAGCCATCCGAACGGGAGGGGCAATATGGGCTCAGGACCCACTGCTACCATCTCTAAGCCCTTCCTCGCCAGCTCGTCGGCCGCGTCATTACCGCGTGAGTTGCTGTGCCCTTTATCCATTGTAGTGTGATGGGGTTGTTTTTGCGTTCGTATTATATCGAGCGACGCGCAACAACGCAACCTTAGCGCACAAACGGCAATAGGTAACGGAAACCTCTAAAGATCCGGACCTAGTTTTCTATTCATACTTTTTTTTTGTGCCTCCTATCGCGCCCCCTTTTGTTGCCTGGTGCCTGGAAGCAGTGAATTGTTTAAGAGAATAGACACTCGTACCATATTTTGCCCTGTTCCATATTTATCATTGTCAATACATAATATTTATTTGGAAATGTTCCAACTATTATAAGTCACGCTTTCGCATTGTTAAACAAAATCAGTCTGAACGAAGAATGACGTCAATTTCTTTTAACGCGAACATATAAAATGCGTTGATAACAAGTTAAGCCTAGTCAGAATTAATGCAAAAGGGTAATTCTGTGTTGTTTTAGTTTAGTTTTAAATCAAAACAAATTATAAGGCCCTAGTTATCAAAAATGTAGGTATATATAGGATTGACGTAAGCTGTCAGACGGTCGCGTCGAGCACCTACGACAATTCCATACATTTCATAAGTTTTCGAAAATCGTTTACGTTAGCGTTAAGCAATTTATCTAGCCCAACTGATAACATAGATTATGGTAATAAAAAGGGCATAAGCAGCTCAAATTCAGCTGAACTATGCTGTGGTCAGCCCTCAGTGTGAGTTGCTAATGCTAAAAACGTCTAATATCTTTTCTCGTATAAATAACATGAACGCAACAAGATGGGGGGAAATTAATATAGTGACCATATACAGTCATTATATTTATGAAAACATTATTTACGTTCATAAAAACATGAGAGATACCTACGTAATGTTAATACCAGAAATAAACATAAGCTCGCAGTGCCTGTAACACGGTCCCATAAAATAAAAAAACTCTTTCACGGGTAATTGTATTAGGTACTATAATAAGCTCCCAAATAATGTTACTGATCTATCAGTAAATAAAAAGAGTTACTTAAAACGTAAAGTAATTTCTAAAGCATATTTTAGTATCAAAGACTTTATTAATGATAACAATGCTTGGGACTGAATTGCTTGTAACAAAATGTTTAGTCCTTACGACAAAACGTTGCGAATGTCAAAAAAAAAAGATATCTTAAAGGTTTTTTTACAGGTTCTTCCCTGATCGGTCGCGATTGAAACCTATAGTAAATTTAGGCTAAGTCGCTACTGAGAGATTTCAAAGGGGTTTATTATTATGTAAACCTACTTGAATAAAGATTATTCTGATTCTGATTCTGATTCTGATTCTGCAAACCTGTTCGAGACGGTTTTCCGCGTGAACAGCAATTTACATTTAGTTTACCAGAAGGCTCAGACAAGATGCACTACGCTAACTAACGTTTCTTTTCGATTCGTTTTTAAACCAATCGCGTCACTGGAAGATCACGTGATACGAAAAGTCACGTAGTCTACCAGTGACGCGATTGGTTTAAAAACGAATCGAATAGAAACGTTAGTTAGCGCAATGCATCTTGGCAGGGCCCTCAGTTAGTTTTAGGGATTTTATTTACGTAAATAATGTCAAGTAAGCACGGCCTTAATGATATTCGTCTAAGAGAAGTTACAGTTTTAGCCTTTCACAACATTTTTATCTTTCTAGGGCATTTTGTGTACTATATCGAGCACTAAACAAGGTTGTGGCCAAATATACTGCCTAAACCTGCCAAGTAAGTCAGATAAATGGCAAGGGCATATATTTGTGATGAGCGTGAGTATATTTTGTTTCTGAGTCTTGTATATTTTCTATGTATTTAAGTCTTTCTCTAAATAAGTATGTTTATCTCTTATATCCATAATACAAGGCTAGAGTTAAGTTTGGGACTAGATGTATTTGGGTGAGATTGTCCTCTGAAGTTCCAATCGGTGATCGAGACAGAGTTATATCAGTCACGTGACATAAAAAAGTGAATCAAAATAATTCATCATAGCATTCACAGCATATTATTAACTTCATCTTCATAATTAAGACACTTCACATTTTTGCAAAAACATTAATTTATTTTGACGACGCGCTGACCTAGTTGGTAGTGTCTCTGCCTACGAAGCTAGCGGTCCTGGGTTCAAATCCCGGTAAGGGCAGATATTTGTGTGATGAGCGCTAATATTTGCTCCTGAGTCATGGATGTTTTCTATGTATTTAAGTATATATTTCTCCATATAAGTATTTATATCGTTGTCTAGTACCCATAGTACAAGCCTAGAGCTTAGTTTGGGACTAGTTCAATAGGTGTGACATTGTCCTCTGATATTTATTTATATTTTTTTTTTTTAATATATATAAACACTTTATTTTCCTAAAGCGTACCATTCTATTAAAATTATTGCTTAAAATAATCTCTGAGAGAATTTATAATGAGTTCAAATACACTGTGTTTAAAACGCACAAGTTCACATAAACATTCACTTTTCAACTCTGTTGGTCTACCTTAAAGTTCAAAAACAATAAATTTTGTTAGACTAGAGATTAATATTAATGTAAGTAACAATCTAGCTTTAGATTATTAATTTGTAAGAGAAAAAAGTAATCCTTCTGAGGTACACTTAAATCTGTCTGGTGCTTCACCTTTGTTATTTTGAAATAGTGAGGAATAGAAATACCTTTCGGATGATGAACTAAATCAACATTTGGCTATTTCAAATGTTTTATACATTTTTAATATAGGTAATTTTGTTTACATACATACATAATCTCACGCCCTTCATTCCGAGAGTGGGGTAGGCAGAGCTACAGAATTACAAACATCTCTAAAAACTTGTTGATAATTCTATAACCACAATTTGCACAATTAGGCTAAGATGTTTACCAGCGTATTAGTGGCAGGTTGCAAGCCTATCGCCTAACAGTACTACAAGCCTTTATTCCCTTTATTAATTTTGTTTAAGAGCAAATAATTAAGCACTTTCACTCGTTGAAAATAAATGTAATATAAGAAGAACTTAGTTGAAATAAATAATCCATACTTATCCCATTGAATAATTCTATATCCATACCTACTCCATAATTATACCACAGCATACACTGAAAAAATAAAAGCAGTAAGTATGTTTAACTGAAAAAAACCGGCCAAGTGCGAGTTCGACTCGCGTGGAGAGGGCTCCGTCGCAACACCATATGCCTGTCTGTTAGTCTGTCTGTCTATCTGTCCATCTGTCACAGCAGATTTGCTCTAAAACTACTGGACCGATCGAGTTGAAATTTGGTACAAATATGTTAGTTGGTGACTCAAAGACGGATGCGTAACGTAAATATATGAATTTTGAACAAGGGGGCTACTTTTACCCCCCGTAACTTAGGAAATTAAGTAAAAAAGTTTCGCCAACCTTATTCTGTGACTAGTCAAATGAAAGGGCTTATTGTGAGCATCTCAAATATATTTGTTTTATAACTTTAACATAAACAGTTTTGAAGTTATTTAAGAAAATACGCAAAAATCGACCATCCCCCTCCCTTATCTCTGAAACTACTGGCCCCAATATTTTGAAAAAAAAAAATCTATAGGTGAAGAACTATTTCCCATATTTTTTCCAAAATGTTTGGTCCAGCAGTTTTGGAGATAAAGGGAGAGGAAAGGTCAATTTTCACCTATTTTCTTAGATAACTTAAAAACCGTTTATATTAAAATTATAAAAAATATATATTTGAGATGCTCATAACAGGCCCTTTCATTTGATTTGTCACACAATAAGGTTTGCAAATCTTTTTTTTAATTTCCTAATTACCCCCCAAAAGTCCAAAATTCATTTATTTACGTTACACGTCCGTCTTTGGGTCACTGACTTACATAATTATGTGTACCAAATTACAACTCGATCGGTCCAGTAGTTTTGGAGCAAATCGGCTGTGACCGCCGGGCAGAGAGACAGACGCACGAGTGATCCTATAAGGGTTCATTTTTCCTTTTGAGGTACGGAACCCTAAAAACATGAACAATATTCACTGCTTTGCACCATATGAGCCGAATGAATCAAATATACGTGTTGATGATAAACAGACAGAAGTTTTTATGGCAAAAAAGTCAATTAACTAGGGACTTCCTTCCGATATTAAATTTATCGATAACTTCTTTTAATACTTATTTCAAACTGACATTTCATAGTATTCAGTTTATCGTATAAAATAGAAATTAACTAAAATGCTGATCACTACCCATCGATGTTATATAATGATAGGTAATATTTAATTTAAGTACCCGTAATCCATAGGCATACATTGTAGGGATTTTAAAATTCAAATAAACATCTTTTTTAATAAATATTTTTTATTATTGACGTGTTTCTTACACAAAAATTTCTTTTAATGCTATTCAATACGTTATTATACGTTATTTCATGGTCATAACTGTCATAAAAAAGTACAATTTATCGATAAATTAACATCGTTCGAATGTCCTTAAGACAATTTTATTCGTGACACTAAAACTTCTAAGTCTGATAATCAAACACCGGATTGACGAGGGCAAAAATGTACCAGTGCTAGTGATTCATTAAATGTCGACTCAGTTTATCGACATCGACAAAAAGCAATTTTGTATCATCATTATCATAAGTAATGGCCAAGTTTGAATACCTTTTAATTATGTGCAAACCTCTTTTATTTATACTTATCGCAACTATACTTTTGAAAACTATTGAAATTACATTGAATAACAAATTCATTCAGTACAACAATATTCTTTAGCTTTCTGACGAATTGAGAACTTTTATGTTTTTTAAGTCGGTTAAAAATGCGTCAAAAGAAAAAAGATCGTTTATCTTCATGGAAAGCTGATCATTCAGATAGAAGTTAAAGTTACGACTTACTTTTGCAAGAAATGTAAGATCCGAAAATAGAACAGTTGTCGATCAACTTAGTCAATATTTAATGAAACACTAGCACTGGTAAATTTTTGCCCCCGTCAATACGGTGTATGCTGATTATAAATATACGTGGACCCAAAAACCTTAATAACCCAACCTCAAAGACCGCAGACAGTTTTACATTAACCTCTTCATTGTAAAAATCATCCAAAATCCTTTATTATGAGAACATCGTACTTTCCCATAATGCCTTTAACGACTCGTAAATTTCTCTCATCCTAAACTAACAGCAAGTTACGGACGGACAGGAACATTGTTACCTGAGCAAACAGGTATGCTTTGGTGCGGATTTCCTTTACAAGCTTGTTAGCTTACGTATACATTTGTAGCTTGACTTACTTACGCGAAAACTTAAAAAAAGGTTCCGTTTAAATTATAGCACTAGGTAGATAAGAAGTCAATTTTGACACATTGCACAACTACCTAATTGTCGGTTAAATTCGCAATCCTCGTAAGTCCATTTGGCTCAAGTTTACAGGAGACACAAAAATAGTAGTTTATGTGGCTGGTGCATAATAAGATCACACGAGTGTTTTAATGCCTAATTTTGTATAGCCGCATACATAACTTTATCTACATGCATATCATAAGTTCTCTATAATATGTTCAGGTATGGCCTGTATTTTTATTAAGTTAGTGTTACTGTTAACTTGTTTGTAGTACCAAAGCTTAAAAAAAAAACTTTATTTATAATGTACAGATATGGCTTGCATTTTCAAGTTAGTGGTACAGTATTACCGATACTTTAATGTTTAGGTACCGACACTTTAATGTAAACATTACGATGCACTATACTTTAATGTAAACATTAAGATGCAACCACAGATACAGGTTTCGTAATATAGGCGATTTGCTTATCGCTTCTGAACATATTGTAGGGAAGTTATGATATGGATGTAGATAAAAAAAATTACAGCATGTAGTTGCAGGGAAGCTTATTAATGTTATGTAGTCATATTGGTAAAAAATAGTGAAGTTATCATATTTTCAACTCAAAATACCTAAAATGTTACTAAAACTATGAAATGCTGCTGTCAAATTGCTTTAATACAGAAAACCATGTATCTCCGTAGTGAAATATGAAGCAAAACTCGTTAGTCCATGCTGTTAAAACACATCAACACGCTAAATACTACGTAACTCTATACCTGGAGGGGAGTTACGAGTCGCCGCTTTTACAAAATGGCGGCATAAAGATACGAGGTATTCTATTACTAGATTTTTTAAATTACGGTTTGTTTGACGTTTAAATGCTGTATATATATCGATGCGTTTGGTGATTGGCTACACGATTCAATAAAAAATCCATTTTCGCGAAAAATGGACTTACGAGGTTTGCGAATTTAACCGACGCTATGAAGTTTATGGATATTGATATTATTGACAGCAGTAAAACAATGCTAAATTTATTTGTTGCGTGTTAAGGCATAGTAAATAATAACATTGTTTTACAGTTGTCAACATTATCAATTATTAAGAAACTTCATGGTTGTGCGATAAGCCAGGATTTACTTATCTGCCAATGTAGTCAAAAATAAGATTCTAGGGTTATATTTCGTCCCTTTACTTTCTCAACTTCATATCTGATCAAATAGTTGGATAGGAAAGTAGTCTTTATTATTAAGGCAATATGAGTGCTTTTCCTATCTAACTATTCGATCAGATACGAGGTTGAGAAAGTTAAGGGACGATTTGTACCTTATTTGTTCTACAACTTTGAAAATAACAATTTTTTTTAGGGAGTGATTAAACTTCACTATCACTACCCATGTTTCTTTGTATAGGGAAGGTACTTGAACCTGCCGAACGTATAGTTAAAGGAGGCGATGGCTGAGATACGCGTCATACTCGTGAACGGGTGCTGTCTGTGGGCTCCGGTCTGTTCACGCTGCAAGGACCTGTTTTCCAGTTAGTTATTTTAATTATCGTTCCTGACGTAGAGACCTCGTCATGTTGTTCTCCTAGTCACTATTTTTATTTTTATTTAGCTTACATTTGTAATGACTTAATGTTAGTTTTAAAATAATTATTTATTACTTTATTAACTTGTAATGTTACTTTTAAGTTTTTTTATGATTGGAAAAAATTACCTTTTGCTGGAGTTTCTTGCGGCGCTTCTTCTCCGCAATGATGGTCTTGCCCGAAGCGCTAGTAGATTCACTCCATATTTCCGACGCATAAACGAGCCCTCATATGGCCACTTTACTGAATAAATATTTTGATTTTTAAATTTTGAATTTTGTCTTTTGAATTATGTAACGACAATGGACATGAAAATACTATTATTTCGAATGAAACTTTAAAAATTGGGAATACATCTAGTTTTTTTTAAGTTGTACAACAAAAAGAGTTCCGTTCGGGAAATAGAACCGATACGTACATTTAAAGACTTATGAGCAGAGATGGGACAATTGGGTGTCATTACTCGCAATAATGTGGACATGACTCCAAAGACTTAAATTAAACAAATTAAATTACATTAATTGATTTCTTACCTGAACTTGAATCTTGATCCTTTGCAGGACAGTAGTAAATAAATAATACATAGACGTGAGGAGTGGCCATTAATAATCTACTTAAGTTTGCTCCACTAACATCCGTAGATTGCGAAAGGAGCTTTACACCTCTTCAGTTAATTTTAGCCGTGAAAAGGAATAAACTAACCACGGAAAAATTATGATAGTTACTGTTTATTTGCTTTAATAAATCTACGCAAAAACAAGTCTTTGTATTATTTATTTATTACTGCCTTGCAAAGGATCAAAATTACTTTTACGGTAAGTAATCAATTAATGTAATTTAATTTGTTTGATTAAAATCTTTGGAGTCATGTCCACGTTATTCCGAGTAATGACGCCCATTTGTCCGACCTCTGCTTATGAGCAAAATGTCTCTTTTACAGGTTGTTTTATCTCACAAAAGCTAGTAGGTCATACGACTACCTACTTGTGCACGTGCACGTGCATGTTGTCTGTGAGTGCGTAGCTGTCGTAGCTTAGCGTCGCCGTAGTGTGCGTGTCTTAATGCGTGTTACAACTACAAGTTTGACCCCCCCGCTGCCGTCCAACGGTAAAACACTGCATGTCAAAAACCCTAGTTTTGAGAAAACCGCGCTTAATTTTTTTAAGTTTCACGCTAGAAATCACCTATTGTTTTTCACTCTGTTGCCGCGTGTTGAATCGATGATGAAGTAGATTAAGCAAAACGCTCCTCGTTCCGAGGCAGCGGCCATTTAGAACTTACAGCGGTCTGTTGTGATCAGACGGCACTAACGGTCTTGATATAAAACATCTTGCGGTTATGATGTTTTGGCTAATCACATGCAGAGTGACCGCGTTTTGATATTTTTCTACCGCCTAAACTAGACCATATTTTTTAAAGTTCTTTAGTATATACGAAAGTAGCACTCATGAGGAATCGTTTGATGCAAGTTACCACAAAACGCTGTAACTCAAGTTACAGCATTCTTCCGTTGGACGGCAGCCCGCTTTCGTCTGATACAACGACTGTAAATAGACTAGAAGTGAATTAAAAACATGAATTATAAACCTAGCTACAGCGTGTTTTAAAACTAGTTGTTATAAACAGTGTATTAAGGAGTCGGCGTCGTATTATTTGAATTCACGTATTTTACACATCAAAGAAGTTAGGTTGGATTAGCAAATGGCATACTATTTTATTCAGAAGGAAAATATGTTTTCGATATAATTTAGGGTGGTAAAAACACTTAGAGGGTACACCTACAAAATATAAATAAATATTTTATTTCCTATGGCTAATCCTGTGATCTGATAAGTAACCAAGACCTATAAATTATGACAAAATATAATCCGCGTGTAAAATATTCCAATGCTAACAGGCCTAAGCTTGTCCCGTAGTTATTAGTCGATCAATTTTCTTTTTACTGGTGTGTTATTCTCTCAAAAAACGGCGGCCGGTCGAACGGACGAGCGAATAAAAGCGGCGAGTTTAAGTAGTCCCGTCCGACCGAACAAAACACATTTTAGCGCGTGCATTGTCAATTAGGGAGCCTTATACGTCCGTGAACTCATGCTGCCAAATTGAATACACGCGCTAAAATGTGTTTTGTTCGCTCTGTCGGGACTACTTAAACTCGCCTCTTGGACCTTCACTCGAGCGAACGATCACCTTTGCTTATTGAGAGAATCACACCCCTGTTTCTTACTTCTTTAATGGTAGAGAATGCCATTGGGCGTTTAGTTGGCCAATTACTTTACTGTGTTTAGTGCTTATTGCACTTAAAAAAAGAACGGTTGCATCTTAGGTTTCGCCTAAGCCATTTTTTTTTACTCTTGTTATCTGTGTTTATAGTGACTGTGTTTTGTTAGTGCTTGAACAAGGGGCAGCTCGAACGACAAAATGTATAGGATTAACGTAAGCCGATTTCCAGGGTTTGGAGTTTTCATAGCACGGTAAGACGAAAGAGAGCTGTGGAGTCGACATAACCATAAAAATTCAACTCTTACTCGTACTCATACTCATTCGATTATTATATTGCAAAATTTAGTATCAGTAGTAATTTAGTAGCAAGGATACAGGACGAGAGGTGGACTAGCAGGGTAACAAAGTGGAAGCGTCCACAAGGAAAGCGTCTCAAAGGCAGACCTCATACGAGATGGGTAGATGAAATAACAAAAATAGCTGGCCCCGGCTGGCCGCAAATAGCTCAAGATAGAGAAAAATGGAATTCTTTAGAGGAGGCCTACCTTCGCATGAGGAGGGGTTCTTGCAAAAAAAAAACTCTTATAACAATGTAAATAGTATTCATTCAATTTTTATTTTCATTTTTACTTTAAAACTCTGTAACATACTTGCAAGAAATAAAAGGTTTTTTATTTATTTTATTATTTATAATTGCAAAATTTAGTTGATAGGGATGATAACTTTCACTTTTAATATTCAAAACATTATGAGATTAATATTAAATTATAATGTAGATGAAAATATTTTGTTTATAATTGTAATCTTTCATTACTTAGCTTAGCAGCTTTAGGTGGTTTCAGGGCGAATATAAAAGCATTTTGGAATTAAATATACAAATGAGTATGAGTATGTGTTAGAGTTGAATTTTAATGTCAATGTCGACTCCACAGCTCCCATTAGTCTTACCGTGCTACGAAAACTCCGAACCCCGCTGATTACAGATCGCGTTGACAACTTATGTCAACTCCATACCTTTCGAGTCTATCGAAAACAGAAACGATGACAGTACCCTCGTACGGAGAAGAGGCACAAGTGCAATTAATTCATAGAAGCATATTAAACTCTCTAACGTTATAATAAGGTTGGAAGTGCAATACAATTATTATAGTAGATTCACCTTTTTTCGTATCAAAGCCGGGCAGCATTTGCATCTTGAATAGGCTTACAGGTCGCACTGCTAGATCTAAACAGTAGTAACTCAAAATGCAACTGTATTTTAAAATCAACTTTAATACAACTTCTATGAACTTAAAACTAAACTAGCAAGTATTTTGAGTTGACTGTTTTGATTTAGCAGTTCTAGTTATGGCTACCGACGATTCTCTTTAAAGCTGAAATAAATAAGCTGGGTTTCAACCCACGACCTTTGCATAAGACACACGTGCCAAAACGCTTGTTTGTACTAGACTTAGGGTATACAAATGAGACGTTATCTATGAAAAGGGACCTTATTGTCGATGGCGCTTCCGCCATTATTAACGATGCTCTGATATAAATACAACGTCGCATGACACAGTGCGGCGTAAGCGCCATTGACAATAAGGTCCCTTTTCATAGATTATGCCACATATTGCCCGCAATACTATCCGCATAGAACTGGTTTATTTCCCGAGACAAAAAGTATTTTACGCCCGAAATGTATTTCAGTTTATTTATATGTATAATATTCACACTAATTTTTTTTGGTATGTTTATATGTGTTTTTACAATGCATGTTGTTGTGCTTTTTATTTTGTTTTTTCTCTTAATGCTCTTTTATTTGTTCGTACAATATTGCAACGCCAACAAAAAAGTTCTGGTTTGCCCAAAGGTCAACTTGTACAGAATTCCATTAGGCATTAAACTGGTAAAGCCCACCATACTACAAACAGGGAGTTTTTTGTGAGTTTGACTTTGAATCTACCATCAAGGCAATAACGTTCAATTACGTTTGATCGATAATGCCATTTTCAGTTTATGAAGATAGGAAAATAAACCTTATTCTTATTGCAATACAGTTCAAATTAAATTAGCCTTGATTATGTACAACATACATTTATTCCACACTAGGTCTTACGAGGTTAAGTTCAACTTTTGTATTTAAATATGTATTTTTGTGTGTATTTAAACATTCAAACAACCTTACAAACTGTCATAACTATAGTATAAGTAGCATAAAAAATATACTAAGACTACCACATCAATGACTATAGTTAAAATGAATACACGTGCACAATATTCAGGGTGGTTAGATCGGGCGAGCGAGGTGGCCAGATTAAGGCTACGTTTGACCTCAGTCGCACATGATAGTGATTGATGATAGCCGCAGCTGTAACGGTTGCCCAGCTGATACTCGGTCTTGCTTTATGCTTTCATACATTATGTTTTATGTTATTCTAGAGAATATTATTGCAGTCGGGTAATTTTGTAACAGAATTGATGAAAAAACGCAATGATGCATGGTTATCATCTTTTAATTGAATACAAGGGTAATTTTCCAAATATTGGTATTGAAATTGCAGTGGATTAACTAATTTAAATGAGACTTTGTTTATTAATTGACCTTACCTTATTATGCACGAGCTGTGCTTGTTTTAATAGGTAAATCGTGCAAATGACGCAATCAAGTAACTAAGATTGATTGCCTTGCAGCAAGAATTTAGAACCGAAATATTTTGATGAGAAAATACTTAAGAAACGCTTTGAATTATTAAATATTACAAATAAATTAAAATTGTATAACCTCTATAGTTAAAAAATGGTAGTAACATTTCGTTTATTTATTTAAGGGTAAAAATGACGTTTGCGCTCATTCCGTCGTTAATTTTCGGGGCACCCTGTGTAAGTAACGAAGCGTAAATAATTTAATATTTTAAAGCTCTTAGCTAAAGCGGATATCGTAAATTCAAACCTGCCACACGGCTTAAAATTCCAGAGCTTAGCGTCTGAAACGATTTAATTATTCCGCATACCATTACCAAACTGTATCAGAAATGTATAAATATGTGCAGTTTCATAATAAAAAGTCACACACGTGACTTTTTCGACCATTATATTTTATGTACTTAGAGTTGCCATCATAGGATTCTGACGCGTATTATAAAACTACTTAATTACAGGGTGATAAATTTATTAATCATTCATCGATTCTTAATAGAGAATAGTCAAGATGCCGCTATTTTGGGCGCGAATGCTTAAAAAATGAATCAATATTATTCTAGTGTTAACTACCTTCAACAATACAACTAAGACTATTGAAAAAATCATGAAACGTTTTTCCAAGCTTCACCATAATTTCGTGCGTTTAATTTAAACGCTCTGCAGGGGTGTTATTCTCTTAAAAATGGCGCTCAGTCGGTTGAACGAGTGAACGAGTGAACGCGCCACACCGGCGAGTTTAAGTAGTCACATTTTAGCGCGTCCATTCTCAATTAGAAAGCCTTCTAAGTTTGATTTCATCGACAGAAGCCCTGCTGCCTAATTAAGAATGCACGCGCTAAAATGGCTGTCACCTACTACCACAGCTAATGCTGATCATTGCCTACGGGTTTACGCATAATAAAGGACTTATAAAATTGGTAACGCATAATTTTATCAAATTTCACTTCGTCGATTGTATCGTTTCTTCGAACACTATTTTCTGCAGAAAACATGAGGCTTTCAGGATATCTTAAACATTCATTACCTACTTCGGTAAGGTTAGGTTAGACTGGTGACCCCAAAAAAAAGTTACTCATGAGTCGAGAAATGCCTTTCGGTGAAATGACAACTTTGCGTTATTAATACGTTCATTGAAATTACTATCTGAGATATGTTTCATCTTATTTGACAACACATTCTAATTAAGATTGCATTACATTTATTGAAAAAGAACCCTAAAAATTATAAGCCTTTAGAAAGTTTTAATAAAATCTATTCTCTTTTATCTATAGATGTTGTACTCAATCAATCAAATCAATCAAAGAGCACAATTACTTTAATGGATGTAATTAAAGCCGCGGAAAACAAGGTCTTTTAGAGGCTGTTTTATGAACTGTCAAGATCTGGAGTGTAATTCTCTCAAAAACGGCGGTCGGTCGGACGAACGAGCGAAATTGCAGCGGCGAGTTTAAGTAGTTCCGTCCGAGCGAATAAAACACATTTAGCGCGTACATTTTCAATTTGGCAGCATGGCTTATTGAACGTATAAGGCTAATTGAGAATGCACGCGCTAAAATGTGTTTTGTTAGCTCGGACGGGACTACTTACAGTCGCCGCTGCGATTTCGCTCGTTCGTCCGACCGACGGCAGTTTTTTTACAGAATAACAACACCCCAGCTACGCAGAAAGGGACAGAGTTTGTTATACCTGCTATAATGTTGTCCCTTACTCTGCCTGAAACTTGATTTTTAATACAGCCTGGTACATCAATATAATGGGTCTATATCGGAATCCATAATGTTTATTACGCATAATGTATCGTAACGCCTATAACCGTTTTTACACAATAGAAAGGGTTTTATATTATTTTTTATAAAAAACTAACCTAACGTAACCTAACCTAATCTACATAATATACGTTTATTAAATTCTGCAATGTCAGCCTCAAAAAGAGTGTTATGCAAAAATATTTTATGCGAAATGATACATGATGCGTAAAAAAATTATGCGTTTCGAAGGGGTCCCCAATATAATATAAAGTCGTCTTTTGGTACAAGTACCGCAATGAACTATTTTTATACCATGAGTTTATTAATATTTGGCCCCTTTCCAAATAGGTTTCGGTTCATACTGTTATATTTACGAGGTGACATATTTTGCTCCTGAATTTTAACGTTATGGGAAAAGTATGAAAATGGGAACTTGGGTATTTGGCTCACCTACCCCTTATTTGGAATTATGGGTACGTTCGAGCGTTCGGGCGAAGTGCGAAAACTTGGCGTGAAAATGCTATCGCTTAAAAAATATTATTACTTTTTAACTTTTAGACTGTTGCCTTATGTAACAAAGCATCATCGTTATTGTTTTTTTTTGACATCCTCCTGTATATACATTTTTGTATGTCAGCTGAAGCGATCTCATTATTTTTAACGTTTAGCAAGTGTTCGTAAATTTGCCGTTATATACATTTCCCGACATCACACGTTATACGTAATTTTGCCGTATACATTCATGATACGTCAGGACTGTATAACACAGCATGTTACGTATTGTGTCAACTTGCAAAACTTCAAAAGCCGTGTAGGTACGTTCTATGACAAGAACCTGATATTAGGTTTAATTCTTATGGATATTAAAAAACGTAGAACTCAATTTAGCACCAACTTTCTAATAAAAGGCAAGGTTTAAAAAACCCGACTGTTGCTAACCAACTTCAAATCGATATAATTCCTAAATGATCATTCAAAATGACAAATAATTAAAGAAAACTACAAATGATTTTTAAATACCTATTCAATGATACCTCACTTGTCATAGTTCGTCGACTTTTTTTTTCTTATTTATAATATGGCTTCTGGTTGCCGGTATATTAAATTTTGATTACTCTCATATCTGTAGTAACACTCACAAGATTAAGATAAACCGATTGACATAAGAATCATCAAAATCGGTCCACGCGTTTAGTTTCTAGAGCGCCACAAAGTAACAATCACAGATAAACACATTACCCTCCTCCTTTGGCAGTCGGATAAAAACTATGGTTACCTAATGATTCGCCGACAAATTTCGTAGAAAGTTAATTTCTGCTGAAACCTTATTGTATTCAGATTATTTTTTGGTGGTGACAGGTCTAACCTAACTTAACCTACGTAACCCATGCTTAAGATAATCTGAAAACAATAGTGTTTCAGCAGAAGTTATATATATTTGCGTAATAAATGTCGGCGAATCATTAGGTCAACAAAAACTATATTTTTCATAATACATTTCATAGTACGCTTTAGTGAAAATATAGCAATCAGTTACTCTGACATTTCGAGGTCAATAAAGTACGTACAGTCAAGGACTTTAATTGTTATGCCACTATGGAACCCTGTCATAATGACAGCGTCATCCACAGGACAGAAATTACGCTTAAATGAATGAATAACGTTATGCGACAGGGTTCCATAGTGGCATAACAAGTAAAGTCCTTGACTGTACTATAATATTTATTTTTTTGATCAGGGTTGTCATTGACACTTGTCTTATAGATGTGCACACAGTTCACTGATTTACAAAGAATATAATGTTGTTATGATTTGTGAATAACTAAAACATGCTTTAAATATGCTCTGCCCTTCACTGTTATAGTGACATTTGCATGTGATAGAAAGTGACGTGAAGCATACGATGGAATGTAAAGAAAGTATTCAAGCTTAGAGCTTAGAATTGGACTAGATCAATTTGTTTTTCTTTCTTTCTTTCTTTAGGTTAAATCGCACCGTATTCGTATTTTAGTAAGTACTAAAAATTAATAGCAACTTTGACGTTGACTTTCGTATCGTCATCGTGGAATAAAAGTGAAGAATAAATAAGTAAAATAATGTACGGAAACGTGAGTCAGTTAAGAAATTCATTCTATGAATAGGTTTAAAACAAGTTTTCGAATAATAAAGGTGATTAAAAAAATTGCTTATTTATTTAAATATTTTCGAATACTGCTATCAAACCGTTTACTTTTCCCGAGGGCGGGTCCAATTCCATCTTTAGTAGAGTATTTCGAGTAGTAGAGTATATCTGCCCTATTTATGTGTGACCCACATTCATCAAAATTAGCCGCACGATTCTGGTTTCCAACTATTTGCTGGAACAAGCTGTGACTTCTGAATTTATTCTGTTAGTTGAATACATTTCAGACAGTGTGCTTTGTTGCGTCTACGTGTATTTAATTTAGAAGTTACATTTTGTTTGTTTAGTGATTCGTCATGGCATTACGCTGGCATGTTTAAGATATTTTGGTATTATTTTGTTTGTTTTTGCGTTTTGTTATACTGTTTTTAATTAATATTTCCGGATGTTTCAAATAAATGTATTTCGTTAATGAATAAAAATTGTTTATTTACCAACATAAATTATCGTACATAAATATGGATTACTTATGACCACCACACTTTATGCGTCGCCTATCTCGTGGGGTCAAAACAGTGTTACCAAGTTCAAATGTCATGCGATCCGCTGGTTGATACAGACACACAATAATAATTTTATTTAATTTAAAATAACCAACTTTAAGGATAAGGATTAAATTTTGAATTTAATAACCATCTAATTCAGAACCAGGTTTTATAATATGCTTGAGTTCTTTATTTTTTATTACATGACACACAGGGGGCCTAATATGGCTGCGTTTATCGCGTGACAAAATGTGGATAAAACATCCGTCACTTTCTAATACTTATATAAGTACGAGAGTGACGGATGCTTTATCCAAATTTTGTCTTGCGATAAACGCAACCATACTAACCCACAGTTATTGATTCCTGAAATTCTAATTCCCTTTTCTTCGTGTTTCTATGAAAGTGACAAATATACTATCAGGTGTGAGTGTGTGTGTGATAACGATAGATGATCGAACGTTATCAAGAAAAAGGCACTGTAGAAGACGATTTAATATTTTAAGATTCCGTAGTAAAGCTTGTTTCTATATTCCTCTAAATTTGAGCAACAAGGTCCATAATTACAAATACCTTACTGACTAACATACCTCCCAGCCTTCGCTGCTTGGCAACAGGTAACAGTCAGGAAGACCCTTATATGTATCGGCAGTGTGAGCGTAAAATAATAATGAATAAAATTTCGCAACAAAATCGGTTTGAGTTTTAGCCCAAGGCCTCTAAATTCCATTTTTCTATTTCGGTTCCATCCATCACACGCCACCAGTGGCATCTGACGACAGAAAAATTAAGTGTCCGAATCGTTTTTTAAACGCAGTGTTGCCATCAATCATTCGATCTGGGGTAATTTTTCAATGTCAATTTAAAGTTGGCAAGGCTAATACAGAAGACGTTTAGGCACACTAAATGTCTGGAAGTATATAAGAGTATTTTTTTTAGTAACAGTGGGTTTTAAAATATATATTTTTTATGCTTAAGGAGGCTAACGAGATATCGAGTCGCCTGAGGGCCCTGCAAAGATGCACTACGCTAACTGACGTTTCTATTCGATTCGTTTTTAAACCAATCGCGTCACTGGTAGACCGCGTGACTTTTCGTTACACGTCATCTCCCAGTGACGCGATTGGTTTAAAAACGAATCAAATAGAAACGTTAGTTAGCGTAGAGCATCTTTGCAGGGCCCTCTGATGTGAAGTGAGCACCGCTGCCCATGGACAGTTGTAATTGACACCTGCAACACCAGGATAAGTATTACAGCGGAACTGCGTTGCCGGCCTTTGAGAGAACAATAATGCTTGTATCTTTAAGTTGTAGCAGTCCGGAAATACGGTCGCAGTAAGCTGATTTCATAACAGTGTCGTGCGCGGTAAAACTTACTTTTTTTACTCAAATTCTGATACAATTTACCTACCTACATTTTATTTTGTAATGGCAGTGGCATCGGCGAGCGGTGAAAAGCAAAAAAAAGTTCACCACCACCGCAGGCGCCGCCGTGCAAGTGTGATTTTAAAATAACTCTCATAATAAAGAAGTTGAAAACTTTTTTCCAATGTTAAAATCGATAGATTTTGTTTTAAAGCAGAACTACAACCAGGTCTTAAAAGCAAAAGTCTTTAAAGCAGGTCTGCACCCCGCTCACTTCTACTTTTAAGTTTAGCAAAAGCATGTTTAATAAATTTTAAAATCTGGTTTTACTGTATACCTTTTATACACACACAACTTTTGAAAACATTTCTGTAACTTTATTCCCTTTCAACAATCTAGTCTTTAAATCAACATTTGCAACAAAATCATATCTTTTGATCCTTCGAAATGCTCCTTCAGATGCATAAACACAGGCATAATTTACAACATCATCTTCACCGAACACTGTAATAAGACGTCAATCTATACTGACACACTAATCTGAACACGTGAAATATTATCCGCGAATGCGACTGACAAATTTTATCTTTGATCTGTGAGCTGTCAGATTGATTTACATGGGCCCGAGCAGTGAACCCTGTGGCACGCCGAATGTAACTTGTCTACTAAAGAGGTGTCTTACGTTTGGGAAAAAAGTTGCCCTATTTTTACAAGATTTTATTAACTTGCTTCGATAATATGTCTGTAATTTTCTTTCAAACTTTGCAAGTCAATGTTGAAACTCTTCCCTTTAAAAATTAGGAATACTTTAGTGAACCCAAGGGCACTGCAATATCTGGAGCTGATTTGATGGAGGATTCGGAAGAAGTGACACCAGAATCTTTGCTGTACTTAACGTAGGTAAGCACTGATAATATCTGTACAAAAAAGTACAGTCGGAAAAAAAAAATCTCAACAAATAAATTGTCGACAGAAACTTATTTAGTACTTATTTAAGTTTAATAACGTAATACAAAATAAGTTTTAACTTTATCTTGCTCCGTGAACTGTCGGATTGATTTCTCGGAGTGCGTTAGATAATAGCGACCCTGATCAGTAGGTACACCCTTAGAAATACCGCGTAAAACATATTCAAAGTAAAGATAATGTTATATTACATTAAGAAAAAAATGTGGCCTTATATTTGACATTCAAGTCTGATTACGTTATTTGTTGATACATAAATTATGTTTCAAATGTAAAAAAAAACCTAGTCTAAATTAAGTTTAGGTTTATGCTATAAATAAAAGAATAATTATTATTAAATTAGGAAATAGTAACAGTAATTTAAAAAGGCAAGACGCAAAAATACCTAGCGCTTATCACACAAATATGGCCATAACGAGGATCGAACCCGAGTCCGATAGCTTAGTAGGCAACAACTAGGCTAACAGAGTGCTTCCCATTTGTTCCATGGTACTGTGACGTCATGGTACAAAACAGAAAATTTTGTCCCAAACTGTTATGAAATTACTTCCTTCTGACCCGGGCTGATGAATCTCCATTTTTAATATATTATTTCACAATAATGTCAAGTCTTGTTGCCCAGATTAGTTGTCAGTGATTTCAAGTGGCCAGTGAATAGCGATAAAGTAAAGAGTTCTTAATAGTATAGATAACCTTAAAGACAGTGTTGGCTTTTTAGTTGTAAATGACAGTTCTATGGAACAAATAAAAAAATACTATTCCCATATATTCTATAGAACAACATGCGACTCTGCCTTATCATTTTGTTCCAGGGCATATCAGTTCCATAGAACAAATGATAAACTTGAAGCCTAAATGTTCCATGAAACAATTAGCACATTAATTTCTCATTCTGTTCTACGACGTCACGGAAGCACTCGGCTAACAGGGTCAAATTGCTGATATTATTTATTTTTTTATTTTGAAAACAAACAGCAAGATATGACACATTGAGAAACAATGAAACTTAAAAATACATGAGACAAAACAGTTTCCATTTATAACATAAAAGATTTCTTTTGCTCGGTGAAAAACATTACCTTAAAAAACAAAAAGTACTTATAATTTTATAATGTTAACGATGGCTGCACAATATAACTGACTTAAACACAATGTTATACTATTTCTCTTCTCCCAAATTCGTAAATTTTGTATACTTAGCCCACGATTTACGTCCCTTGTTTTAAATGAAGCCAGCAAAGTAAAATATCGAGTTACACAGTATTTTCCGGACCTGATTGTATTTTCACAAATACTTGATGAGTCTGGAAATCTCATTTCCATTTAGCTTTGTTTTCTTTTGTTTCACTGGGAAAAATGTTAAGTAAACGAACATTAACGTACTTGGTTTGTAAATTTATTTCAAAAAATTACTGCATCTCTTAAATTATCTTATCTTTTTTTAATAAATGAACCTTTCTTTGATGTCTAAAAATAATATAAAACTACATCTATTCAACAAGATAGAGTTTCTTAGCAAGAAATAATTTAAGTACAAGAAAATAATCAAATCAAATATAATTATTTATTATGTCACCTACTTATGTAATGTGATATTTGGCTTTACCACAAATCATTGTCGCTATTGCCTAACGCACTCGCAATCACAATCGGCTAGAAAGTGGAACAATAGTTTTCATTTTGTATGCAGAGAAGCCTTCGATTTTCAAAATTAAAACCGCAATCGTTTTCATTTTGAAAATCGAAGGCTTCTCGTGTTGCGAGTGCGTTCGGCGTTATAGCCCCTCTGATTACTAAGTCATAAAAATAATCCTTGCTCGTGCTTGAATTCAAGTATGATTAACATAATTATAAAGATCATAAACATCAAGAAGAAAGCATGTTTGTACTGAAAATAAGCCATACTTAGGATACAAATCAGAGAGTTCAGTAGTTGGGGCTGTTTGGAGGGTGGGCTAATTTGGCCTATATGACCAATGAGGACAAGCGATATGTCACCGGATAGTTGATTCTAAGTTGTAAAACTATTACTATGGCAGGTAGTTCGAAATCTTTGTGTGAAAAAAGTTATAAAAAAATACAGCGGTATTTCAAAGTTATAATATTTTTTAGTTATTTGAGGTTTCCCGCTACACAAAATCATTATAGAATTAAAAAGGATATCCGGTGTAGTGCTTAGGGTACACTACATAATTCCAAAGAGTTATAATTCTGAATTAATCAATATTCCGAATTTTCATAATTCCGCACGCAATTTTTTGATAGAAGACTTAACTTTCTGTTTTAGCTTATAAATCAAACCTAAACTAGCCTACAGGATTATGGCAATCAAATTATGCATTTAATCTAAAATATCTCCAGCGTAACATAGCTTTCGGGAAAATGAAAATTCGGAGAAATAAATATTCGAAAAAAAGTAATTCTGTATTTTAAGGTGTTCCCGTAGTGCTTATTGTTATTGGTTTTAGGCCAGTGCTCATATATTTCTGCCCATTCTACTTTAAAAATGTTACTATACCACGCGAAAAGAATTCTTAGAAACGATATCACACGATCATTGCCGGTGCGTTATGTTATCACAACGCTGTAATTTCAACATAGTGACGCAAGATACACTTATTAAACTTAAATCACCCCTTTTTTATGTCAGATGTGGAAATGGAATGTATGCTTATAATATCTTTGTTCCTCGAACAGGTTGCATTCTAGATATTAAATTTGTCTCAGTGTTGCGAGTATCACGCTGGGTACGAGTACATTACGTGGAATTAAAAATACAAAATAATAAATAATAAATATCAGCGGACACTCTCACACAAATTGAACTAATTCCTAACGACGCTGTATTATTGTACTATGTAATGGGTACTTATTATTAGACAACGATATAAATTATTATATGGATAGTCACAGCGTGTAAGAATCATAATGAAAAGTTCATAGACACTGACATATTCCACATGCTCTACATAAATTTGTTTATGCAATAAATAAATAAATTATAAGAATAAGAAAGAGTAATAGAATATCACAAGAGAAAAATGAAAAGATTTCTGTAAATAAGTATTATAAGTAAGATTAATTATTTTGAAAGTATGCTACAGTGTAACAATTATGTACTTATTATGAGTTTTTTAACCGACTTCAAAAAAAGGAGGAGGTTCTCAATTTGTCGGGTTTTTTTTATGTATGTTCCCCGATTACTCGAAGACCGAAGTTCCAAAGTTCCAAAGTTCCTTTATTTGCATAAATATGGTTTGAATGGGTATACTTTCTAGTTGGTCCCATTGTCAACACGTCAGGATCGGATGATGGGATCTTGGAGAAATCAAGAGAACTCCTCAAATATTATAGGCACACCTATAGCGATTTTGGTATTTTTCACCGTAACTCGTGCATTTGCTTTTGAAAAGCACTATAATTATGGTGAAGTGGAACTGATGATGAAGACCACAGATGGCCACCGGAACTCCTTAACGGTACCTATTTCAATGGTGGCGATAAGATATTTCAATTAAGGTAGTTGAGCGACTATGACGAAGCACATTTAGGTTTAAATATGACTATGACATTACCGCGGCGTTGTCTGCGGCGAGCTTGAAATTAATGTTCTATAGTTTCTCATTAATATTTAGAAGTGGAGCTACGTAACACCATAAATAGGATCACTAAAAAGTATAAAATAAAATAAATGTTTCAAAAAACAAAAACCCGCCTTCAAAAATGCAAAAAATAATTTCTTTTAAAATGGTAGGTCAGTCCAACTGCATTCGGCTTTTGGTTTAAAATATTGTGGGACGCCGACTTCAGTTGGACTGACCTACCATTTGAAAAGAAATTGTTTTTTGCATTTTTGAAGGCGGGTTTTTGTTTTTTGAAACATTTATTTTATCACTTAATGCATTATCTAAAGCTGAATATATAACCCAAGTTTCTTAGTTGTAGTTGTTGTTGTTGTATTTAATCCAGTAGTGGAAACTGTTTTGGCCAATGTTCTTGCTACAATGTAGTAACTATAATGTATTATAAATTGCTGTTTGTTTCCCTTGATAAATAAATAAATACTAAAAGTATATAGATGATAATATCAAAAAGCGTATTCCAGTTCTTAAAGCTTGTTATGACTGTATTAAACTTCTTAATTTATCTACACTATTAGTAAATTCAAGCTAAGTGGTAATTAACACACAATTTTTGAAACGTATCAATTTTCCCTAAGCAAAGTCACAAGTGCGCTTTGCCTCAGTATATCGTACGACATGGCAACACTGGGGTAGGAGGAAAATAACGCCTCCCCTTAGTATAGCCCAGCTGTCGCCTTTACGCAATTACAGGAGGGTGTCGATCAATCGAAGACCTTATTACGCGGAATATCCCAGTATTCGCAGAAGGAAAGCAATTACTTGTATATTCTTGAAGATTTGAAAAGTATTGGTGTATTGGTTTGGTAATAAGAGGTTGGTATTAAAGGTTTTGCCAATCGTGATCAATGGACCTAGTCTGGAACTTAGATCTAGGCTTGTTGTATTGTACTAGGCAAAAATAATAATACTTATACAAAATCATCATCATCATCATCATCATGTCAGCCGAAAGACGTCCACTGCTGGACATAGGCCTCCCCCAAGGCTCTCCACTCAGACCGATCTTGTGCTTTTCGCATCCACCGCGTTCCCGCGATCTTTACAAGGTCGTCACTCCATCTTGTTGGAGGCCTACCTACAGCTCGTCTCCCGGTCCGCGGACGCCACTCAAGAACCTTCTGACTCCATCGGCCATCAGTCCTGCGAGCAATGTGCCCCGCCCACTGCCACTTAAGTTTGGCTATTTTTCGGGCTATGTCGGTGACCTTAGTTCTACTGCGGATATCATCATTTCTGATTTTATCACGCAGAGAAACCCCGAGCATAGCCCTCTCCATAGCCCTCTGAGTGACTTTGAGCTTCCTTATAAGACCCATTGTTAGCGCCCACGTCTCAGATCCGTAAGTCATCACTGGCAACACAGACTGGTCAAAGACTTTTGACTTCAGAATACAAATTATAGATAAGTAAATAAATAATCATCAAGATTCAGAAACACTGAGTGGGATATCTTTCGTCCGTATAAATTGGCAATGACAATTGTGCTGTGGATGTGCTTATGACGTTTGCTTTAATAGAGAATCAAACCCACCGACATACACCTATGTCGATGGGTTTGATTCAATCAATTTTAATCAATCAATTTTAATTTTACTTATAGTTAAACTTTTCCTTACAAGTGTCATATAACCCAACGGCCATTTTGTCAAAGTATTTCGTGAAACAATTATTAGAAAGAAAAAAAGAAAAGAAAAGAAAAAAAAACATTTATTCACTACACACATAATTCACAGAAAAAAAAGTCAAATCAGAAAACAACAATAAAAAGAGTAGTGAGTGTGTCTTCGCAGCAGTGAATCGGACACTGGCTCAGCATAATGCTGAGGTGTTAAACACCTACAGCGCTGATTTTCAGCCAGCTCCGTTTGTGACAGACGGACGGTACACTAAACGAATAAATAGTCTAGGTAATACAAAAATATATACTACCAAACAAATACTTATAGATAGTGACAGAATAAATACAAAAACTACATGCAAATACAGAAACATAATATTTAAAATAAATATACCCACTTACCAGGTATACAGAGGTTTGGCACAATTCAATAAACAAAAAACAAAAAAACAAAAAACAAAGAAAACTAAACTTTAATTTAAGGACAAAGGTATTACTTACTTGATCAAGGTTTATTTATTTAATTACGCTTTCGAAATTGTTCTTACTTCTTTATTACATAATATATTCTATGCATTCACACTGTACGAGTATACTGTGTCTTCCATATGATCATTAACCAACGAAAGTTTTAAGCATTAAAATATAACGCGAAACTAATGTTTAAAGTTTCCTCGAGCAGCAATGTAATGCAAAGTTTTAATTGACATTGACACTTCTGGGAAGCAGACTTAGGTTTATTTTTAATGTTTACCTTATTTAGTAATATAAGTCAGTAGCTTCTGCCCGCGACTTCGTCCGCGTAGATATCGATTATCGTTATTCCCTCGGGAACTTTAAACTTTTCCGTGATGAATAAGTAGTATGTGTTAATCCAAGGTATAGGCTATCTCCAATTCAAATTTCATCTAAATCCGTCCAGCAATTGCAGCGTGACGGAGTAACAAACTAACACACAAACATACGAAAAAAAACACATTTACAATATTAAGTAGGATTAACTTTTTACCGATACATTGCGTGCCGAATTAATTTATATGAAAAAAATATGTTTTTAACAATGATATCAAATTATGTTCATTAGGGCTTATAATTTCAGTCTTTTCATTAATTTACAGTTATGAAATATAAATTCATCATATTTCATGTGCTTCCTTACACGTTTATTTTCATTGGCTTCCTTATTCAAATTTAGCTTCCGGAGTCGCCAGGTTTTAGCTCGAGGACATAATATCAAACATAAAAGGCACCTTATAGGTAACAAGACAAGGTTGCAATTACAATGTTACTAAAGGTCTTAGGAGGTTGGAGAAGCTTCAGCAACTATAAGGCTTTAATATTAATTTGAATTTGCAAGTAAATATCAAACAATAACAGTAACAATTAATTAGAGTTGCATTTGCGAGCAATTACTCCAACCTCTCGGGAAAATAATAACGATCAATCGTTTAATTATTGGAAATTCAATCTTATCTTATTACTAATACAGGTGTTACTGATTACAAACTAATTAGGTTTAGAATTTAGAGAAACGTTAATCTTTATTTTATTCTTACTCATTTAATCTTCTTTATTAGTTCAGTTTACAAGTTTATTCCACTGTCAAATTCAATATTTTCTTCAAAGTCTAATAAAATCTAGCTACTTACGCAAAAACTACAACCCTCAACTATTACGCCGTTGTTAAAAAACAGGCAGTATAAAGAAACTTTTGGCTGTCTCCATACATATTCTTACAAAGCCAGAGCCTTGTTAACTGTACTAATTGTTCTACCAGCTCGACACCAAACTCATCGAGGTTAATATTCCCATGATTCATAGAACAAGAGCCGAGTGGACCCGAGCCAACTGGCCCGGTATGTGGAGCCAAGAATTAACGATACGTTATGACGTAATAGCACACGATACAGCCTACACTATTTAAAGCTTCAGTATTTAAAGCAGTGCTAAATATTCGACATTGTCAAGAGAATACATGTTTGATTATATTTTTTACCCGTTCGCGAGAAAATAACTGTAAGTTAACATTACTCGGATGTTCCACTTAAACTTTAGTTTTAGTGAGGCCACCTATGCTAAAGTCGGTAGTGTTCCGAGATCTGGATCTCAATAACCATAACGCGTTTGTATCTGTTTTTTGGATATATTAAACTTGACCATATTTGCTTGAGACTGTCAAACGTGAAAACACGATTAGAAATAAAATCCTCGATACTTAAATTTTTCAAACATGACACCTTTTTTGCATGTTTTTGGTTGAATCTTCGAAACCCTATAATCTTTAATGATGATTTTCGATTCAATAGTTGAGGATATGTAACTTCTTAATCCTGGTAAACCATTTTTTCAATAAATGTTGTAGTTTTAATGTAAATTAATTGAATTTGACGCTGCCGTCAAGGCGCGCGCGAACTATCTCCATCTCACATGCTTCGCGCGGAAGCACATAAAGTCATCCCTTTTTATTCTTGTGGGGGCGTGGCACCATAGGTGGCCCCTTAAGTGGTAGGACCAACATTTAATTGTTTAACCAACAGCAGCATTCATATTATTGTGTTCCAGTTTGGGGATACGACAACCGGTGAGATTACTAGCATTAAGGTATTCTTTCCTAGTCTTCGGGATCGGAAAAAAAAAAAACCAGCCTTGAGATTGTATTGTCTAGGGGCTCAGATCTCACTTACTTATTTACTTACCATCAAGTGGCCTGTGTTCTCGTTTCCCTTCTTTTTGTTAGACACAAAAACTTGAACATATTTTTAATAACTGAGAAACTTCCTACTGGGGATAATAACTAACTCTTAAAGAGATATATTACTCGTAGAACCGATGACCCTTGAAACAAGAAGGTGCTAGAATGTGGACCATATACTCACCATCTTTACGCCCAACAAAACACGTTTATTGCTCTGCTCCTAGACCTAGATCTTTCCCAAATATATCTTGTCTCGTTAATGCATTGCAAGGAAAACAATTAAAAAAAACTAAAAACCCACTGCCAGTGTCACCCTATCTATATAAAGTCTTCTAGTTTTTACTTGGTTATTCCACCCGCAAATATTGCTTTGATAATAATACCAGTGACATGTTACATTTTTTGTAACATATTTCGCGCGCTGCTTTTACAAAGAGTTGTATTTGTCGACGATGACCCTTTGTATAAGCCTTTTTATCAACAAAATGCCCAAACTTTTGTTACCTTTACCTATTTCCACGAGGTTCAAAGGGTCAAGGGTATATTATATATTATTAAAGATATATCAAATATCTAACCGTTGGCTTGAGGGCTCGTTTGTTCGAATCAACAAAAAATACTTCGAATTTTATGCGGAGCCGTTTGCCAAACCAAGAATATTATGTGATGTTTTCTAGTTTATAAAAGTGAGTTTTTTTAATTTGTGAAATTGGCATTTAACCTTTTTTGTTCATAAAAATATTTAAATACTAATACTAGTACACGTACAGATAATTCCTAATCTAAATGAGATTCATCAAAACGTGCATCGATAATAATTATGAAACGTGCCTACCGACACATGAACTCGTAATATTTGTGGATATAATTTACCGTTTTCCCTCAACTGATTGGTCAATAACTGTCAGGAAGAAGGCCATTAACGATAAAGACTCAATTCAAGCGTGTTACGCGTAATACGGCCGTAATTCAATAGCATCCTTATCATCTTTGACAAGCGTCTGACGTGCTTTTTAGGGTTCCGTAGTCATACAAAAGGATATTAATAGAAGGGGAGTTTGTATACGCACGTTAATTGTTTGAAATAGATCGAATGTTTTGTTTGTATCAATATTTTGCAATTCTCTTCTCTCGAATCAATAACTGGCACAACTTTTTATCATCACAAATAAGGAAAAATGCGACTGGAAAAACTGCTACTCGGAATTATCGAGTTTGGAAAACAGATCGATATACTCGGACCGATCAACCCCACCTAACCAGTGTTAGAATAATTCAAAATAAAAATGATGAAAGAAACCTAACGATGATTTTCAAATACCTATTCAATTAACTTTTCATAGCTCGTCGTTTTTTTTTCTGTTTTCAATATGGCGTCTGGTTGCCTCCATATTGAATTTTGATTAATGTCATATCTTTAGTGACACTCACAAGATTACGACAAATCGATTGACATAAGAATCATCAAAGTTGGTCCACGTGTTTAGTTTCTAGAGCGCAACAGAAGAACAAACATACATATATAGGCTGATAAACACATTACCCTCCTCCTTCGGCAGTAGGGTAAAAAGGTAGGAAACTCAAGAACTCAAAAAAGAAACGTAAAATGGGGTGATTAGGGATTAAGGGGTGAGTAGGGACACAACCTTAAATAAGAATATGATACTATTTAAAAGACTGAAATTATTTCCAATATGTACACGTAACGTTCCATTTAATAATTGTTCTTATTTGTAACAAGTTATGACTTAGTTTAGGTTGTGTCCCTACTCACCCTGGACAATAACGTTACGTCTACATAATGTAATAAATTTCAGTCTTATAATTAGTAACATATGCTTCATTTTAGGTTGTGTCCCTATTCACCCCTTAATCCTTACTCACCCCGTTTCACGGTACGCAAAGATACTTAGTTTATAAACACTCACGGTTTATATGCCTCACATAACACTCCAATACTCTCAACTCCTAGCAAATTGCCCCGCAGATTTTTAAATCTGTTTTTAATTGGCTAACTAAGCTGGCGTCCGCCTTTAATCCAATCGGATTGGTTCAAGAGTTCCCGTCGCGCGCCTATGATTATACTTGAAAAAGCAATTTGAAATTTGTTTAACTAGTTATAACAGTTTCCGAGGCTGGAATTTGAATTTGACGATAAAAATAAGTTGGTTCAAGGCACGTTTGAACGAGTGTGGCAATTTTTTTCTTTTTTTTTTCTGGTAGCTATTTTTCCAGTCGCAATTTTTCCAATTCGTAATTTTTCCAAATGTCTTTTTTTCCCATTTTTAATTTTTCCTGGTCGTATATTTACCAATCTGGTTATTTTCCAGTCGCAAATTTCACCATTGTACTCGTAATTAGGCCAAAATAGGTAGGTAGGTTTAGGTTATGTTAGTTTTGCAGCAGGCCTGGAGGGCCCAACCACCCAGAAGTAGGATCTCCGTGCCAGCGGAGCTCCGTCGACTCTGTGAAAATGATATAACTATTCACATAAATATAGATTGGAAAATTATGATAATGGAATTATTTCTACTGAGATAAAAATCTTTGGCAAAATAAGCTACTGAAAAAAAATAAAGACTGGTAAATTTTGCGAATGGAAATATTATTGTTTGCAGCAAAATTCGATTTTCGGAAAGTCATCGCCACACTCGTTTGAACATAGTGATCGTTATTTTTAACCCTAGGTGCAAAAAGAGAGGTGTGTAGTGTATAAATTTGATGTGTCTGTCTGAGTGTGTGTCTGTGTGCATTTGTGTGTGTCTGTCTATCTGTAAAGAAAAGGAAAGTTCTTAGCTAGGTTTGATAAAACTTGTTCCGATTGAGAGTTACTGTGAAAGTAGCGGACGTATCTTTGATTGTTATGTACTACTTAATTAATTATTACAGTATTATAATAGCTCTTACTTCACTTTTTCGGGATCTATGATACATCAGAGAGATACTTAAAGAATATAATACGCAGCGCATACTTCATAATAGCTCATTTTAAGCATACATTTAATCTGTATTTGCATGCGTTTTATGTTACTCGCAAACAAATGACTTGATTTATTAATTGTTATGAAAAAAATCCATTTAATAAATAAATAAGTATCTATTGCTTCACTTAAATCTAGGCTGAAGAAGTACTGGCTTGACTCTTGTTCCTGACATGACTGTATGACCTGTCTGCTTATCATATTTATATAAAAAAAACAATACGTAGGTTTATATATATATATAAACCTAGGTATTTATTTGCTTTTATTATTTTTATCCTATGTATCTTTAATTGTTGTACGTTTAGCCCTCCGCTGTTTTATTCATCTCTCAATCGCTCAAAGGTTAACTGGAAGAGATCCTTTTGTGTTTCTGGTACTTTTTTGATTTGTTATTTTCTGTTTGTGCAATAAAGAGTTTACATAGATACATACATACATACATAAGTAAAAATAAACAAAGACATATTATTAAAATCATTTCCGTCCTTGCAAAATGACTTACAAAATACTTTTATGCTTAAAAAATATTCGCTATTGCAATATATCATAGAGATGAAAAATTGGATTGTGGAAATGGCTCAATTCTTTTATTATTAGGAAATGAATTCAACAGAGACTATAGTGCTAAAATTATGAGCTGAAATTCGATTTGAAAAACAAACGTAGTTTTGCAAAAAATATTCAGTATTCGTTGTCCTGTAATCATCACCAGTTCTCTTATTAGTAAGACAACAAAGTCCAATGTAATTATTTCTGCAGCATTTTTTCCTACCCTTTTATATTGTGAAACAATTTGAGTGCCATTTTTCTCATCCCCCAAATCAATGAAAAATCAGTACAATCTGTCACGAACTCCCTCTTGGCCTGCCTCGTCGATAACTAATGGAGCCAATCAGTGGCTATCTGGGTCTACCGCAAATGTCTGCGGCAAACGTGGCCACACAGCTGTTTGCATGTCGCATGTAGCAGTTTGCATGTTTTGAAATACATCGTTCTTAGTAATCTAATTGTTTAGCTTTTGAATATAGTTCTCTTTACAAAGTTTAACTAACGTTTTGACATTATCTTCTTTGTGGTGACTTAATAATTCAAAAGAATATCACAGCAACGCGAACGCCATTGCTTGGCGGTAGTTTAAAGGATGATCTTGCACAAGGTCCTACGATTACTTGGCTGAGGTCTTGACATTTAAAAGCAAGTGGTGTCTATGAAAGAGGCTTGATTCTTGGAAAGAAAGCATTTACCCAAGCTGGTCTTATTTCGATTCGATATCATTCAGATGAAGGTGGTTTTGTCACTTGATAACCAGGAGTTCAGATCCTGAAAGTGTCTGCTTCAGCGTAGGAAAGAGAAAGAAAAAAAAATAGTCGTGACAAACAGACAAACACAAAGAAACCAAATACCGACAAAGACAAAAGATCCTGTTGTCACGAAATAGTTCCAACTCAGCGTTATGCTGGCGTCGAAGCCAGCGCTGCGCTGGTCTTAAAAAGCCAGTGCTGGTCTTAAAGGAGGAGAAACAACGGAAGAAATTGGTGACCATGCTGATGTGTAATGGCAACGGTGACCGCGTACCTTCAGAATATGTGCTTGTTCAAAAAAAAGTAAAACAATTGAATAAAACGAGTATCTATCTAAATAATATGAGGCAGAAAACTTTTTAGAATTCAGTTGATGTATTATATTTCAAATGAATAGAAAATACTTAGCAAACTCAACTTTGATCCCCAGAATACCAATTTAATCTTGGGATTCATGTAATTGTTACATTAACATGATTCATGTATTTCAGACTTCAATAGAAACGTAGCCAACTATTTCTTTTTTCAGCTCACGTAAGCAACTTTGTCAAACGTATGAGCAATTCTAACCACGTCTCGCAGACATTAAACAAATTGAGGTATTTTTCTTAATTTCTAAAACTCGTGCAACCTTATAGAAAACCTTTAGCTGGCTATTCAAAGAACATTTACTGTAGGATCTTGTACTTCATGAATGCAGAATGAACCTTTTTTTATGTATTCTGCTGTGTTTAAAAGTTGGAAAAGCTTTCAGGAATCTGGAACCTACTATAGCGCTATTCATGACGAATAGTTCAGTCACGTCTTCAAAGTCTTTTATGCAACTTTTAAACAGCAGTTATTCAACTGTTTTCAAAGCTATTTAAATCTGCCTACGTATTTTTTACGAATGCCATTTGGCTTAATAAAAAGTTTGAAAAGAAAATAGTTGAATGGGTTCCTATAACAAGTTATAGTTTATTTATAATAAATAAATGAAAATTTTATTTACCAGCACAAAATAGAATCTACATTAGGTTACACAAGATAAAAAAAGTGTTTTATAAAATTAATTGGACATACTAAGTGCGATAAAATGGATAATTATGAGACTCGTAGTCGCACGCACGCAGATAGTACGTATAAAAGAAATTCATCATTTTTATGTTTATTTATAGGGATTCAACATAAAAAAATTGCCAACTTTCAAGTTACTGATTTTACCTATATTGAATTTGAATTTGACAAGCTATCAGAATATGCGTACCCAAACACTTACAGTGTATCGCCAATTTTCGAACTTACCGCCTTATTCCAGCGGCACACTCTATCCATTAAAACAATTATTTTATACCCCACTCCAGGCTTTTATTTAAGCCGCACTTTTCTCAAAGTTCCGGGTTACGCCTGTCCGTCACAGGCACGTAACTTCCAGACCGTTTCGCTCAAACAAACGCTTTCCCGCTGAATTTTTTTCCAGCTTTAACTTTCAGATGTTTTAATTGTTTTTTACGTTGAACGCTTCTCAGTTGTTTGAATGATAATGCGATGTAAGCGGGGAACGACAGAGAACACCTAGTTCTTATCAGAAAAATGGGCAAGAGCATGATGTCGAACCATGCTCAGCTGTTTTAAATCAGAAAAACCGAGGAAGAGCATTTCGAACCATGCTCAGTATAAGTTATCGCCACCGTTACTACAAACACGATGAACTATCTGCTAAAACCACAAGTATAAGCACATTTTCCATTAGTTCTACACTTATTGTATTTCTAGTTCTATCTGAGGTAGTTTTCTATCTAAATAATATATAAGTCTTCGTTACTCATGAACCAGTAAAAGCCGTGAAAGTTTTCGCTATAAAATAGGCACATCATGTGCTCCATTTAACACCTTTCCAGATTGTTTGAATTTGTGGTTATGGCTTATGTAAAAGATGGAGACATGTTATTCTTACCTAGCAAATATTACCATTTACAGTCGTCTATTTCCAAAAGGAAACTATAAGTGTCTTTTTCTCTACATGTGATTTCACACACATTTACCACTAAAAACAAATAATTGCCAAAACCTCCTGGCTCAACAATCAAGCTCGTCATCCAAACTTTCAGTGCCACCAACTTACGATTCTACTTAATTTGTAAAGACCAGGCGAGTCACTGGCCCTCAACATATCGATTGTTCATTCTACGCGTTCCTAGTACGCAATATTAAATGAGCTTGTATGTGGGCGTTTCTGTTCAGACATGAGGCAATCACACAGACAAAGAAGATCTCTTAATCAATATGTCGCCAATTGTTTACCTCCAGTCGAAATACATTGCCAGTCTTGTTTTCGAAAAGGGAATAACTACCAATCTGCGATTGATGAAAAATTAACTCAGAGCACACTGTCTTTGGGTTGATTTTTTTGTCTAATGAGATACATGCTGCCATTATCTACTCGCTAACCTTCCTCTAAGCAGCAATATTCGCTCTGCTGTATTTCGGTGTGGGAGAAAGGCATCCAATGAAATGAATAGTATTAGTATTCCATCTTGGGTTGGCAAATAATTTGCAGTCATAATAAGATCAGAAATGTGTGTGAGTTTACGGCCGTATTATTAAACTCATCAGGGCTAAGATTTCTATCACAAAATACGTCAACGTAAACGTTCAGCCATAGAAAACTATGATTTTTCACACATCTAGATACGAGCATTACCAGTCGAGATTAGTTTATTAATACGGCCTATAAGGTCCACTTATTTCGTGTCTTCGTGATCTGTGTGGTCAATTGCTTTCTTTATGCCTTTAAAATTTTAAATTTGAAAATCTCCAACGAAACTTCACTCGATTCGGTAAACCGATGTTTTGTGACTAAGCTACTTGAAGCAAGTCAATAAAAATCATTTTACCAACACAACACATCCGACAGTTAACTGCGCAAGTCAACTTATTTTATTATGAAAGCAAACAATGCTGCCATTATTTGTTATAATTTTAAATGGGAAACGTACACAAGCGGACCTATCGCAAATTTCCACTCATTGCAAATGAAAATACTTCAAGCTTCAAACTTCGTAATCAACGGAATAACGCAGTAAGTGCTGCTTCGTGTAATCCAAATTGAAAGCTTGTCGGTGTTGGTATAAAATTTAAATTTTATGAGCCTCGTATGATGATTAAACATTACATAGCTTGATATGGATGCTTTGATCACCGCGATTCGAATAATACCCTTTTTTACGTGGCAAATGAAACGTCAGAATAAATTAAACGTAAATGGGTGTTAAACATGGAGCAAATAACGGTGTCGAGAGAATTTCGCGGACTTTTTGTTATGCAGGTTTTGTTGTACTTTGCGATTTTAAAGCCAGAAAGGGGTTTGAATACAGCCAAAACAAATCACAATGTTTTTATAAAGACTAATATAATAGGAAATATTATTACATTACACTTGTTCCATTTCATTTTTTTAAATTTCGTTGATTGCTCTCCTACGCTGAAACGGCTGGGTATATTTGTATAAAATTTAGAATAGTGATAGTTTAGCCCCTGAAATAACACATGGGCTAATTGTTATTCCAAAAAACTACTATTCCCGTGAGATTATTAACTAAATGGGAGGTATAACTATTCCTGATTCTACGCGTCCTTGGTCGAAGTTTTATAGGATATCATAAGTAAAAACGCTGTTATTGTAAATATTAAAACATACGTACTTTTAAAGCATGATACAATCAAGAAAATTGCAATATCTCTGAAGATAAATGTCATTATCATTATAATATCGAACCTCCCACTCCTGTGCCTCCTGAGCGAAGTGGTACAAATCGAGTTTACGCGGTTACCTATCTGAAACACTAAAAAATTGCCAGCTGTTTCATTTGCCATAATTTTATTTATTTATTTATTTTAATAATTTATCGCACAAAATTAAAAAAAGTGTACAAAAGGCGAACTTAATGCTACAAGCATTCTCTACCAGTCAACCTTAACCTTATTTTCATTTGTCCGAAAGTCATTTTTCTCTGAAACCGTTAAACTTTCCTGAATTGTTATAAAATAAACCTAACCTAACCTAAGTATATCTATCTATCTCATTAAACATTTTGAAAAGTTTTTGGGTTCAGAATAAAATGAAAATTACGGGAAATGAAAATTATGGCAAATGAAACAGCTGGCAAACGTTTTTAGTGTTTGCGATAGGATACCAGTTTACGCACTTTGTTTTTTCAACATACTTAAAAAAAACATCTCCGGCTCTAACTCTCATGTTCCTTAGGCCCTGTTGTTTGATCAGTAGTTAAACTAACTAATTGTTAAAATTCGAAAAAGGAATAGAAAATTTGACACATTTCCTTGAGATTTTAACCATTAGTAACGTTTTTTGACCATTAATTAGTTTAACTACCGATCAAAAAACAGGCCATAAGTCTTATAGTTCCCGACGTAAAGTTGTTTAAAGTGATTCTATTTAGAAAGAAACAAAAAACACTCATTCGTGTCAAACAGACAAACAAAAGCAACTAAATACCGACATAGACAAAAGGCTACTTGTCACGAAATGCTTCCAACTCAGCGTAATGCTGGCGTTAAAGCCAGCGCCGGGTTCCCGTTGGTAATACACTTTAAAAAAAACTGCCGTCTCAAAATAACTATCTAGACAGAATATTTTTTTTACTAATTCTACAATTTCGTGAGTTAAATCTATCAAACAACATAAGTTCTGTTCATGCTTACTTGTCTTATATAGTAAACAACTTTTTAACCTCAAAATGAACCTTTTTTGGCTAAAACAGCTATTTTGTCGTAAATAAAGTAAACTGAATAAACATTTTGGACATCATTTGGCCAATGTCTGTCATTGCTTTATTTTGTTTAAAATAGCTGTTTTAGCCAAAAAATGTTAATTTTGAGGTTAGAAAGTTGTTTACTATATAAGACAAGTAAGAATGAACAGACCATAGTCACAGTGTTTTAGTTTTTAAAATTTCCGTGTCTCTTCCTAATATAACTTAAGTTGAAACAATAGTCACTCTCACTAAAGTGTTACGCATTGTCTTAGGGTGGTATTCCACTTGTCCAAAATCTTTGTCCAATGTGCATCGCGTCTCACATTTTTTTAAGCAAACTGTGTGACGCAAATACAACATTGGACAAAGATCTTGTACAAGTGGAATACCACCCTTATATCTGTTTTACTCATGACAAGTGTCAAAATAAACTTGTATCTAATTTTTTAATTATTTGAATTGTAGAGTTTAAATACGAGTTTAACAGCTATATTCCGTTACATATTTTTATACTATATTTTTCGTCAAATTTTTGCGAGAGTAAAGAACGGAATTAATTTTTATATACATACCTATATAGTTAAGAGAAGATTATACAACTACAATCCTAAAAAATGGAATTATCATCTGAAGATAAAACCATTTTTTAGAGTTATATCACTTCTCACAGGCACACTGAGAACAAAATTTCAAAGCAGCTATTCAATTGAAATTAAATTACAAATGCTTTGACAACTACTTGAGAGCCGCAATCCGAGCACGACGGAAACTGTGTTTTAACTTTAGATTCGATAAATACCTGTTCAAACTCAGACGGTAGCCATTTTGTTTATTTAATGGACTGCCCTCCTTAGAAAAAAGGTCGCAAGTGTCATAGAACCGCAAATGTATAAGTGACCTTATTTCTTAAGACATGGGGTTAAATTTGCTTTGACTATCAAATTGCACATGCGTCCTTTTTGTTTAGAAGAGCAGTGTACTGCTGTGTATTCCCACGACTGTTTTGATACGGGAAATAAACAAACAAACGTAAAAAGAAACCGTAAAAGCTAGTTACTGAGAATTATGTTTTACTAACCTTTTAATATTCTGATATTTTTTTTGTAAATAGGGCAAATTAATTATTTATAATCTTGAGTTTTGTTTCTACGAACAGGGCTTTTATTTAACAAGGAAAATCAATATTGTTTTGGCATATTATGGTATTGTTTTAAACTCGGCCGCCGTTACTGTCCAGTAAATAAGAGCTGTCAAAACGTTGACAATACGGAAATATGTCAAAGGTTGGTTTCACCAAATTAAATAGACGGGCAGATTGCGGATTTTGTTTTTATGTTTAATACGAACGTCTAAAATAATGTGTATTTTACAAGGTGTTTTTAGGGTTCCGTAGCCGAATGGTAAAAAACGGAACCCTTATGGATTCGTCATGTTTGTCTGTCTATCCGTCCGTATGTCACAGCCACTTTTTTCCGAAACTATAAGAACTATACTGTTGAAACTTGGTGAGTAGATGTATTCTGTGAACCGCATTAAGATTTTCATACAAAACGAATCTCAAATAAAAAAATTTCATCAAACCCATACGTGTGGTGTATTTATGGATAGGTCTTCATGTGTCCCTCGCGCCCCTGTAACTTCTAAAATAAGAGAATGATAAAACTAGCAAAAATATATGATGTACATTACCATGCAAACTTCCACCGAAAATTGGTTTGAACGAGAACTAGTAAGTAGTTTTTTTTTAATACGTCATAAATCGTAAACCGTAATTTACCTTTCACGGAACCCTTCATGGGCGAGTTCGACTCGCACTTGGCCGCTTTTTTTATATTCACGATATTTACTCGTTTCGGACACAGATCGCAATAAAAAAAAACATCATAGTCGGTAATAAGATAGTTGTTTGTCTGTATGATCGGCAACATTCAGTATACAGTACCCCAACGAAAACGTTAAGCACTTTAGTGCACTGTCATAATGAACTTCAAACCGAACATCAAATGACAAGTATGATAATAACAATGGCAGTCACAACGACAAGGTTCTAAATATGCTCAATTTTTTTTATTGGGTGACTGTACATATAGCAAACAATTTTGTTATGCTCTTAGAGACCAAAATCCATTGCGTGGTTTAAGAAATGTTAGCGGACATGTAATAGTAGTTTACGTGACGGTTGCGTAGTGCCAGGCAGGTGTTGTAATGCTAATTACGCAGAGTCTAGTACAATACTTTATGTACACATATATTATAAGTACTCTAAGATGGGTTCAGAAGCCGAAAGGCAAATGACCAGCATTACCTTACCTGTGGTAGTAGGTGACAGCGGTGACAGCTGTAAATTTATTTTGAAATTACGTTATCGAATATTGTAAGGTAATGAGATTCAAATTTGGAACATCTTCCAAAATGAACAGCTGTCATCGCTGTCACCTAAACCACAGGTAATGCTGGTCATTGCCTACGAGTTTTGAACGCATAATAGAGGAGTTATCATATGAGTGTAGATAAAGATATCAGAACATGACTAATTCAATAATGGCTGTTTCTTAATCAGCTTTAAAGCACGACCAACCTTTTTTCCTTTTTTTAAGAATATCGCAGTCCGCGGGTTTATCCGCTTCGGCCTTAATCATTCAAAGCCTTATCTTCTTTTTGGGATTGGAAAATTTCTGAAAGGGATTTCAAATTAGATATTTTTTGCACGATTTCACAAAAGATTTTCTAATCTCGACTTTTGTAATACTATTTATTTATTTAATCGTATGGCATAATCTTAAGATTATAGAGAAAAATATGAAGCTACAAATTAATTACTATATTTTAGTATTACAGAAGTACATTTTCACTTTTACTGTACAACTTGTCTACTACAAAAAAAGTATTAGCCAGATATGAAGTCAGACGTGTCACTTTGCGCAACCATACATTTTATGAATATTGACATTGTTGACTGCAATAAAATAATGCTAAACTCATTTGTTGCGTTCGAAGGAATAGTAATAGCAGCATTGTTTTATTTGCTGACAACAATACCACCAATATTTAGAAACTTTATGGTTGTGCAATTTGGCAGGATTTGCTTCTAATTTGCTTATTATTGGACAGTAAAAATTTGTAATGAAAATTGTTTTATCTTTATTTCTTTGTCAGTAATTACGGTGGACTGCCATTACTTAAAAAAAGAAAAAGAAGAACATTAGTAATGCTCTCTTCATCGGGGTAATTAGGGTGAAGGAACAAGTAATGGACAAGGCACCAATAATGGACACTTGATTCTTATTTTACAGAAGATAAGGGTTATTCATTTGTTTTGCAACAATCAATTTAGGACCGTATGAAATTTGAATTAAGAGTGAAGTGTCCATTACAGGTGCTTGTCATCTAAAAGTGTCCATCATTGGTGCCGTCACCCTAAGAATGTCTCGGTCGCAATATAACCGACTCCAAAAATGACCACATCGCTTGTAGCCTACATCTCTAAATATCTGAGACACAAAATGAATACTTCGTTTGCGTTACTAGGTAGGTTAGGTTAGTTAGATAATTTGAAATACCCGAAGTGTAAATTAACCAGGAATAGGAACCCCGCTGTGCAGAGCCCTGTCGGCTTTCCTAAGGCAGACATTAAATGCAAATAGCATTGCGGTCATTTTACGACTCAGACATATTGAGATGTAAAATACAAGCTATGTGGTTTATTTTGCGAGTTGTTAATTTTGCTAACTAGTAATTACTACTATCCCACATAATGTATGTATTGATTTTAAGTAATACTAACTTCAGGATTTCCGATTTAGAATTGTTTAATAACATTTAAAAATATTTTTCTAAATATTGCCAAGTTTTTTTTTAATACGCCTATCAAGACCGCCCTTAGATTGCAATCTTGAGATGGTAACAACAATTACTATAAGATTTAAGATAAAGTACATCACATTAGGTTAAACGTAATAAAAAAGTTTCATAATGTTTAATCAAATTGTTCGCAAAATTGTTCAATTGTGTCACAACAATTTCCTGTTTTCGTAATCTCTCACGCACAGGAGCTCGGAAAAGTTTATACATAGAGGTAACTTTGTTTATGCAATTTACAAACGAACTTGGAGAACAAGCTCTTGTAAAGAGCGGGTACAAAGTTACATTTACTCACATATCACTTGAGTTTCCAGGCGAAGGCGTATGTACAAATCGGGAAGTTACCTGAAAATAGAATGGCATTGTTAATTATAGAATTTACTCCTTTTATTTTATTTTAGTGCCGACAGTACTGACTCGCCAGACCAAGTTAAGAATCTTCAACTCCAACGTCAAGTCAGTACTTTTATATGGCTGCGAGCTAAGGAGACTACGAGCAAGCTACAGGTCTTCGTTAACAAGTGTCTGCGGAGTATTCTGGGGATTTGTTGGCCAAAGAATATCTCGAATACTAGACTGTGGGAGCTGACAAACCAGAGAACGTCGGCTAACGAGATCTTGCTGAGGAAATGGCGTTGGATTGGTCATGTACTGCGGCGGCCCGATAACCACATCTCCGAACAAGGCATGCTCGGGGAAAAAGAGGACCAGTGCGCCCCCGAAGCATCTGGAGGCGCTCAGTTGGAAAAGAGGCCATTTCCGTTGGACAGAGTTGGACTGAATTGGAAGTAGTCGCTCAGGATCGAGGGAAATGGAATTCCCTTCGACGAGCCCTATGTCCCTGCTGAGGGATAAATTGAATTCATCTTCATCACCAGAGATGGGCATTATTCGAATAATTATTTATTCGAATAATCATTTATTATTTGTTGAATAATTTATTTGCGAATAATTTATCCACGAATGAATCATTCGACTACTTTTCGAATAACGAATAATTTATTAATTTATTAGAGAAAAATGGAGCAGGCATAATAATTATTCGTGGCAATTCATTCAACGAATATATTTTCCGCGAATAAATTATTCGCAAATGAATTATTCGACGAATAATTTATTCGAATAAAAATAATCATTCTAGAATTTCATTCGTTATTCGCGAATCATTTGGTTATTCTTATTCGTTATTCGTCATTCGAATAAATATTGGCCATCTCTGATCATCACTCCTTTTATTTACTGTAAGCCTGTAAATTAAATGCTACTTATAATTACGAAGTGATTTTTTTAATGTCATAGAGCTGACTAACGAATACACATAGGTACCAGTCCACCCAATGGTACTCGTAAGTGAGATAAATTGTGACCCATAGACATTTTTATACTCGACTTAAGATTCAAATCCTAAATCCCCAAACACGTTGCCAACTCTGAGGACTAAGATGGAATGCCTCTATGCTAGTAATTTCACTGGTTGTCTTATCTCCACAACGAAACACAACAATGCGAACACTATTGCTTGGCGGTAATTTATAGGATGAGGTGGTTGTCGATCCAGACGGACCTTGCACAAAGTCCTAACCACTACTAAACATTTTTAGATAAAATTTGAGAATTTTATCAATTTCATTTCATTTATCAACAAGAACGAAAAAATGTTAGATCCTTTAACAAAAAACTGGACACACATTTATAAAGTGCTATACAAGCAAGGGATATTCAAACTGATCGTGCCATATATTCCACACGTCCGCAAGACCTTAAGGGAAGATTTGTATTCTCGACTTCCGGAATTTCGGCCATCTTGGTTATGTGATAAATCAACAACGTCGTGAAAACATCCACAAGCATTTGTACAAGGCCAGTGGGTCAAAAAAGTTATACAGCGTTGACAATTTGACAGATGTTAACAATATTTTGTGTCTTCCTTTATTTACTGACAAGTATTATTTTTTCTTGGCTGCTTAGAGCAGAAAATATATTGTTTCGTTTCAAATATGGTGAGAAGAGTTTTTAAAGAGAACAATTTGTGACGAGTATATAATTATTATCCTATATTTAGATTATAAAATTAAATATCGTATGTGTATCGAATGTGATTTTCTAATCAGGCCTTAACTTTTGACTCATTTCCAGATTAAATGCTCAAAGGTAGACGTACGGAGTCTTCCTTTAAATCGGTATAATTATAATTTTAGATTTAATAAAAATGGTGCTGTGAAACGGGGTGAGTAGGCATTAAGGGGAGAGTAGGGATACAACCTAAAATGAAGCATATGTTACTAATTATAAGACCATTTAATAATTGTTCTTGTTTGTAACAAGTTATGACTTATTTTAGGTTGTGTCTACTCACCCCGTTTTACAGTAACCCAACATTTTATCGAATTTTACTTCATCGATTGTATCATTTCATTGAATTTCCTGTTTCACGCTATTTTCTGTTGAAACCATGATGTTTTCAGGATATGTTAAACAATAATTACGTAGGTTGTTAGGTTAGACTTGGGACTAACAAAAAAAAAACTCATACGGCCAGAAATGACTTTCGATGTAATGAAAATGAATGATATATTTGTTGAAAGATATTTCGGTAAAATAATAGGTATCCAGTAAAAATACTAGGCTTGTCTAAAACAGTTCAGACGTAATGACCGTAGAAATTAACACAACGAAGAAGAGGAGCACTGAAGAAAAAAAAGCCCTAAAGGGCTCATTAGACGTTATTAATAAAGCAAGCTCTCATGGCGATAGTATAGTTAAATATTATGCATAATCCTACTAACTAATAGATAGATTAGGTAATTTATACCCTAAGCCGCTAAAGCATTGAGGTCGGAGGCGACGCGGTATTATAGCGCGTTCCCATACTAAAAAGCGTTTTCAAAGCGTGGCGGAGGCGTTTTTTGGAGTGTGACGATATTTTCCCAAAATCTTTCTTTTCTGGTAGCAATATTTTCATTCAGTAGCTTATTTTGCCGAGCATTTTTTACTCAGCAGAAATAATTCCATTACCATAATTTCCAAATCTGTATTTATCAGAAGAGTTATTTAATTTTCAAAGAGTCGGCGGAGCTCCTGTTTCTTGATGGCTGCAAAACTACCATGACCTAAACCTGCCAACCTATTTCGGCCTCATTATAATGGGAAAGTTTGCGACTAAAAACCCAGAATGGCAAATATGCGACCAGGAATAATTAAGAATAGGTCAATAGCGGCCTTTACACGGGGGTCCTGTCAGTTGACCAAAAAACGTTTCACCAAATGATTCATATGACAAACATATCATTTGACAAACCGCTATTATTTCCGAAGCTGTAAATATTTCAGGATTTATTTCGGGACCATCGTGTAGAACCCTATAGGTTAGGTTAGGTTTGATTTTTAAAAATCCTGAAATATTTACAGTTTCGGAAAAAAAAGCGGTTTGTCAAATGATATGTTTGTGAAATGAATCATTTGGTGAAACGTTTTTTGGTCAAACATTAGTGAACCCTTTACACGGCACAGTTTGGACCGCGGGAAACGCCACGCGCCATTCCACGCGCAAGCCCGAACCGTATGTTTTTTACTATTTTACTATTACAGTTGCATTTACACGTACGGTCGGCGCGAACATTGGAATGGCGCGTGGCGTTTCCCGCTGTCCGAACTCTACGTGTGCAGGCCGCTAATGCGGTCGGTAGAATCATCAAAAAGATTCTGTGAAGAATATCACCACACTCCAAAAAACGCCTCCGCCACGCTTTGAAAATGCTTTTTAGCATCGGAACGCGCCGTACCGCGCCGCTTTCATTCTCAGTGGGTTTGCAGCTTTAAGAGGCCACCTATGGTGCCACGCCCCCACAAAAATAAAAAGGGATGGCTTTATGTGCTTCCGTGCGAAGAATGTGAGATGGAGATAGTTCGCTCGCGCCTTGACGGTAGCGTTAAATTCAATTAATCGCTGTTTACTCTAAAACCACAACATTTATTGAAAAAATGTTTTGCCAGGATTAAGAAGTTACATTATCCTCAACTATTGAAATGAAAATCATCATTAAAGATTATAGGGTTTCGAAGATTCAACCAAAAACATGCAAAAAAAGTGTCATGTTTGAAAAATAAAAGTATCGAGGATTTTATTTCTAATCGTGTTTTCACGTTCAACAGTCTCAAGCAAATAGGATCAAGTTTAATATATCCAAAATACAGATACAAAAGCGTTATGGTTATTGAGATCCAGATCGCGGAACACTCCAGACTTTAGCATAGGTGGCCTCTTAATCAGCTGTTACCTGTTAGCTAATGCTCTATTATATGTATAAGCGATATCCGACACAATACCTCGGATAATATTCCCCGAGCGGCTTGTAATCAACTTACTGGATCAATATTGACGTGAGTACTAAGTCCCGCCAGATTTCACTTATGAGTTGCTTCGGGGAATCGCTCTGACTGTTTGCTTATATCCGACTGTTTGCTATTGTGAAATAATTACTGTTAGGTTTGGGTAGTAGTATATTCTGCTAGTTGCATTCAAATCATAATCAAAGGTTTGTCTACGATCATAATTATAAGATAGCCATTTTCTATCAATCTATTGAAAATTCATACAAATTCTCATACAAATTGACCTAGTTCTAGGCTTGTACTGTGGCTGCCAGACAATGACATAAATAAGGCCTGTTCATCCTTACTTGTCTTATATAGTAAACAACTTTCTACCCTCAAAATGAACCGTTTTTGGCTAAAATAGCTCTTTTATCTTAAATAACGTAAACCGAGTTAACATTTTGGACATCACTTGGCTAATGTATTGTCTGTGATTGCTTTATTTTGTTTAAAATAGCTGTTTTAGCCAAGAAAGGTTCATTTTGAGGTTAGAAAGTTGTTTACTATATAAGACAAGTAAGTGTAAGGCCTGAGTGGACGCTCGAAGCGGGGCGTTCGGCGGGGCGTGCAGCGTTGCGGGCGAGCGTGAGGTAGAGCGTCCAGCGAGTGGCCTCAGTGCACGCTCACCGCTCGTGTCAATCGGTTGTGATCACCATGGCAACGACGTCAGACAATATTATTGATTTCTTTTTAGAAGAGAATTTATGGCTCAAAATGTGTTGTTTCTCTACAAAACAAGGTCCTAGTTCCGTAGTGAAGCAAAGAAGACGGTTTGGAGAGTTTTCAACTTTATACGAAACCTTAAGATGTAATGAAGATAAATTTCGTGAATACACAAGAATGACTGTGGCCACATTTGACTATATATTGGAGAAAATTGGGCCAGTATTAAAACTAAGCAGTACTAATTTCCATGCTGCAGATTCTATCACACCAACACAGAAATTAATTGTAACTCTGAGGTAAGTTAATAATAAATCGACTTTATGTTAGTATCAAGGATTATATTTATTAATAAGAAGGAAAACAAGTAAACAAAAGTATATCTCTATGTATCGACATTAGTATTTTGTGAAATTTCATCTGAATTCTGAGTATAGTAACCACGACTAGTTCCACTTGAATTAGGAAAGGGATAATAATTATACTGTGAAGCACGTTCATTTTCGGTAAGGGCTTCAAGTAGCCAGTTATTAATTTTCCCACGGAATCTTAATTTTTGCAAGTCATTTAATTTCTTCATAGATGGTAGTATGCTTTGTAGAAATAAAAAATCCTCGTCGTTTTTCATTTTTTCATTATGTTGACTATCTTTCATTCGCGTCTCTATTAATTCTAATTTCTTCTTTTCTATCTCCAATATATCATTATTAATGCCACTTTTACGTTTCTTGGCCGATGACGACAATTGGGAGTCGTTCGTTCGTACCGGTACAGGATCATGAGATCCCGGTGGCGGAGGTATTAATCCAACCATGTCCGAATCACTTTGCCTGTCCTCCGACTCAACCATATTCGATTCATTTTGCCTATCTCCATCTTCAGTTTCATTTGTGTCTAAATTACCCGTAGCTTTTGAAGGCAGCACTTCATCTTTTGTAAATGACATTATATTAAAATATTGCCATGACGACTCCCAAGTTTCTGCTTCTGCTCCAGATCTGAGAATTGGTTGCTTCTTTAGCTCTTTTCTATATTGGTCCTTTAAAGCTTTCCAACGTTTCTTCAAAGAATTTTCTGTAATGTACAATAAAATATAATACACTATACCTAACTATATTTTATTTTATTACAGATACCTCGCGACGGGAAACTCTTTTCGATCACTGGCTTTTAGTTTTCGAATGGGGAAAACCACAGTAGCAGATGTTGTTTATGTAACATGCTCAGCCATATGGGCGGAACTAGTTAATGTTCATATGAAAAAACCGACACAAGAAGATTTAAAACAGATAGCGAGTGATTATTACAGACTTTGGCAGTTTCCAATGTGTATGGGTTCTATGGACGGCAAACATTGCAGAGTAAAATGTCCAGCCAAGTCTGGTTCTTCATATTACAATTATAAGAATTATTTTTCTATAATACTGCAAGCAGTAGCTGATGCAAATAAAAAAATTGTCGCCATAGAAGTAGGAGGAAAAGGCAAACAAAGCGATGGGGGCACGTTTCACTTTTCAACTTTAAATATGTTGATGGAAAACGGTCAACTTGATATACCCCCACCCGATATGATACCAGGGACAACAATACGTGTACCTTACGTTTTTATAGCAGATGAGGCGTATCCTTTAAAAGAGAATATAATGCGGCCGTTTCCATCGAGAAATATTAATCCAAAAAGTGAATATTTTAACAGCCGTCTATCGCGTGCACGAAAGTGCATTGAATGTACTTTTGGTATTTTATGTGCAAAATGGCGTATTCTAAACAAACCAATTGAAACGAATGTGAAAAACGCTTGCCTCATTATAAAAACCACGTGTCTTTTACATAATATCATACGTGACTTCGAAGGTCGATTTGATGATAATATTAATTACGATTCGACATCCATGGAGAACGAATTACAATCAAATCACCCAACCAGGAGAAATAACAGTTCCTCCCTAGCCTCAAGACATGTGCGTGAAGAGTTTTCTAATTATTTTTGGAATAACAAAATTGATTTTTAAAATTTAATTCTAAGAAAATACTTTAATAATAAAATAGATTAGAAATGAAAATAAAAACTTTTAATTTACCTTCCATATTCAGTTTTGTTGCTAATTCTCTCCATACTTTATTTTTATATATTCTATTTTTATATAAACTGTGCGATGATAGCCAAAGTGCAGGTTTATTTTCTATTTCGATAATTATTTGTTCGCACGACATGGCTGCACGCTCTTATCACCGCTGCAAATCACAAACAGGTTTGAACCTGCCCGCGACGCCCCGCTCGACGCTCCACTGCCCGCAAACTTGCCCGCTCTGTATTCGATTTTTGAAGCGTCCACTCAGGACACCAGTATAGAGTTTCATTTGTTTAACATGCACGCCGCCCGCCCCGCCCCGCTGCACGCCCGACTCGAGCGTCCACTCAGGCCTTACACTAAGGATGAACAGACCTTACTTAAATACATAAAAAACATCCAAGACTCAGAAACAAACGACGCGCTGGCCTAGTTGGTAGTGACCCTGCCTACGAAGTTAGCGGTCCTGGTTTCAAATCCCGGTAAGGGCAGATATTTGTGTGATAAGCGCGAATATTTGTTTCCGAGTCATGAATGCTTTCTATGTATTTAAGTATATATTTCTCTATATAAGTATTTATATCGCTGTCTAGTACCCATAGTACAAGCCTAGAGCTTAGTTTGGGACTAGATCAATTGGTGTGACATTGTCCCCTGATATATATTTTTTAATTTGATTTAAATACTCGCGCTTATCACAAAAATATTTGTCTTTGCCATGGAATCGAACCGGTCCCGCTAGCTTCGTAGACAGGGTCACTAACAACTAGTCCAAAGCGTCGTCAACGAGTAAACAAACAATTATAAAGCTGACCCACAAATCCTTCTCGGCCATTATCGCCATCTTAGCTATATTTTCCGTCTTGGTCATTACTCGATTCCGCTGCGGCCGCAAACAAACCAACATCCGACGGAATGACATTTTCTCGAAAACAAGGACATTCTAGTGGGAGAAATAGCACTTTGTTTTGACAACTCGGTTGTTTACTTCTGGCTTATGAAAAACATTGCCCGCGAAGTTTGGAATGTCGTAAAAAGATACGGATTTTTTTATTATTTTCTTGGATGAAACATGGACTTCAAGGATCATAAGACACATTCTAGGGGATAGTGTAATAAAACAAAAAACAGGGGAAGATCTCACACAAATTGGCCTAACACCGTACTCAGATACAGGTAGAGACAATCATTTCGTTTTTTTTTTCAAACTGTTGTATGATTAAAAAAAACGGGTTCACTTGAGAACTTCCTCCGTTTTTTTTCGTCGTTTAAAAATCATCACTAAACACTGTAGGCACATAAACATTTGATTCTCGCGGGTGTCCCTTGTCGACAAACTTTTCGACGAATTTCATTTCATCGAAAACGTATCAAGTAAAATTTAGTTCACGAATTATGGTTTGGTGTAATTTTATTTTATGAGCAGATCATTCCAATTTTTATTATTTCATAGAATAACAGTATGAGCAGATCATTCCAATTTTTATTATTTCATAGAATAACAGTTCAGGGAATATTATTTGGCAAATTATTCATTTTGTATGATTTTGGCAGAACAACAAAACAACGAATTTCCTTTGTTCGACGTTTCATTACATTTGTTTTTAAATAATCGAATACACATAGCGCCACAACTATGCGGGACTAGTAGGTGTCAACTAATCTATAGGTTAGGTTAGGTTAGGTTAGAATTGTGTCGAGGCGCGAAGCGCCAAAACTACGCGGAATAGGAGCTCCGCGAAGCGGAGCTTTGTCGACTTCGTCTCACGGTCTATTGAAATGATATTACGTGAAGTAATTAAATAACAGTCCTTGTAATAATTTGTATGTTAATTAAAAATACTTGAAACAATAAATCACGAAACGTTTTCCATGACATAATTCAACTATTTAATGAATCAGCTGATAAGTAAAAATACACGATTTAAAATTACTTGCAATTACCATTCCACGAACTGAATTCTCGACGAAATGAAAATACATGAAATGTTGACTTTGTAGTGAAATTCGACGAAATAAGTGTCGACAATTTGATGATAAACCAATCCTCGCACCTCCACCACCAGTATTTTTAAATTACCTACCGACTTCAGACAATCAACTATATATTTTCCTCAAACGTAAAATATTATTCCCAAATCCGAGGAAAAAGGTGAAAATACCGGCCCAGCGTTGAAATATTTTATCTCTGATTACCTTGATTTACATTTTGTTTACTGATGAAGTTAAATATGAGTTTGTTTTATTTGAAATTCTTAGGGCATAGACTCTTGCGTAATATTTATGATTTTGTTTTGCTAGACGTTTCTTAGAGGTTAAAAGTATTATGTGAATAAGTTTAGAGACTTATATCTGCCTTGACACTTGACATTTTCGCTACATACTTATTTGTTGCTCTCTATCGTTTGTTTTGTGTTTTTGGTTTTATTTTCGCATATTTTCGTTATTTTTAATTTAAGTTTTTATTTTAATTTTAGTTTTTACACGACTGCCCCAAAAAGGGAGTGTAACGTTTTCAGGGTTCATGTTTGTATGTATGTATGTAAGTAAGTTTCTTTATTCCACTATAACTTCTAAATCACTTAACCGATTTAGATGTGGTATTGTTAGAATCCTTACGTCATTCCGGTTGACACAGGATACTGTTAAAATTGAAATAACAACAATGGCAAAATTACAATTCTTAATATACGTAGGTGGGAGCACTTTATTTCCCATAATTTTATTGGTCATAATGTACTTTTTGACATAATTTTTTATGTCGCTGAAACTGTAAATTTTTCAGAAGGTTAGATTTGATTTATAAAAATCCTGAAAAAGTAACAGTTTCTTTAAAAAAACACATTATGACTTGCGATGATTATGACCGAAAGTACATTATGACTAAAAATAATTATGTCAGTCAATATAGACCCATTATGTATGTATATCGACGACAGTATAAAAAATGCAGTCGGGTCTTTAAAGCTTGCATTTCATATAGTTGTTATTGGTCTAAGATCCGAATAGGAGAAGATTTGGACCGGGCTGTTTATTCGATGAAAAGTATTTTATATCAAATTTAATACGCTAAATAATATGAGGCGAATAGGTAGGCTGAAATTTTTTATTTTAAATTAAAGAAGAACAAACATAGCCTGGAAGAAATTTTGGTCACTCAAAGAAATTCTAAAAGGAGACTACTCAATAAACCTTAAGAAAACGGTATTGGACACCTGTATACTGCCTTGTCTACTGTATGGCTGCCAAACTTGGATATACACGACAAAAGCAAAACAAAGAATCACAACAACACAAAGAGCTATGGAGAGAAGTATCCTAAACATAAGAAAAATACAAAAAGTCAGGAGCAAAGTAATTAGACAGAGAACTAAGATAACAGATGCCCTCTCACAAGCTCTAAAATTGAAATGGCAGTGGGCAGGTCACGTATCGAGATACACAGACACCAGGTGGACAGTTAATACTACAAGGTGGAAAGGGCCAATCGGCAAAAGAAGGGTAGGGAGACCGAAAAAACGTTGGGCTGAAGATATTACCGAATTTATAGGGAAGGACTGGCAAACTATCGGCAAGGACAGAGTTAAGTGGAAAAGACTGGAGGAGGCCTTCACCCGAGGAGGGGTCCATATCGAATAGCAAACTAACTCTTACTAACAATTAGAAAATAAGTAAATAGCTAACTAAACACTAACAAACAAAATACCACATTTGAAATGTAAATTAAGGATATGGAAATAAAGGCTTTTTATTTTATTTATTTTTATTATTTCTTTCTTTCTGTCGGATTTCACTATTTATATCTCGATCACCTGGAGCTCTTTTCTACTCGGACTGAACCAAATTGCTTTTGATATTGTTATTGTATAGTCAACGTTATGAATTATTTTATTTACGTGACAAACATAATGTCTTCAATAATGTACAGCATGTGAGCATTTCGGCTTCGGGTTGCTTTAGTCAATAGCATAAATAAGTGATCATTTACGTACCTTTTCACTTTAAGGTCGTGTTTGAAATTTCATACAAAATTGTGAAACGATTGAAAGCGACAAGGTACATAAATGACCACTTATTTATGCTGTTGACTGTACTTCTCTGTTACTCGCTCTTAATAGGAGCGTATGAGAGCGAGTGAGATACAAGTATAAATCCGAAGCATCTTCTAAGAGCTATCGCACATATGTCTGTGGCCTTGTATTTGTCAACAGATGAATCTTTTTTTTTTAAATGTCAGCTCAAGTAATCGGGATGGTTTCTAGATAAAATTTATAAAAATCATTTGCGTTTAAAAGACACCTGGGACCGTATTATGGTCGCCTTTATCGCAATGGATAAAGCATCAGTCTCTCTCGCACTTACATACTGGTAAGAAAGTGACAGATGTTTTATCCACGTCTATCCACACCGATAAACACATTATAATACTGGGGTGCTAATAAAAAAGGGTATAAATCTTCTGAAGATCAAGTGAAAAAGGGTTTAAGTCTAGTATACTCCGTTCATGTAAACACCCTTTTTTTATTACGAGTTAAGTCGACTTGTATAGTTTTTCACTAGGCCCGCGGCTCTACGTAATTTCCATTATATCGGGATTTTTGTTTATTTCATATTCATTAACTTTAATCTATACTCGTTACACAAACTAATCTTAGTTAAGAAGCACTTTGAACAAGACCAAACCAGTTTAAACCAGTTTCATAAGTGATATCAACAAGGAGATTACGGGGCTCTGTAGATACTCTAATAGGACGAGAACTAAGCTAACGAGATCCAGTAAGACCTGACAGAACACTGACGCTAAGCTCCTGGCTGTCATGACGACTGGACACACATGTTAACTAGGATAGGAATTGTAATCCTCGATTAATCATCATTGTGATGATTTTTAACCAGTGATAAAAAAGAGGGATGCTCTAAGTTTAGCAAATTATTATGTATCTCTGTATCTGTGTGTGGCATCGTAGCTCCCAAAGGGATAAACCGATTTGGATGTGGTTTTTTTGGTACCCTTTATCTGGCATAACTTTTTTTGGCATAATCATAATTTGGCATACTCATAATTTGGCATACTCATCATTTGGCATAATCATCTTTTAGCTTACAGTCTTTTTTCTGAAACCGTATACTTTTCAGGATTATTTAAAATATCATTGCATAGAACCCATTAGGTTAGGTTACGTTTATTTTATAACAATCCTGAAAAGTATACGGTTTCAGAAAAAAGACTGTATGCTAAAAGATGATTATGCCAAATGATGATTATGCTAAATGATGAGTATGCCAAATGATGATTATGCCAAAAATAATATGCCAGATGAATGTAAACCGGTTTTTTTAATGAAAGTTAGTATAATAGGAATAGTTCTAAGCTAGGTTTTATGAAAACCAGTTAGGCCATTTAAGAGATATTAGTCATTGATAGAAGGGGTCACCATTATACCAGGAGTTTCTATCTATTTATTTAGTAGTTATTCCACCAAATTCATAAACACACTATAAACCCATTTTAGTAAAAGTATGCTTTTTCAGTTTCTGTCAGATGCACATGTCACGATGACAGATAAACACGAAGAATATTTTAATTAGGTAGGTTTATTGTACGTATATGAATAAAAGGAGTAAATTTATTCTGTTCTTTGTCTCATTGTTATTGTTATTATTTTTACCTAATTATAATTCAATGCATTTTTTTTTTTAATTGCACTATTCAACGTTTTTAATGATACTGAGCCACTCAAAGACGTACTCAAATGTTGGTACATTCATCAGATTTGAAGTAAAAAAGCGTAAAGTCGTATTTATATATGCCAATCACGAACATTTTGGACTCGAAGAGAAACGAAATCATCTAATTTGGTTCACATACGCGAAACTATACGCCCGAACAAAGTTGAATTTGTTCCTATATAACGAACTGGTATTTTGTATTGAGAGTTCGACGAAAAGTTTAACGAATGTATCGTGATCAGATTTAGATAGAACGATTCAGTTCGTGGACGCACAGAGTCTTTATTCTATTTTGTGAAACCATATTTCCTTTGGAATTGCTATCATATTGTCAACGACCATGACTCTTAATAAGACTCTTGATACTTACTGTTAAGTAATAGTACATTGTGTATTAAGGGTGGTAAAGACAGAATTACAAACGGCTTTAATGACTCGAGCTTTGTATTTCCTTTACCACCCGTGTATCATACAATGTATTTCATAACAATTGCGAAGAAATGAAATAAAATCAGACCAAAGATCATATTTTTAACTTACGATTCTCAATAATAATTTTAGTTGCGTTAGCGATGTCCGGCGGAGTCGCATTATCCATTTCTTCTGATGACGAAATGTTTTTTATTGATATATATACATTATAATATGTGCACAAAGACACCCTTTTAATTATTACTTTGGAATCACACAGTTTATAATCAGTATTTATAATTTAGCGCAGACTACATCATTGTCTATGACTTACCACAGATAATGTCAAACGTGTTCAGGAGTCTGATTCTAGTGACAGTCGAGATCATTAGTTTATATGCGAGATTGTTAGAAAATTAAATGAAACTGACATTTCATATCGAATGAAACTTCATATCGAATGGCACAAGAATTAGGGTCCTGACCTATTATGATAGTTTGAGTCTACGTATTTTTTTTTTTAAATAGCTATTACGCACGATGGGGCGTAATGGTAAAAAAAAAGCCCGCGGGTATTATTTTGGATTTACGGTCGTTTTTCTAGCATATTAGGACATTATTTACAAGCAAGTGTGATGAAAATAATATTTACTTAACAGTAATGGCAGCAGAGTTATAAACAAGACGATACGCTGCACGTGACTGACCGTGAGTTATGTTTTATTTTCAACCAGGGGCTTAATTAATCACGGATCAGAAGAGTTCCTCACAGCTGTGAAAAAGAAAATCCCAAAACCTTTCTATTAGCCGTCGAGTAATTGCCAATTTGAAGTCTAAACTATTTTATCTACACTCATATCGTAAACCCTCTATGATGCGTTCAGAAACCGCAAATTATGACCAGCATAATAATCAACTCTGTTGTTAGAGCAATTTTTTTATCTGCGGCAGTAATCTTATGGATTCATAAGAACATCAATTTCAATGTTCTTATGACATTCAAAGGGCATTGGGTAAATTTGTTTGAAGAATATTGTCACTTTTTTTTTGAGCGGCCACGGATGATTTTTACATAGTTATTTAGAGGACCTCTAATTACACAAAGATATATATAATTTATGGCATTAAATAATATTGGAGCAGAGATTTTAAAGATTAAAGTAATCAATTTTTAGGACATAAGTACGCCCAAGTTTGAATATTTAAATATCTCGGCTCCGATGCACATAAGAGTATTACTTGACATAACAAAATATGTTTAATTTTAATAATTCTATTATAATTTACCACTTTTACGAAAGGCCGCTCACCTTGAAAATGTATGGATTTTACAAATGACAACACTTTTACCCAAACCCCTTTCGAACATCTCTGAAAAACAAAAAATAAAGATTTGACCGCTATTCTAATATCAGTCGAGATGACGTAAACTAAAGTTCGAAATGACGTCAATTTGCATACAAAATTGGACAATGTCGCACGTAAGTAAGATATCGAACGATATGGTAGTTGGAGCCGACTCTAGTTTGTCTCCGAATTAAAAAATGACAGCTGCCAGAAAACTATTCAATCTTTTCAGTACCGCCATAACCGGTTAAAATTTAATATGCGGCTCCTGAATGCATCATTAAGGCTTATGATATGTGGGTAGATAAAGTAGTGTATGTAACTGTACATAATTAGGCATTAAACACTTGTGTGATGTTATTATGAAACTCGCCTCCGGCTCGTTTCATAACCCCACACTCGTGTTTAATGCCCTTCATTATGTACAGTCACATAAACTACTATTAGCCACTGATTCATTTAAGCCTATTACTTCCCAAAAAACGCCGCAAGCGCTTCAAGCATACAAAATGCGAGTAGCTAACAGGACTAGGCTTTGAGCTAAAACTTTATTCGTAACAGCTTTAATCCAACTGTGGAATGTTCCGTAAACACAGCATTTGCGAATAACCAGTTTAAACTTTTAAATTGTTCGGATGTTCTCTAAATTCAATGAACTGAATCTCGGTTATATGAAGCTGGCGCTTTTGGTTGTGTCGTCGGAAAATATTGTCATGTTTGCAATTAAATACAGGTGATATTTGTATTTAAAGTACGTACAAATGGTGGTAGGTTTGTGCAGGGTAAGTCCGGATTACTATCGCCCTCTTTTTTGTTTTTTACAATGCATGCGGGGGCTGAGGTGTGTGATCCTTGCGCTATTTAGACTATTAATTCTTTACTGGAATTATGGGAAGTTACGTGTTTGAAAAATATAATATCCTTTTCGGCACCCATCCCGGATTTACCCTACTCGACAACGATAAACATACTTATATAGAGAAATGCTTATACATAGAAATCATTCATGATCATGACGCAGAAACAAATACTCGAGCTCATCACACAAATATTTTCCCATACACATAAGCGGCCTTTACACGTAAAGTTCAAACCGCGGGAAACGCCACGCCCCATTCCAATCTTCGTTCCGAACCATACATTTTTTACTATTTTACTATTACAGTTGCATTTACACGTACGGTTCGGAACGAAGATTGGAATGGCGCGTGGCGTTTCCCGCGTTCCGAACTTTACGTGTGTAGGCCGCTATTGTATAGTGGTGGTAGGACCTTGTGCAGGGTCCGGTCCGTCCGGATCGCTACCACCATCTTATTTATTAACCCACCTCCAAGCAGCAGTGTTTGCATTGCTGTGTTCCGGTTTGGGGATAAGACAACCGGTGAAATTACTAGCATACAGGCATTCCGTCTTAGTCTCAGGGTTGGCAACGCATTTGAAGTCTTAAGATTGTAGCTTTGGGATTGTAGTCTTTAGATTTCAAATGTCTAAGGGTCTCAGATCTCACTTACCATCAGGTGGCCTGAGTGCCCGCGTGCCTTCTCCTTGCCATAAAAAAAAAACACAATGCGTGGCGACATCGATATCGTTATCGAAAATGTATAGGATTGTCGTAAGCTGCCAGATGGTCTTGTCAAGCGCTTATGTCAGTTCCATACACTTTGACAGTTTTCGAAAATCGTTTTCGATATGTTTATGGTGCGTTTCTATATTCAAAACCGTTGGCAGAGTTGTGACGTCTCGTTAAAATTTGACACATTTTGACGTAGCAACTCCCCGTTGCGGTTTAGATTCATCTGGCATAACTTTTTTGGCATAATCATCATTTGGCATACTCATCATTTGGCATAATCATCATTTGGCATAATCATCTTGTAGCATACAGTATTTTTTCTGAAACCGGATACTTTTCAGGACTGTTATAAAATAAACCTAACCTAACCTGGTTCTATGCAATGATATTTTAAATAATCCGGAAAAAAAGACTGTATGCTAAAAGACGATTATACCAAATGATGATTATGCCAAAAAAAGTTATGCTAGATGAAGGGTACCCGAACCGGGCATTAAACATCTTGTCTAGGGCCCGGGACCGTTAGTTTTGTAAGCAGTGTCACTACCAACTAGGCTAACACGTATATTGCTTTTTCTCAACATTTTCCAGCTCACTTTTTCCCGACACCAGATTAATTTCATCCTGCATTAACTGAAAACCTCCAAGACAAATGCTTTCCTCATTACAATAATTACGCGTATTTCTCAACCCGAGCCGCGGAATTTGTATACGTTAATCTGGGTTATTTAGTATGGTATCATCCATCCCAGCAAAGTTTTACCGCTAATGGCTTATCAGACGTATGACTTGTAAAGTTGGGAAACATCAACTTAAATTTGGGATGCCTAAGTGATTTCAAACTCGAATTAAGGTCGGAGTTTAAAATAACGTAATGCGTAATTTATTTATGGAAGAGGAAAGTGGTCTTTAAAATTGTAGTAGCTTGAATCCTTTGATAATATTTTTGAAAATTATATTGTCTTCTTATAAAATGTTTTGCTCTAAACAACGTGTTAGTCTGAGTCTTAGATATTTAGGTTTATTGTTATTTAGTTACAAGTCTACAGTTTATTTTGGGATGAAATAAATTTGACAGGGATTGTCTTCTAATTATTACCTTTTTTATAACTTTTATTGTATCCAAACTCATTAATCTTATTAACATCTAGCTGTTCCCGCGCCCACTTCGGTGGGAAATTAACATTGATTTTTTTGAGTTAATATACAGTGTGTTACCGGCATGCGGGCATTTATTAAAACTGCCGATAATATGTTCCTTTAGCAATTGTTTGCAAGTATTATCAATTAAAAAATAATTAAAATAACTTTACAATTAATTTTCTTAGATACTGTCCATTTTTAATGTAGTGCATGTGCTGCGTGTTCATCGTTGTCAGTATCGCTGTTGCTTAGTACAAGACATGTCGTGGGACGGGGGCAAATCATAATAATCAAAGTATCCGTCGACTGTCATTTACACTTGTCAAATTGCTGTGCTTTACATTGCTGGCAATTCGTGTAAAATTGCCCGTGCGGCCTACTTACTGAATAAACATCTTCTATCTTTTTTTTTGTTTAAAATTTTGTCAGAAAGTTAACAAAGCCTGAAAATTTGTTTATTAATTAAATTTATGTCATGGTTACGTTACAGATATACGTTATTTTAACCTCCTTTAAAAGGCCCGGGTACTGGTAACACACTGTATAGCGTATGATACTCACAAATAACGTAGCTTTCAATTAGTAAAAGAATTTTCAAAATCGGTTCATTAGATCCAGAGATTACCTCCGACAACGTCACAAACTTTACCTATTTATAATATTAAGTATACTCGTAGATGTTAAAAACCGACCTAACTTTACAAGTAGTTAGTTCTAGATATATCTAAGGCGGTTAATTTTAATTACGCTTCCAAGATGACTTAGATGTTACGCAAAACTTAGTAGTCCAAAGGTTTGCCAAGAATTACCAACACATCTTATCTTCCACTAGCAATAGTTGGGAACTCCTTATATCTGGGTAAACAGATTTATGTATGAGTTGTATGACATCGTGGCGACGAAGTTTAACTTAATCTTAACAAAGTTTGATGAATGCTGTATTACGATAAGTGAAAGGGTTTTTGACAATAATAACATTAGCTTTGAAGGAAGCAAGAGTCGGTATACCGTAAATGACAAAGTTTCAACAGTTACCGACTGGTTTCTTTAGAGTGAACTATCGTTTTCAAGATGTTCGGTCACACGCTTGCCTAGCCTTTACTCAATTATGGACGTCTTTTAGATGTTCATTCTTGTGTAATATTCATATGGGTCTTTTAAACATTAAAAATAATGATTAGGGGATCGTTGTTTCTTCTCAGCAGTGGTCTCTTCTTGTGAAGCGCAAGTAATTTTACCGATTGTCTCATCCTCTCTCAGCACGAGAATGCGAACACTGCTGCTTAGTGGTAGGTTAATAAATAACAAATATCCGGTACCATACATACATAACATACATAATCTCACGCCTTCGTTCCCAGAGTGGGGTAGGCAGAGCTACAGAATTACAAACATCTCTAAAAACTTGTTTATAATTCTATAACCACAATTTGCACAATTAGGCTAAGATGTTTACCAGCGTATTAGTGACAGGTTGCAAGCCCATCGCCTAACAGTACTACAAGCCTTTATTCCCTTAGTCGTCTCTTACGACATCCACCAATCCGGTACCAATCTCTCGACAATTTGACTGTGTCCCAAACTAAGCTCTAGGCTTGTACTATGGGTCTATGGGGTTGTCTGGCTAGACCAAGGAATAAATACTCGGTGCTAAACACACAAATATTTGCCCATACTGGGGATCGAAACCAAGCCTGCTGGCTTCGTAGGCAGGGTCACTACCAACTACGCCAACGCAGGTCGTCACGAGGAACAGACGCGTCTTGCTTGTGTGTGCGAAAATCTCCGGGACGTAAAAAACGCCTAAAATTTTCAATCGTTAATATTTGCAGTTCCATGACTTTACAATTAGTATTAACTTCTGTTCTGTTTTTATTATATCAATGTACTGGTTCATTAAGTGTACAACTAAGTTTTAAGTATCGCTCTTTTTTATTTTGGTTTAGCTAGATAAAAAAAAGCACTATCCATATCAAAAAGGATAGTCGCCCGATTTACGTGGAGCCCTTATATTTTTTATTTCTCAGTGTATTTTTTTATTGTGTTTAATGTGTTGTTATAATTTTTATTGCTCTTTTTAATCGATTTCTATTGACAAGATTATAAGTTCTTCTAAGAGTCTATAAGTACCCCAATATTGTTAGCGTATTTTGATTTTTTTCTTATTACTTATCGCAAATATTATACATATTTTATTTACATAAAAGTATTTTATTCCATAGGGCATCTATCCTACAACACAATCATCTATCCTTCTTAGAATTTTCATGTTGGGCATCTATTCTAAAAAATGGATTCTGCAAAAACTCAATTTCTACACAATCAGTAATTAGGTCAACAAAAACAAGTCGTAATATAAGATTAAAGACTAAACTAGCTAAAAAGGAACAAATTATGGGTATACGTTTTTGCGCAGAGTTATTTTTTGTTTCATAATATCAATTTTTAGGGGTTTCCCATAATTTTATTGGTCATAATGTAATTATTGACATAACTTTTGAAAGTCATAATTTTTTATATCGCTAAAACTTTTCAGAAGTTCTGAAATATCTAACGTGTAGACAAGGCTAGGTTAGGTTAGGTTTGGTTTGAATTAAAAAAATCCTGAAAAAGTAACAGTTTCTTTAAAAAAACAAGTTGTGACTTGCGATGATTATGACCTAAAGCACATTATGACTAAAAATTATTATGTCAGTCAATATAGACCCAATTTTTAGATGTATATTAATATATCTATTATTAAATTTTATTACGACACAAATAAAAAATAACAATAAGCAAGCTTTCAAAGACCTTTTGCTTCTGTATATGTTTGAGAGACTATTCATGTTTAGGCCCCTTCTTGAACTGACGTTACGACTTTAAGATATTTTAACTAGCTATATCGAAAGGAAGTATTCAAGGGAAATTGATAGTTTTGAAATTAGGGTATTAGGCCTTTTTAAAAAGTGTGGCATCTATCCCGGATTAACCCTACCCATAGTACAAGCCTAGAGCTTAGTTTGGGACTAGGTCAATTTGTTTGAAATTATCCCCCAATAGATATTTTATAGCAACAAGGACTTCGTGTTTGTATTTATCTCTCACTTGCTCACATACCCTTTAATACAGTCGAGTTGATAAATATGTGTGCACTTTATTACCTTGTCACTTTAATCGCTGGGATAATTCAAATAAATAATAAAATAAAAAAGCCTTTATTTCCTGAAATTTACAAAAAAATATAGGTGCTAGTAATGCAATTTAACTTATATTGTTTTTTAACTTTATTAAGTGTTGTATGATCTTATTTATGGTACTTATTTGTAGTGGTTATTAAATTATTTTTTTATTTTTTGTTTGTTAGTAATAGAGTTTATTCAAGAAGCGAGCGGGTGAAGGCCTCCTCCAAAGATGTCCATCTGTCACTGTCTTGCGCTGTTAGGGTCCAGTTTGGGACGGCTGATCTTATGATATCGTGTTCCCATCGTGTCAGAGGTCTCCCTCTGCCTCTTTTCCCTTGCGGTCCTATATATATAACTATATAGTGTGACTTTTTTGGTCCATCGCTGGTCTTTTAGTCTCGCTACGTGACCTGCCCACTTCCACTTTAATTTTTGTGCATAGCTCAAGGCGTTGGTTGCTTTCGTTTTTGCCCTTCTTTTCGTGTGTTGTCCTTTATCAATTTTCTTTATGTGGAGCATACTCCGCTGTATTCCGCGTTGACAGGGTTGATTTTATTTCTTGCTCTAGTTGTAAATTTCCATGTCTGGCAACCGTATGTCAAACATGGTAAGAGGCTGGAGTTCATGACTCTCGTTTTTATGGTGGTTGACAATATGGAAGCGCCTATCCATCCTATAATCTAATTCCTATCCTATTTGATGACTATGTAAGAAAAAGACGAAATGAGAACTGTACCAGGAGGACTAATAAACTGTGTACAGTCAAGGAAATGTATTCGCGTACCTTTTTGACTCTTATTGTCATTGTGACAAGAGTGAAAAACGTACGCGAATACATTTCCTTGACCGTACATGATAAATTGGTATATTCGATATTTTTCGTTAAAATACAATATTATACTACACATTGATAGAAATTTCAAAATTATGCCTCGTTTTTGGATGTACAAAACTCGAGCAAAAATAGTCTTAAACTGACAACTTTGTAGGCTGTCCATTTCATTACATTTTTATTTAAAAAATGAAATTAAATAACCGGGAGCCCTTTGTTTCCCATAATTTTATTAGATAGTCATAATATAATTGTTGATATAATTTTTGATTGTCATAATTTTTTATATCGCTGAAACTGTAAACTTTTCAGAAGTTCTGAAATATCTAACGTGTAGACAAGGCTAGGTTAGGTTAGGTTTGATTTATAAAAATCCTGTTAAAGTAACAGTTTCTTTAAAAGAACACGTTATGACTTGCGATGATTATGACCTAAAGCACATTATGACTAAAAATAATTATGTCAGTCAATATAGACCCTAAATAATCACATTAAAACACGTACTGTCTCTTTCTTATTCGGCTAAGTAGAAAGTGACAATACATTTAACGAACGTTTGTACAAAGGCAAAATCCATATCCACTTAACAATTCAATTCCGAGCAATTCCAGGGTGCTCTACCTTCACCGAAGCGGCGATTGATTAGCTACACTACCTAACAGGATTAGCTAGCAATTGATTGCTACATTGCCTTGTAATGTAGGCAGCATTTGTAAAAACCAGTGAAATTGCTAGCATGGAGGTTATCCATGTAAAGGTGGGTCCATACTATAGAACTCCATCTTAAAAATCATGCTTATTTAGGTTCACATGACAATCAATACCGTCTTAACTCGAAATGTGACCGTGTTGAAAAATTTATTCTAATTTCAAACTAGTACAAATAGTTATGCATTACAATTTATTTTTGAGTTAATACGGTATTGAATGTGATGTGCGAGGTTTATGAAAATGTTTTTTTTTATTGGTTATTAATTGCTTTAAAAAATAAGAGTGTTTGCTAAGCTCGCTTTGGACTTGTGGTTGGAATTACGTCATTTTGATTGTAACGGAGTTTTGTTTTTTTACGTCTAGTATGAGCTGTGACGTAGAAAAGACCATGTGGCGTTTAAGCTTTTTAGCCATTAGCAGAAAGAATGATGGGCAAATTGGCCATACAACCAATACAAATCTCATGTATACCACGTGAAAGCTTGTTACATAAGCTTCATTTTCTAATAAGGAGACAAACTACAAAAACCCCGGAGAAGAGAGTTATTCTGCCCTCTTTAGAGAAAAGGGCGTATGTCTCATAAACCTGCGCATGTATTAGTGACCTTATTTCTTTACTATTAAGGTTAAATTTACTTTGACTAACAAATCGCTCATGCGTCCTTTTTATTTAGGAGGGCAGTATTAGCCTGCAAGTATTCACACACACACAATGTTTATTACTACACTAGCTGCGCCGCGCATGCGTTGCAATGCTATTTCCCGTATATCCGACTCACGCTTGACCGGTTTTTTTTGACTAAACTATTCCTCATGAAACTGGCTATAATTTACAAAAAGATATATTCCAATCCGACGGGTAGTTCCAGAGATTACCTCGTTTAAACAAACACACACACTTACACGTCAAAATTATAACACCCCTCTTTTTTGCGTCGGGGGTTAAAAAAATATCTCGATTCTCCCAGCCTTCACAGTCTCGTCGTCATAATAACAATTACAGCAAATAGTGGGATCAATAAGCCTACATAGTTATAATTCTATTGGTGATTGGGCTGGGTTCCATACATTTTTGCCCATCATTCTTTGTTTATTTGTGAGCGACATAGGTAGGCCTTCCACAAGGTGGACCGACGATTTGCTGAAGATCGCGGGAAGCCGATGGAGTAAAAAACTTCGCTGACTCGTAATGATTCTAATTATGTAAGATACCACTGAAAAACTAAAAAATAAAACATGGAATTCAGGATTTTTTGTTACATTACATACATTTTCCCTTATGCCCATAAGGGAAAATTACAAAAATTCCGATTAAAATGTCTCCGAAACTAGTAAAAATCGCTGAACATACATTATTAAATCGTTAGCATTTTAGCTGCTCTATGAGCCCTAGGCGGGTTAACGTTGAGTTTTGGAACACCCTGTACAAATAATAAGGGTGCTTTATCTTAGGTGCGAGTCAGGTTATATTTCTTATCTTGTTTTTATCATCCATATCAATTGATTAGTTTGTTGTTATTTACTATACAATCATGATTTTGAACAGTGGCTTTCGACAAGATGGATTGGGATTGTGATCAAAAATGTACATGTTTGACGTAAATAAGCTGTCGAATTTTGCATTTTTATGTAATTCCGATGGCAATCATATCAGCTTGTTGGTACCATAGATTTATAAATGGTACCATCAAGCTAGTTAATTATGTTTGTGGCTAAAGCCATAGAAACTCGTCAATGGCAAATAGTAAAGGTTTAAGTGTTAAACGTTAAAGGCTATAGATAAATAAATATCAAGGGACGATCCCACACAAATTGACCTAGTCCCAAACTAAGCTCTAGGCTTGTACTATGAGTACTAGACAACGATCAACATACTTATATAGAGAAACACATACACACATAAATTCATAGAAAAGACACAAAATTCAAAAACAAATACTCGCGCTAACAGGGAATAGAACCCGGGGCTGCTAGCTTCGTAGGCAAGGTCACTACCAACTAGGCTAATATATCGTCAATATTACAAGATATTATAGTATTATAACGGTAACATCAGGCTAGGATAATGATAATGGAGGTAGAAGGCAATAGAAACTCGTCAAATGGCAAAGGACGAAGAGCAAAATGTCCCCACCCACCAACAGAGATGAAATATGTGCCAGTTTATGGCAACATGATGTATTTTTACTATGGCGACGATCGCCATATGTATGGTGTTGGAAAATCATATCGTATCGTATGGAATTTGTTTGAAAATGATCACATTCTTGCCTTGCTTAGACCTTGAAAGGTTTTTTCTTTTAAAAAAATCCCATTGATTTTGCAACTAAAATACGATTTTGTCTTTTTTTTGGGTCCTAATGAACCTATTTATAGACATGCATCCCGTTACTGTTGCAGGGTAGGGACGGGGGATATGCAAAATTGCCCATCCCCCTTTATTTTGGAAAACTTCTTGTTCAAGTATTTTGCTCTAGTAAATGTATTCATTGAGCGTTGTAGGTATATCGGAATATTCCAGCAGATATGGGGCGACTTTGACAAGGGTTGCCCATGCATGCAATATGATCTTTGCATGTCAATGCGTTGCGGATCGTATGTTTTATAAACGCCCTGTATATAGCACAGTGTTTGAATATATCAACGGCGCGTTTTCTTGGTTCGTTGCTTGTCATTGTATATTCTTATAAAATGTACCTATACAGGATGTTACCAATAACGTATTTGTTGTTTTAAGACATTATTGGAGTGGAAATGTTTTTTGTTTATTTATTGCCATAATTAAAATGTTACCACATATCACTTACATTAATTATAAAATATGAGAAACGTTATTTATTTATTTCAAACCCATAAAATCTATGGTTTAGAAATAATGAAAGTAAAATTTTATTTTCAACAAATAAAATATACGTACATATTATAAAATATACTATATTTTATTGTATAATGTGATGTCTAAAGGTAATTAGAGATCGTCGGTGGCTTAAGGAGTCGACTCGTGATTGTAAGGTATCGAGTTCGAAACCCCGCAATGGCAATGTAACAGACTTTTCTAACTGAGTTACATTACCCGATGCTTACGGTGAAAAAAAAACATCGTGTGGAAACCTGAACATTCAAACAGCTCTGTATGTAGGAAGGTAATCGCACAAAAGATCCGTACGATAGGATAATATACAATAACAGTTATATACCACGTCTTGTGAATAAATATTTTTCTCAAACATGCTCGGAAAGGACGGTTTTCCGATTGAAATACAAGGACGGAAAATGCCTCTTTTTACTCCTAAGAGTAAAAAAACCATATGAAAACACTTTCCGTCCATGTCCATATTGTTTTATAAAAGTGCTCTCTATTGCGTATAAAATCGAAAGGAACATGACAAAAATCCCGTACACCCAACTTGTGGGGGCGCAGTGAGGGGCGGCGGCGCGGCGGGGCTCTGCAGAGCGGCGGCGGCGGGCGGCGGCTCGTTGTGCGTCAAACTATCTTAACTAATACTCAGTTCATATGACGCAAACAATCATTCTCTCCGAATTGTCAAAGGTTTTTAATAATACTTATAATCATGTATTTGTATAATTTCCTCGCATTGTTTGAGAAAAGCATTATGTATGCCTCGGCGGAAACGAGGATTTCCTGACTCGTATTTTAGCAGGCCTCGCTATTGCTCGGCCTGCTAACCACCTCATCAGGAAATCCCTTACTTTCCGCGCCTAGGCAACAATGTACTATTACTTATTCTAAAAAACCAAGAAACTCACAATCCTTACATTTATACTCTACAGTGTGTGACATCCATACGAACATATATTTTGACAATAGTTAATATGCATCCTAATTAACATAAAAACATGTGTATTGTTCATAATTTGTACTTTTTTTTTCATGCTTACTAATTCGCCACGCAATGTATCATAAATAGCGCAATTAACCCTCAATCAACTTTCAGTTAGCTTAGATTAAGTAATGTCATACATTGCTGCTCGATGGACCTTTTAAAAATGAATTACACTACGTTGATTGGAGCTAATAACTTATTTCCTTCTGTAAAGGGTTCACAGCACTTAAAGCTACCGTTACTTAAAATTTATGTTCTTATGGATGTCATACACTGTATAACCGGTTTTTACCAATTACCAATACAAAGCGAAGAAGTCATCAATGTCAATGACGGCAAAATTGAGTAAAAAGAAAGAATTAACTGACATAATAACGACCAATCTAACTTTCGACGTCTACTACACAATACAAATAGAACACCCTCTATTTCTATTTCTTCTCAAATCGAAGTGTAATCAGCTATCTCAAGACCCAATGGGGTTATTCCCACCCACACACTTTTGCTAGCTTATTACAAATGAATAAAGTTCAAAGTCGCAACAAAAAAACAGGTTTCAATAACCCCCCCAATGGGCAAGGCCGTTCCACAAGAAAGGTGTCCAGAACTGTGAAGCACCCTTTATTTGGACGGCAGAGGTTCTAGAAGGGTTACACTTGAATTATATAATTAAATTTGGCTCGGAACCGGTTACGAGGGGCAGCCCTAAACAAACTTAGTGACGCCGTGTGGTCCAAGACTTGGAAGTACGGCAAGAACTTTATTTTCTCAAATTGAGTTTTGCCGTAGTTTCTAGTATTAATTTGTCTTGTCGCTCCGTTTTAGGGATTGATTTAAACAACTAGATAGGGCCGTGTGCGTAAATGAAATGCCTCTATGCTAGTCTTATCCCTACACTGGAACACAACAATGCGAACACTGCTGCTGCTTTGGTAAGTTAAAGGATAGTGTAGTGTGTGTAGTGTTTAGCGTGTATTTACCAAACTTATTCTCTTTATAGGGACGAGTACAAGAAGCTTACAGCCAACCTACATAATTGAAGAGGCACTGGAAGAAGATTTTTTTTCAAATAAACAATCTCATTATTATTTCATCATCCGTTCTTCCAAATTCAGTGTCCAGTCTAACAAATGGACCACCGAAAAGACGTATAAACTTAGAAACATCGTACGTAACACTCCACTTTACTACTGCACCAAACCACGCAAACTTGTCCCTAGAAAATTACGCCATCTTGGAAGTGTATAAATTGTCGAATTTATCTTTGATACATTTGAAACCTAGTTTATAGCTGCTGGTCATCGATTTATATCATAAATCAATATCTAGGGCCCTAACATGGTTGCGTTTATCGCGTGACAAAGTTTAGATAAGGCATCCGTCACCTTTTGACACGTAAATAACGATAGCGACGGATGCTTTATCCACATTTGACACGCGATATAGACGCAACCATACTAGGCTGAGTGGAGACAATCTCACATAAATTTTGCTCGTCTTTTTTTTTTATACCAAGGATACACATTGAAAAATCATTAAGAATAGTTTCGCCAAACTGCAAAGCAGTTTGTTGGCGACGACAGCACTCTTTTTTAAATTTTACCTTACATAAAACAAGATATGTAAACACCAGGTTTGTGCGACTTATTACCAATTTTACCAAACGATGCTAAATGTTAACCAATTTTAATCGACTGTTAGTTCATACATTTTGACAGCTGTTAACACTCTCATCGTCTGTTAATTAATTGGTTCGTGAAATTCGGCATTAACTACTTTCACTTTCTTTTAGGAAGGTATCCATCAAACACGCCTTTACTTTAGTTTTAAATATATTTTTCGTTTCACATTCGTTGTAAACGGCGGTTAAAACTGTTACTAATCAAACATTTTATTCCGCAAAAAGAGGGGTTTATATGTATCTGTGGTGATGTCTGTGGCAACGAAGCTCCCAAACGAATGAACCGATTAAGACGCCGCGTTATTAAAAATCAAAAAAAGATTTAACGGGATGGTTCGTAGGTAGGTTTTATGAAAATCTGTTAGGCCGTTTATGAGATATCAGCTCTGATAATATTATTCTATTTAATAGTAATAGATAATAGTATATTATGCAATTAGTGAATAAATGACGGATTTAAAGTGAGGGCCATAGATGACTCATGACCAAGTGAAGGAGACTAAAGAATCAATCACGATCGCAGGGAGTGATTCATAATCATTGAATCACGAGCTTAGCGAGTGATTCAAGTGTTAGAATCCTTAGCGACGCGAGTGATTCATGGCCCTCGATATACATCCGTGTCGATATAAAGAGTTGCACACTATACTTTGTACCATGACTACGAGAAAAAGAAAGATTTACGCGAAAATAGACATTTAATGACGAAAAGGTAACACTAAATTTTGTTTTCGTAAAACTTACAGTATTCAAAATGGCGCCAAATTACCTAATGACAGCAAATAACACAAAACTATTTTTTAATGCTTAACTCCTCTCGTTATTGTCGACCAATTAAATCTGGAGGAGTTATGTGCACAAGGAGTTTTTATGTCGAGTATTCTTTGCACAGGAGTTTGTATCGCGTATTTTTTGCGCAAGGAGGTTGTATAGCATTGAGATGGATGTCGAATATATTGGTGTGTTCTAAATTCAAATACCAAAATAGTGATTAAAAGCTCTTTTTATTCACTGTTTTCAGTGAACTAAATAAGCTTTTTCTAGGGAGAATGGTATCAATATATTATTTTGTTTAAATTCCTAAATGGAATGACAAAAGTAAAGCTTTAAAAATCAAATATTCTTTGGATAATGTCGTCAATACAATAGTAGCCTAGAATAGGGGATGATATTGAAAACAGAGACTCTCTAGGATATCAGTATGTTTTCTGAAAAGATCCCAGTTAACCAAAACCCATACATTACACACAATAAGAATTTAAAGTTACGATTAATAATCAGTGTATTATTGCAAAACGATATTATCGCTAACGTTGTCAATGTCGTGGTACAGGGGAATTTTCAAAGAGACGTGCCGAGTAGCTCCGAATAAGCACGATGCATTGAGTTGAGCGGAATTATTGCATTGTTTGCACTACATAGAATTTACGATTAGGTTTGTTAGAAAAAAACAAAAAGTTAAGTTTTGATTTTAATTATTTGGGGACATAATGATTCAATTACTAGTGACCCATAGAGCCTCCGTTTTCAATATTATCCCCTATTCTAGGCCAACACTGTAAATTTTTAATTTCGACAATGTCACATTTAAAAAATGCATCGGAATTGAGAACCTCCTCTTTTTTGAAGTCGTTTAAAAAATAAATAAAGTACCCGTGATACCAATGACGTTAAGACAAATCTAACGACACCTCGCTTGTCTAAATCGGGCCATCTGTTCAGATGCTACAATGGAACAAAGACCCATACATACATAAATACATACATACATACATACATACAAACGGGTCAAAAACATTACCCTTCTCCTCCTCCTGCTCCTGCTTTCGCTTAAGTACATACATACATAATCTCACGCCTTCGTTCCCAGAGTGGGGTAGGCAGAGCTACAGAATTACAAACATCTCTAAAAACTTGTTGACAATTCTATAACCACAATTTGCACAATAAGGCTAAGATGTTTACCAGCGTATTAGTGTCAGGTTGCAAGCCCATCGCCTAACAGTACTACAAGCCTTTATTCCCTTAGTCGTCTCTTACGACATCCGCGGGAAGACATGGAGTGGCACTATTCTAACTCGGCAACCACACGAGGAAACTTTAACTAAGTTTATTCGCTTAAGTATTAAACATTAAAAAGAATTTTGACCCAGAAAATTCGATAGTACCCGAAGAAAACCATAAACAAGTTCCAAGCTCGAGTTAACCGACAAAATCTGATTGTCTATGATTTAATACCCTCCTAATTCAAATCGCCTACACACTTGGCATTGTATCTTTTAATGGCCTATGTTAAAGCCAAGGCGATGTTTACCCCAACAGTAAATAAAAGTGTGGGATGTGTATATGAGAGTTGCCAACTAGGTCGAAGCCCGAGCCAACACGAACGCAGCTGACATTAAAGACTTTTTGCAGTTTATTTTGTATCCTATGCTTTAAGAATAGCGATGTTCACACTGGCAGTTTTTATGGCTATCTTATGCCTAAACGTTCACGGCCAGGAGTTTTCATTTTCATGCAAAGTAGGCTTGGCAAATGAGCCCTTGGCATGGAAGATGTAGGGTTGTCCCGGAAAGTTTAAGATTAAAGCAACGGCTTGTTAAAGTTTTGGCATAAAGACGAACGTGTGGGTTTTAAGATAACTATTTATAATAAAAGGGTTTAAGTCTAGTATACTCCGCTTATGCATATACCCTTTTTTATTACGAGTTAAGTCGACTTATACCCTTTCTTCACTAGGCCTCCAGAATAGAGGCTGTAATAATTTCTGCTTCATGGACTCGAATGACGATGGCCAATTCCAGTAAGTAATTCTTGAGTAAATTAACTACGACTACGAGTACGTTTTAATTAAATTATAAAAGGGTCTTACGTAACACTCAAGCAAACACCGGATTGACGGGGGCAAATTGTACCCGTGCTAGTGATTAATTAAATATCAGCTAAGTTTTATCGACAACGTTAAAAATATTTTTTTAATCATCATAATTAATGGTCAAGTTTAGATATATTTTAATAATTTGTAAACCTCTTTTAATTATTCTTACCGCAACTATTCCGTAGTAAAACAAACATTTCTTTATCAAGATTTTATTTTACCACTTGATCGGCGTGACTAAATATTAGGTATATTCATGCCAAATAACTGCAAAATCCTGAAAAATATTTTTTTATTTGACTACGGAATAGTTGTGATAAATGTAAATAGAAATGGTTTACGAATATTTAAAAGATATCTAAACTTGACCATTAATTATAATGATTGAAAATTGCTTTTTAACGATGTCGATAAAACTTAGTCGATATATAATTAATCACCAGTGGTTTGCTTATGTATTACGTAAGACCCTTTTATAATTTAATTTAAACGTAGTCGTAGTCGTAGTTAATTTACTCAGGAATTACTTACTGGAATTGGCTATCGTCATTCGAGTCCGACGAAGCAGAAATTATTACAGCCTCAATTCTGGAGGACTAGTGAAGAAAGGGTATAAGTCGACTTAACTCGTAATAAAAAAGGGTATATACATAAATGGAGTGTACTAGACTTAAACTCTTTTTCACTAGGACTCCAGAATAAGACAGTAGTCAGACAGAATTAGACAATAGGAGTGTTATAAAAAGTTTCAAGTAGATATGTCTATGTGTGTCGTGAAAGGCGACTAAGGGAGCTTGAGACCTAGTGCAAACAATTTAAGCACCTTGGGTCGCCCGCGAGGTGGCGGGTAAACTACCAACAAAAACGTTCCCAAGGAGGGTTGGTGTCAGGCGGGCGGCCTACCGTAAAACATAGCCAAAATCTTGAGCACCATGATAGTACATGTTGCGCCGACCCCAAATAAGTTGAATTAAGGGCAGGAGAATGTTGATGATGCATCTGTGTGTCTGTGTGTAGTATCGTAGCTTTCAAAACTGATGCTGATGCAGTTTTTTATAGCAAAAATTAGATCCAGTATTTGCTAGCGGTGCCGTTTGGAACCCTATGTCTATGTGGTTAGAATGTATGCTTTATTGTTTTATACATTAAAAATCAAAATAAAATTGACCAATCAAACAATTTCGCCCTTAATGGGTTAATCAAAATCGTTCTTAGCTAAGTTTTATTAAAATCGGTACCTCCTAAGGCCTACCATACAATGAAATTTGACAATGGAATATGAATCTATTGTGAATGAAATAAAGTCCATATTCTAATTTGAGAATGAGTCATGAAAACAAAAGAAATTCCACTTTATTTCCTTTGCACTAGATCTTTATTTCAATGGCCGTATTATGTAGGTACTATTTTTAGTAGTTTAGTATGAGTGAGAAATTGTATTTTCTATGTGAAAAATATCACTTAAAAAATTGATTGTTAAAACGTAAGCGAGAAAAATAATGCTCGTATCTAGTTCAAATGTACAGTGCGATAGCTCTTATAAGGTGCTTCGGGTTTGTATTTGTCTCTCATTCGCTCTCATACGCTCTTATTAAGAGCTACTGAGAGAGAAATACAAAGCCGCAACACCTTCTAAGCGCTCACAGACTGTAATATCTTTGGTGGAGACGGGAGATTGTGTATGGAGCCGTAAGGTAATATCTTAAAGTTGCATTATTGGTAGGTGATCTCAAATCACTTTTTACACAAGAGGAATTTTGCAGAAACTTTGTTTGATCGGTATAATTTCCAAAAGCAAACGAAATAAAAGGCTTTATTTAAACAAGATTGGCAGATGTAGTAAATATTCATGCGATGTCGTATTTTTTTGGAAAGGTTCGTATTTATCTTGCTTTCTCAGTCAGTTTCAGTAAACATCGCTAAGCAAATTGAGAAAGAAGAATGAGTGCGAACATGGGCCATAGGGGCCTAACATGGCTGTGTTTATCGCGTGACAAAGTTTGGTTATGGCATCCGTCACTTTCTGACACGTAAATAAGTACGAGAGTGACGGATGCTTTATCCAAATTTGACACGCGATATAAAGGCAACCATACTAGGCCCGCAGAAACTTGCGATTGTCAACGGCGGTTAATTCGAAAACAATAAGATAACACATCGCACCTTTAGAATTATAGTGACCTAATTCAACATTTCAGGTGTCGACTTTGAGACATATGTTTATTACTATAGAGACCTAACTCTAAATCCAACATTTGCGAATTAGGTCACTATAATTCTAAAGATGCGGCATGTCATAAGCAATATGGCTTTACCGAATAGAATAGCTTCCTTGATCTCACAAAATTATAACAAATATTTAGTATTACAAGCGCAAATATCTAAAAGTACATACATACATAATCTCACGCCTTCGTTCCCAGAGTGGGGTAGGCAGAGCTAAAGAATTACAAACATCTCTAAAAACTTGTTGATAATTCTATAACCACAATTTGCACGATTAGGCTAAGATGTTTACCAGCGTATTAGTGACAGGTTGCAAGCCCATCGCCTAACAGTACTACAAGCCTTTATTCCCTTAGTCGACTCTTACGACATCCACGGGAAGACATGGAGTGGCACTATTCTAACTCGGCAACCACACGAGGAATCTAAAAGTAATTATATTTAAAATATTGTTGCCAAAAGCCTCTAGTAAAAGTATCTCAGACTGAAAATATTATGGCTTATTAAAACGTGTTTTCTTCTACAGGATGATATATCCGCACCCCGCAAGAAACATAGCAGGCATTTGGCTTGTTGCCAAATCATTTCGGGTGGTTATACTTGTGGTTCAAGCGACGAACGAAAACAATCGTTTTACATTTATTGGGAAGCCCATAACCGGGATTGAATGGAAAACTAACGAACTACAGATCATTTTGATTTTATTAGGGTAAAGAATTGAAGGTCAATAGATGGATGGGTGGGATTTGGAAGTATTCAATACAATACAAATACTTGTTGTTGAACATAAACAACTACAGCAAGAAAAAAGAAAAGGAGAGGCCGAAGGACCCTAATAAACGCTAATTAAAAATAAAGTGAATAAACGACATTAAATACTCTTTTACTGCCTAATATTAAATACATTTCTAGGAAGAGAGATTTTTAGCAATAGATATTTGGCAGTGGTAGTGACGCCAACGAAAAAAAAACTTAACGAACAATTAGAAATAAATAATAATTACATACACGTAAATCTCTAAGTATTTTATTGAGAAAAATAATAAATGGGTCCAGAATTTACGACACATTTACTAAAGAATTATTGTGTATAAAAAATGGAGTTATATTTTTTTACTTAATAATTGTCCCACAAATTTATTTCTTATTTATTTATTTGCTTCGCATCGATTTATGTCAGTTTTCTGTAACACCCGTACATAATTCAGAAAATTATAATACATTAAAATCCTTCATTTCTATGTATACTTTATTTATTTATTTATTTATTTACTTCAAAATAATTACACAGCATAACAGTAAAACACTACAGCACTGTGAATTACATACTAAATATAGGTTAACAAAACGGTAATAATAACACAATAAACATAATATATGACATGACATTATAATTAGATAGTAGGAAAATATTATTTACACAGATGAAACACGGGCATCCATCTTCTCGCATAACTTCAAACATTCAATACTCACAACCTTCCATCCACTGGCAAATACATCAAAATCTGGGGCAGACTCTGCAAGCGTGTTCAACAAATGCAAAGCGTGAACCAGAGGCGACCTGGCGCGAGCTAAAGTGCGCGTTGCAGGTGCCGCCAGCAGGTGGCGGCAACGTGGACGGAAGTCAATTTTAGTCATCGAGGGGACGAAAAGACGCACCACCTGCATCACTAGTTCCAAACAGTCGGAGTCTCCTCGCAATACACCGCTAGCAAAAGTCAGCAGTCCATAGTGTCGCCTCACCTCCAGAGAGTTAAAACTTAAGGCGCCAAGCAAAAATTTCGTAGGGTACAAAAAAGGGTAGTAGCCGTAAGTTTTTTTATATAGAAACCGCAAGAACGCCTTATACTTAATGATAATTAATGATTTTATACCAAATTATGATATTCCTCTTGAATCACTCTATCTATTAAAGAAAACAGCATTAAAATCCGTTGCTTGGTTTGAATAATTTCAGCGTACATACAGCGAGACACACTGCGGGAACCGACTTTATTTTATAAAATATAAAGATAATTATCCCATAAAAGTAGCTGACAGTAGCCAATTACAAAAAACAATAAGCTACTAACAAATTGGAACACAAGCAAAAATTTAGCGCACGTGTTCTACCTTCACTCGAAAACTATTAGAGTCTTAATTAAAACTTCGTTCGTAATGAATCAGTGGCCGTCCACCTCTCCTGACTTGCTCCACCTATCGGGAGCTAGGCGAAACCTTATAAAATACACGACACACTTTTGTTGGAGAAACTTTAATTAAGTTTGAGAACGTTTTGGATTTTTATTTTATTTATTTTGGTACAAGCGGGCCGCTGCAAAAGGAAAATTTGAAAAGTTTAACATTACAAGACGAACTGCAAGTTTCGAGATGTTAATTATTTGTCTGAAACATCAAGGAGACTGGTGGAAGTCACTATAAATTGATTAACATCACGACTGCCGCGAATAAACATTGTTTTTTTTTAAATAGCGACGACGACGCTATCTAATAAACGTTACAATAAAAAACTCATATAGTTATCTCATTATTAGAGGACGGATAGCAAAAAAAAGTTCTAGCTAGCTTTTTATGGCAGAAGGCACACAAACACTAAGGCCAGCTGATAAGGGGGATCTGTAACGATTTGCATCCTAAGGGTCTATTCACACGTACCACAACCACACCACATCGCAGCCACAAAACGCGTCGCTACGATGTGGTCGTGTAATTTCGATGGAAATAAATAATTCTATTCACACGGACCACATTTTGCCGTCAGTGGTTACCATTCTTTTTTTTTCTCAACCACTTTTTGTGTGTCGTTGTGGTACGTGTGAAACAAGCCCAAGACCGCAAATGCGTTACCAATCCAGAAGACTAAGATGCAATGCTTCTATTTTCCTAATCTCACCGGTTGTTTTATTCCCATACCGCATTAAGAACATTGTTGCTTGGCAGTAAATTAACGGATAAGATGGTGGTAGCGATCCAAAAGGACCCTGGGCAAAGTCTCACCATCACTAAAATTTACCTAAATTTGATGCACGTTCATCCAATAACGTATTCTCATCTCACTCACGCCACGCATAAATGAACATGCGTCGAGTTAAGCTTAATAAGGACCTGTACCCTTACCATGAGTTACAATTACCGTTCTCGCTAGCGAGTCGAATGCTCTGTCCCTCGCAGACCTCGCAGTATTCTTATAGAGTGCGAGGGACAGAGCATTCGACTCGCTAGCGAGTACGGTAATTGTAACTCATGGTAAGGGTACTGGTTATTATACAGTGTGGCATGCGGGCATTTATTAAAACTGCCGATAATATGTTGCTTTAGCAATTGTTTGCAAGTATTATCAACTAAAAAATAATTAAAATGACTTCACAATTAATTTTATTAGATACTGTCCATTTTTAATGTAGTGCATGTGCTGCGTGTTCATCGTTATCAGTATCGCTGTTGCTTAGTACAAGGCATGTCGTGGTACGGGGGCAAATCATAATAATCAAAGTATCCGTCGACTGTCATTTAACACTTGTCACATTGCTGTGCACATTGCTGGCAATCTAAATTTTGTTTGAAAGTTAACAAAGCCTGAAAATTTGTTTATTAATTAAATTACTGTCATGGTTACGTTACAGATATACGCTATTTTAACCTCCTTTAAAAAAAGCCAGGGTGCTGGTAACATACTGTATAAAACAGTAAAATCGTTAATTAAAAATATAAAATAGTAAAATGAACACTCCTTAAATATGGATATTTAAACTGCCGCCATTATTAAATAACACAATTAAGTATTTTACATCCTGTATAAGCATAACTCATAATTATGGTGCAAAAGCATGATAAGTAAACCTGAAACCTTTTGATGTTTACTTGTAATCAAAACAGGGTGTAACTTGAGGGGTGGATCAAACGATGCAGGTTGATAAAGACGTCAAGACCAAACCCCCTACACCCTGTATAATGTGACTTATTAAAAGGTGGCCAACAAGGGTGGGGCTCATAATTTCAAAAAAAAAAAATTGGTAGCAGAATTTCTATTTCGATCTCAATATTTTCAATCGCATAATATACTCTTATCAGTTCCTCCAGTTGCAATTTTTCCACATTATAAGTAGGTGCAAATAGTTAGGTAGGTTTGGGGCTTAGTTTTGCAGCAGGATCGAAGGACCAAACCCCCAGAAATCTTGCCGACACTACCATATATATAAAAACAAAACAGTGAAAAAACACGACTGACGACTTAATCAGAAAAAAATGCTAATGAAAATTGTGCTAACAATAAAATTACATCTTCGGAAAATCATCGCAACTGTCAGCAATATCTGGACTCGGCGTTAGGTAGATAGTTTTCAAATAGCATAGTTTCAGCACCTTGTATATATTTAATAGTGACTATACCTACTTAGGTATACATTTTAAGAAACGATAAGGTTGATTTTCTACAAAGGCCCAAACTTATCCCATACCTACATGGGGCAGCAGTCACTGTTGGTTTTGTACCCCTTTTAACTTGAATTTTAACCCTCCTCTGCTTTTTGTGTATATGAATATTTTCCCATTGGGTGTTATTAAATTTTTAAACATAAACATAATCGATTGGTGTTTAAAAGTTCATCGAAACTTTCTGCTTAAATACTTGTTCTTCATGACGGAGGAAATGAGAAAACTTTATCGGTATCGCCGTTTCAGTAACATCATTAGCAACTCAAATCTGATACTTTATACAGGGTGTGCAGATTTACACTACTTCACTTAATTATAATTTAAGGCCATAATTAGAACTAGGTATAGTTATTCTATTTTTTATTTTCTTATCTATCAGCCAATTTTTTTTCAGATTCACTTATGGGGAAAAAATGACGTTTTATTGCACCTGCGACACCTACGATATTTTTGATATCTTTTTCATGTGAATGTTGACTGGTAAAGGATGCTTGTGGTATAATACCACAATAATTAGGTCCGCTTTTTGTACACATTTTTTATTAAATCCAGTAAATTATTAAAATACCTATATAAATTATGCTTTATTTCCAGTGATTTTTTTCCTTGAATGTTCGGGCTCCTTTACTAATTTAAAATGTTAAAAAAAAGGAATCGGTCATAGCTAACTTAGGAACAAACTCCGGGACAATAGACTAAACTTTCATTATTATTATACTCTCGTAGTGCAACTGAAATTAAAACCATTTTCGATACTGTATTATAATTTACGCAAAACAAAAATATTTTAATCATAATGATTATTTGAAGCAGTAATGGAAAGGAGAAAATGATTCGTTTTCATATAAGCCAACAAAATATCAAAAGCTAATAGCTGATTGGAAAATTATAGTCATCAAATTGGAACCAGTGACAAATTAATGTTCGACCCGATTCCAATTTTAAACAAACGATATTAATCATTTCCCTCCTTTTTTAATTTTAATTTTGATTAAAATACTATCAACTTGTCCTTCTTTAACACCCGTACAAAAACCATTTTATTATCCGTAAAAACCTGCCGTGAAAAACGATCTGATGGTGGAAACCGCATTGAATTTAGTTGCTTGGTTTAGAAGAAGTCAGCAGATACACAGACAGAGAGACAGACAGACAGACAGACAAACGCGGAAAGGGACTTTTTTTTTAATTTATTGAGGGAAACAAACAATCACATCAAAGAAGAATACTAACATTTTTAACAATAATAGGTTTGTAAATATGTGATCAACATCGTTTACCACAGATTAAAGTATGTAGGTACAACTTTTAGGAGCGTATTGGGCGATTACAAAATAGTACATAATACAATTCATGTAAGAGGTAAACCCAACATAACGCACACACATACACACACGCACACACACGCACACACACACAAAGTTAAAAATCAAAGAGTAGGTAATAGTTTATGTTTGTGTTTTCTGCCTTTCAGCAAGTGTTAGCAAGATACATTTTTTCTATACGACTTAGCCCTGTGAGCAAAAATGTCTATCTCATTAAATAAATTATAATAATTGTCGACCAATCTTCGCAATGGTGCGCGCTCACCGGCGTGAGTGCGGCAGCGATCTGTCACGAACAGTCGGTGAGGACTTTATCTTATACTATTTAAAGAAGATTTAATGCCTAAGTAGCTAAATTTTAATGATTATGGTCAAAACCAGGCGACCACGTGCTCTATTAAGACTTGAAAAATCGAACCAAGCTTTGATAGTGCAATTCCCAGTTGCACAAAAGAGTTGTACAAATAATTGTACAATGGCTTGGACTAAGTCGTTGCTTTGCGTCTAGGTCTCTAATTCTTTAAGCATTTTCACTCCAAACTCTTTTTTACGAAGTTACTATGTTTGTGTAGTAACATCATAGTGTCATAACCATCTCAAAAAACAACAATTATGAACTAAACTAATTCTCTATTTCAAGGTACCTAATAGGTACCTATTTGGTGCTGTCTCAGATGTTTTTAATAGGTAGAAACATTTTAATCGCCTGTATCTCGGGATCCAATCAAGTCTACTTAGTCGTGATAGTTTTTCTTTAAAATTTGTTATATGTGCATTCATCTATTTTTTTTTTCAGATTTTTAGTTTTTGTAGTTTTGGCTGTGGGGGGGGGGGACACTTGACTCTAACAAAAATTAGCGCTTAAAGCTTGATATTTCCTTAATCGAAAAATTGCTCCAAAAACCCGTAATATTTTTGAAAGACCTATCCAACGACGCCCGACACTATGGGATAGACGAGAAAAAAAATACATCCCCACGTTAAGTGTAAGGGAGGTAGAATAATTTTTTTTTTTTCAAGACTTTATTTTACCACTTTGTTGGCGTGACTAATATGTATATTCATGCCAAATTACAGCTTCCTAGTACTAAGAGTCTCTGAGCTAGGCTGCGGACGGACGGAAATGGCGAAACTATAAGGGTTCCTATTTTGACCACGGAACCCTAAAAAGGAGATTAACCAAAAGAAGATTTTATACCTCTGCTTATCTCACAAAACCTCTAAAATCAATCATCTCGTAAAGATACAGACCCAATCTGAGCTCAGCGTAAAGCCTCTAAGCTGTAACATCGATCACTCCCACACCACGTGCGCACTTACGAACAGTCAACATCGTAGTGTCTGATAGAATTAGGGTGACGCCATCGGGATAACCGATTTATCTCCTAACTTTCTTGATTTTGGACGTCAAGGATTAGATTGATACAGTTCATGTTAGATAACGTAAAATGCGATGGAAATGTTCAAACACGAAAGCGTCTATGTTAAATAGTTTCAATAATATTGAAGTTACTAAACTTGTAACTTAACTTTAAACGGATAATATACACTTAATGTTAGATAGCCTAAAATTTTACAGAAATTTTGAAGTGAGGGAACGTTTAAGGTTTTATGTGCTTGTTAAAATATAATTCAAATGAGCAGATTCTATCATATCCAAGTTACTGGAAACTTCGAATGGAAAATGTATACTTTATGTTTGAGAGCGTAAAATGCGACATAGATGTCGGAGAATGAAGTTTTAGATGCTTTTTGCTGTTTAAAATAAAGTTTCGAAAACAATGAAGACATTTTGTAACTTGAAACAGAAATTACGAGTATGTTGCATTACTTAGAAATAACATACAAGGGTTCACTGGGGAAAATAATAGTGCATATAAATGGCCCAAATGAAGTGCAAAAAAATTACACAAAATAATAGAAATCCTTCCAAGTACAACTACCGTATAAAACTCTGATTTCAATCAACTATACAAATTATAACATTACAGAAACCAAACAAAGGAAGCTAATCTGGCGTTTTACTAGGCTTCTATCAGAGTATTATACTGCCCAATATTAAGGCCAACTGCGTTAATTCAAAGCAAGCCTGTCCATTCCCGCGCCTATAAATATGTATATGATTGTTTTGCTCCATCGATTCCCTATGGGCTCCCCTTTTGTGCTGGCCTGTGGTCATTTAAATTCAAATATACCGGCACGAGGCGAGACATTTCAAAGGCCTGCTTTGTGATTTTGCGAAATTCAAAGATAATAGTAATTATTTGAGTTTGAAAATGTGATTTTAGGTTGAAGTTTATGAATATTTCGTTAAGGGTTATAGCATAATGATTAAGTATAATAATATAACTTGACTTAATCGTCTTATCTATACAGTGTGAAAGTCTTCCACGACTGACAGACGACGCTCAACCTAACTAATTCGCTGGACCTAGGGACTTGAAATATGGGAAGAATATTTCTTGGGTACCCTAGGGGTGAACTATGGAGGAATTTTTCGAAAAACACCCAAAGAAAAAGAGGAATAACAGAAAATGAATTCTACCCATAAAAAGTCGCGTGCGTGATCTGGTAATATTTGAAATGTGATTTCTGAATGTTTGTTTCTATTTAATGGTTAATAAATTGGACGAGTTTATGCATACCATGTGCATCTCGTGCATCTTGGGAATATAGGCCAGCAGTGGAAGCCTTTAGCTGATTTGATGATGAAGTTACATCCGTCTAGATAATCAAAGTTTTAAATAACAGGTATACACGGAAGGTTGAATACAAAATTAATTGTTGATAGTGACGTTGAACTTCTTATCAATGCTTTAACATTAGTTTTTAAAGAAAATAAATAATTATATTTGATGTTGAAATTTTACTCATAAATAAAATAAAATCTAGCTACGTTTAGTTATGCAAACACATAAATTATTCAGAAGGAAAAGAAATCAAAGAAAATAATTATAACCACCATGCAAACAGGAAAAGGAATTTGGGGAACATTAGCGTAACTTGCCAAGCGGGGAGGCCGAGTATCTCTGATTTAAACATAGCTATATATCAAAGAACAAAGCGCGATGAATGATTGCCATAATGAAGAAAGTAGGTCGTGACGAAAACAAGAAAGATTTATCTGGTCAGTAGAGTAAACAGGGGTAAAAAAAAACAATTGGTGGAGTTGCTTATTTAATTTATGAGCTACTTCACAAAAACATTGCTAAAGATAGAGTACTTACTGTTAATTCCAGAAGTCGGCATTAATTAAAAAATTTTTTTTAAAAGATTTCTTGATAATTTGAACAGTGATACAAAAACTTAAAAGATAATCATGAGGCTCTTAACCACAGAAATGATCACAAATGAGAAAAGGTTAAAATATAAATCTCTGTAAATTTTGTAAATTTCATAATATTCTGGGGTATGGTAAAATAGAATACAAGTCTTCTGAGGTTACTACAAAAAGATATAAGTCGTGTTGACTCTGTATACGATTTTTAGCCTTCTTTACAATGAGCTAAGTCAAATTATACCCTTATCACTACTAGACTTGTCTGAATCAAATTTCTAAGAACTATTATTGCAATTGAAGATTTAGCTTCAAATTCATTTCTTATCTTAAACTTTCCTAACTGGTCAGATGTTAGATAATTACAGCTCTGAACATTTTGTCCTAGCTTCAACTTAGACATGAATTGCTAAACTTGGTTCCTAGAATTGATGGTCTCTTAGTCTTTGACTGTTAAATGGCACAAATTGCTGCATGCCGCAACTGCTCATAATTTAGGCATTGCAAGTGAGTCGTGCCTTTAGCTTGCCACAATGGTTACCATTTCATCATCTTACTTTATGTAAATCAGAATGTAATGAAGACAGCGGAGCAGATAAAGAGAAATGAAGATATAGATAAACACATTTCCTAAAACAAATAAAAATATTTTTTATGACTCATTGAAGGTTAAAATATAAAAACATAATATTTAACATAAAAGTTAATTTTGTCAAGTTAGAGAGACTTAAAGCAACGGTTTAAAAATACTAATCAGTTTAGAATCTAATTTAAACAAATATTTGCAAAATTGTCTCCATCAATAGTCTTAGAGATGCAACATAATTGAAACATTAAAGACTACAAAAATCAAAGACTAAATGAATAATTATTGACGTTTGCTGCGTGTGTTCGCCTATAATATAACCAAGAGGTAGCTAAGTTGCAATTCTCTTATGACTGTATTCTTCTTATAATGTAAATTATATATAATATATATAATTTACATTATAAGAAGAATTAGCTACCTCTTGGTTATTTTCTACGTCGATGAAATGGTAAGAATCTACAGCATTTTGGACAAGACCGTCACTGTTCACAAGAGGCAGAAAAAAGGCTAATGAATTATAATCAATCGCGTGTGCAAGAATTCTTAACTTATTTGAATCCTGAAAATATAATGTTTCCGAAATGAAATCAACTCTTTGTATCTCTATAAATTTCTGCATAACCCGCATCCAGGAGATTTTGGTAAGACGCTTTGTGAATAGTTAATTCTGTGATGCATTGACGGAACTTAGTTTCATGCAGGGAATAGCTTGTCATTCAATGTAAATGCTCATAATATGTAAGAAAACAGACAGGTGAGTACCAGGAGTACAGGATTTTAAACTTGAAAAAAAAAAAAGATAAAATTAAAATTTTAAGTAGAAGTGTGTTGTTTTTATCTTTTCATTATTATCTTTTCTTAAATCCTAAAAAATGTCTTATTTTATTCTACTTCGAAAGCATGAAATTTGGTTCTCGTGTCTCTATTTATGTAAATTGCTTTGAAGATAACAGGTACGTAAGTAAATCCAGAAACTTCACAAAAAAGGGGAAAGGAAAGACTTTATCGACGCGACCGATTTGAATCAAACGAAGACAAAGTTATTTCCTATAGCGATATCAGAACCGCTTTAGTCTACCAAAGAGTGGACCGCACTAAACTCAAATAAATTCGTTTTGATAGTGTTCCGTCCGTCTATTCATCTCAGAACAGGTAGTTTAATAATCTGAAGGGTCGAAATTCCTTTGTTCTTCCTACTAATATAATAATATTATAAATGTGAAAGTTTGTGTGTGTGTGTGTGTGTGTGTTTGTGTGTTTGTGTGTTTGTGTGTGTGTTAGTATGTTACTCCTTCACGCTGCAAAGGCTTGACGAAATTTGATGTAATTTGGAAGTTTAGAGATTGCGTATATCCTGGATTAACACATAAAGTTCCCGAAGGATTAACGATAATAGAAATCTACGCGGACGAAGTTACGACTACGTTTTTGTTTAAGTTGCTTTAATAAACTTAGTTTTTGTACTTAATGCCTCTATTGCATTCCATCTAAGTCATCAAGGTTAGCAACATGCGGTCTAAGATCTGAAGATTTTAGTTTTGAAAATGAAAATGTCTATGGGTCACAGATCCCACTTATCATCAGCTGGCTTGTGTGCTTTTTTGTGTTCTCTATACCATAAAAAACCTCAAGCAACAACCAAATTGCCTTCTGTAACGTCATCCAAATTATCAATATATCCAAGCAAAAGAACCTATTTCCTAATAATATGTTTATTTGTCCTTAATAAAATATGTGTGTGCCTCGGATTTATGATGCCGTTAACCTGTTCCTGCTATAATTAATTTAATCTGTTGGCATTTGATAGATTGGCACTAAACCAGTTAATATACAGGATATGAGCAAATTAATTGGGTATATTATCATCAGGGTCGTTTGTCTTAAGGAAGTAATTAACAAAAGCTATTGAAAACTCAGAATCGTAACTAAAAATACCATTTTGTTAATGATGTCTTGCATGTAGTTGTAACACATCTGTATAGACCGTTCGACATTCATGAAATTTGACGTAAATTCCATATAAGTTTTATGCACAACTACATGCTAGAGGTTCTTTATTTACTTAAGTTTTTCACCTATACCATTATTATGGTGTCCCCTTGTTTCACCGGCAATCATTTCATAGAACGTATCACTTTGCAGAATTTTCATTACACCCGAATTTTCTGCTGAACCCGTGTTGATTGGAGTCAATATAATATTTTGTAATCTTTTATATTATAATTTAAAGGTCATTGAAAACGAGAGGTTTACAGTAAGTACAGTATTTAGGGACTTAGTGAAGTATTTGATTTCAAACTTAGGAACTTGACGAATTTAGTTTCGGTCGCTTTGTGAGCGTTCAAATTCCAAAGATGCTAAACTTGCCAAGGCTAAGAATCCAAACTAAAATTACTATAGTGTTTTAGATTTTGTTTCTAGTAGTTTATAAAACTGTAAGTGTTTGCTATTTGTAGCGAATTTCAAGAGTTTTAAAGTCTTGCCCAAAGATATTTGAAATCGTAATGACAAAAAATCTTACTTCTTACTAATATTGTCAATGCTAAAGTTTTTGTAGTGCTTGTTACTCAATCACGCCAAAACGGCTGGATGGATTCGGATGAAATTTGGCACAGAGATAGAGTTATAGTCTGAAATAGCACATAGGTTACTTTTTATCCCGGAACATTGGACAATCCTGAGGGAATAGCGATAAACGACTTCAACGCGGAAGGAATCGAGTGCTAAAGCTAGTGTAAAATATAATCATGAATTGGTTTTATGTTGTTGATACGTAAAAATATTTTAAAAAAAAACTAAATTTCTACACATTGTGGTCACATCATTCATTAAACCTCGCAGTAGTTATTCCTATATTTTTTAGATTTTAGCATAACAAGGAAAAACGATCAAATACATTTGTACCTAGGCTTTGGAAATCTTCATTAGATCTTCTTTTTCTTCAAAGTCCAATTCACTAGTAAGTTGAGAGTCAGCTTTGCACACAACTGGGTAACTCTTGCCAATTATAACAGGTCTTTATCCGTGGCAACGCCGTTCCTATCACGATTCATCAAACATCCTACCCTTGTCTAAAACTAGGAGTCAATACATATTCTCATACACGCTCCTTTTTAGAGTGTTTACCGGACACTTCGGGGTTAAACATCTTCGCAAAGATGGATCTTTGTGACAACACAGATTATAGATTGCGCGGCGAAAGAGGGCGAGACAATGAAACACATACTGAGTGAATTTGATGCCTCTGCTGGAGTAAGAATGAAAATTCTTGGCTATGGCTTTCCAGAATCAAACTATCTCAAGGCAGCGCCATTGCACTGCCTTATCAGCTTTCTGAAAGGGTTAGGAGGTAGGATTGGACTAAGCGCTAAAATAGAGGGGTAATTAAACAAAAGATCCCAGGGTCGAAGTGCTTCCGTAAGGACCCTATGAAATAAGATATACTCTCCATCATTTTCTTCTATTTTTTTATCGTTTGTTCCTTAGAATGAAACAGTTTTCTCTTTGGTTTTCAGGTAGTTTGCAGGGCTTCTTTACTCTATGTATATCTTTTACTATTGTCACATCGTTTAATACAACTGATTTTCAACATTCAACAATGTAAACACCTCTAAGGTTTCCGCAGACGTCGACGAGTATATTTTAATAGCGCTCGCTCGGAGTCGTATGTAATGTTGGTAATAATTTATGAAACACTAGGGGGTTGTAGCTCTAACATGAACATTTTATATCATAGGGAGATGGAATCAGTAATTAACAAAGACCCGTGATGGACACGATTCTTAATTTACAGAATTCAAGGGTTATTTCTTGTTTTGCATCAATCACTTTGCAACCTTATGATCTTTGAATTAAGAGTTAAGTGTCCATTATTGTTATCTGTCATCCTAAAGTGTTCGGCACTGGTGCCATCACCCTACGTCACGTTTAGAATCGCCTTTACTATTGGAAAAAGTAAAAAATATACTTGTACTTTATCCGTAGCATGATTCTAAAATAGACTAACAATTCCATACAATACAATTTCATATAGTAGTTACATCTCAAAAATCATTTCCTTTTAGATTCTTCTCATGTATGAGCAGTTTACATCCACAAGCTTATACGGAACCCTCGATGTGCGATTCTGACTTGCACGTGGCCAGTTTTATTGAAGAAGAAAAACGAGCACGCAGGCCACCAGATGGTAAGTGGGCTCAAAGCTCATAGACATTTACAACTTCGTTGTTGCAATCTTACGATGATAATCCCAAGAATGCGCATTCGATTCCAATCTAAGAACTAAGATGGAATGTCTCTATGTGAGTCATTTTAGCGGTATTCTTTTACCCCCGCACCATACAACAATGGCGGCAGGTGAAACGGTAAGAGGGTGGTAACGATCCGGACGGACCCTGCAAAAAGGCCTTCCACAACTTATATCACATAAATGAAAATCTTATTCCCCCGCACCATACATTAATGGCGGCAGATTAAACGGTAAAATGGTGGTGACGATCCGGACGGACCCTGCAAAAAGGCCTTCCACCACTTAAATCACGTTTATGAAAATCTTATTCCCCGAACCACACAACAATGGCGAAAGATTAAACGGTAAAAGGATGGTAATGATCCGGACGGACCCTGCAAAAAGGCCTTCCACCACTTATATCCCATTAATGAAAATCTTATTCCCCCGAACCATACAGTAATGGCGGTAGATTAAACAGTAAGATGGTGGTAACGTTTCGGACGGACTCTACAGAAGATCCTTCTACCACTTAAATCACATTAACGAGAATCTTATACTCCCGCATCATATAACAATGGCAAGAGATTAAACGGTAAGCTGGTGGTAACGACCTGGACGGACCCTGCACAAGGTCCTTCCACCACTTACATCACATTAATGAAACTGTCCTACGTTTTATGTAAGAGCCATTAAACTATTGGGTACGCAGAAAGTATTGGGGATAAACTTTTATTTGGGTCCATGTAACAGCTGATATTCTCGTAAAATGGCAAATGGAGAGCCAGCAGATATTTTTCGCTTAAAAAGTTAGCGAATAAAACAACTTATTAGATGAACTGAAAATGCTTTAAGCTACAAAATATGTTTCGCTTCATAATTCAATGCCATTGACAAAGAGCTTTTGTAAATAAGTTAGAATTATAACTATAGAAACGAAGATTTGGTTTGTTTACAATACAAAAGTGAAAAGACCAATATTTTACTTCGTTACATAACTTTTATCACACTAATAGTATAAATGGGTCATACAGAGATTTAGGTTCAACATTGACCCGTCTGTTCCTAATAGCATCATGGAAGTGTCCGATTCATATAACTTTGATGCAGGCCAAAACAAATCCTGACTCAAAATAAGCGAATATATAGGCCTTATTATAGTTCTTAGCTTCTGAGACCAGGAGAGATTTCTAATGTTTGTGTGACTGTGTATGACTCTGACTCTGTGTGTGAGTTACTCCACGACGCTGAGTCGGCTGGGCGGAATGAAATAGGGAATGACAATATCGCACCTTCAGAACAACAGTGACCTAATTCAAAATTTCTGCTTTTAAACTTCAAGTCATAATTTTATTATTATAGAGACCTAACTCGAAAACTAAAATTTCTCAGTTACGTCACTATTGTTTTGAAGGTGCGATATAGCTTTTGTCCTCACTGACACTTAGACTACCTTACATTTCCATAAAATCACTATTCCCTTGAGATATCCAACTACTTATGAAAATAAACAGAAGCTAATAAACTATAAAGCAGAACACTAAACCATTTATGATTCACAAGCAAGCTGAAAAACCTTAGACAAGACATAATTCTGCTTACAAATTCAGCCTTATTCCAACAATCATAAATCCCAAATATACTGAACAAGCCATATTTACGGTAAGCGAAACGCTACATCAGAAATTATTTCACGCACACATTCTACTTGACGGGATTACGTAGGGACCGATTTCGCATTGTGGAGTGGAATTATTCAAGAGATTAATTTCGTACATGTTAATCGGGCGACATGGGATACATGGTTTACTAGGAGTTAACGGTAATCTTACCTTCAAATCAAACATTACTGATGTTATATAAATTTTGAAGGAGATTAATGATTGTGTAAGAAGGAAAGGATATAATTATAAGGAACTATAGGATGTTTGCGACTTTTTATGCCACTTTTTTTTATTCTCTGCCAGCTTTTTCACCTCCTGTTACGACACGACATTGGACTTCTATCTTATTTGGCTGAACTTGTAAGTTTTTCCCTCAACTTTTCCCTCCAAAATGTTCAAAAAGAAACTGTCATACCGTATCTTCCTCTTCCTCCCCGCCGCCCCCCCTTTACCCTTGAGATATCCAAGGAATATTCACTCCAAATTTCAAGTCCCTACGTTCAGTGGTTTAGACAGAGCGCTGGCTGTCAGTTGAGTATTTAGTCACGGAATAATTTTAAATGTCTTTAGATAATGCATGTCCGTAAATGTCTACAATGGTTGTATTACGAGTAAAAACTGACAAGACATGAAAAGTTCCATACCTTGACGGAATCTTCACTCGAACGTTTTATAGAATGACTAGATAACGTTAGTCGCATCGTCATCGAGAAATAGCGTTCTCATGTCCATACTTAGTGATAAAATTTTGTAATAAGAACTTCGAAGTTGACATTTAGTCCTCAAGTAGTTAAAGTGAAGTATACGCAAAGGAATAAAACGTGGGTCTGTTTTAGAGTTCATGCTACGGATAGAATGCGTAAAAGTATAGGTTAGTAAGTACACGTTTTTTAATGTGCCTTTGAAATAGATTATTAGTATAGAGATGTGTCTCTTTTCCTTTCAACGACTTGAAATGAAATGAAATGGTAAAATGAAATGGTACTTGGTAGATTTTAACAGTTCATAATGAAGTTTCAGGTTGCCAATGTCCATGGAGCATCTCCTGCACTGCCCCTAGTGCCCAGACAACTTCCCGCGGCAGGACCTAAATATACAACGCCACTGGCAATGCCATTCGCATTGCAGAATATTTTTAATTTTTTTTCTTTGTTTATGCGGGACACTAACAGGGTACATAAGATTTGGTACACTATAAAACTTATACTACAATTATAATTAACATTTAATGTTCGTAAGATGTATTTGGGTATTTATGTACCCCAATTACAGGTGAACATTATCATTTATCATTACATATCAGTATAAGACAACAACAATACAAAATATACATGCAAGATTCTTAATCAGTTTTTATATAAGAATTATTATGGAATGATTAGAAAGAAGAACGATAAGATACAATAAGATAGAGGTATAAACAATTGTTGTATATTAATTAAATTGGCGGAAATACTGGCACAGCTTCATTATATGGGTATGGATGCGGTCGTGATAAATATCCAAATTAGCCTCATTGGCAATGCTATTGTAAAAGGTAAGTAGCCTGCCCAGTGGCGCATGTTTTTTGACGTTGGTTCTTGCTAAATCCACACTGAAAGTTCGTGTAAGAACACTTCGAGAATTTGGTCTTGGCACATAGAGTTTAATTCTTTTAGACATATCCTGTACGTACACTTGACCATTAACCAGTTTGTGAAGAAATATCTGGTCTCACATCAATATTGATTAGCTCACATCAAACATGCCGTTTACATGCTTAGAAGAAGAAGGTTGCCGAACATAAAATATTTTGACTCTAATTGACAAATAGTTTGTGAAGTCTTGACCGATCATAATCATTATTTACTCAACACTGTAAATAAGCGAGTGAAAGCATAAATAAATAAGCAGTTTAAATACTTTTGGTAGGTTTGCTTTTTAAAGATTTAAAATCAGTCTACAATGTTAACTAAGACAATGCAAATAAGGACCTTCTATTACATTAAAGATCTAAACATAAAACGCGACGTTTCGATCATGTTCATCAACAAACATCAATCTTCAAACTCAAATCAGCAATTTGTTAAACTCATCGTACGTACATAAACGTACTCGTAACAAGCGGTGGGGAAACACAAACAAAATTAATGGGGGCATCACATGGAACAACATTAAAGACAGTACACCGGTTCCTCGGTTATTTAGGATGCCTTTGAGACACGTGTGTTTTGTCCTTATATTTGAGTTATTTTCTTTAGCGTTAACAGTATTAATTACGTCAAATTCTGGTCTTACATAAGTTTTTATAATTGGTAAGGTATTTTTATAATTGGTATGGATATTTATTGCATATTTTAATGCGAATTCGGCGTCGCGGCAGACCTAGGCGCAGATGGCGAGATTAGCTTGACGCTTAAGGGACTGGCAGGAAGCTGCATAAGACAGGGATACGTGGAAGGAGGAGAGGGAGGCCTTTGCCCAGCAGTGGGCACTCTAGGCTAACAAATAAACAAATAAAGAAATAATTTTAATGTGGCGAATCATTTGTGTATTTTGACCATAATTATCCTTTTTAATTGATTTCAAATAACATGTCATCAATGTATCTTCAACATTGTTAGCGTAAACTTCAATCTCAAGAGCGTAATATTATTCAAATTGAAAAGCAGGAAAGTATTTTTATACTTAGCATGAAAATATATTACGCTCTCGTGAGATTTAATTTTACGCTAACGATGCGAATGGCCTAGAAATTATAGACTCCTTCCAGAAAGATTAGCCGGAATATTTAAAGGACAGGGAGAAGTGACAGCAGAGGGAGGCCTGGCACTGTTGAAAGTATATAATGGCAAGGAAAACAAAATGTGAGTTATTGTTTAACTTATTTAAACAACATAAACAATTACAAGACATGTTTGTATTAATATAGATATTGTACATAGGCGCAAATACACACTATTTATGCAAATCTGGGAAACTATGAATAAATAAATAAGTTTTGTATCTATCTATTACTTTTTGCCAGCGACTCAGACTGCGTACTAGTCATATAACCTTTGGAGCTGACCAAGTTTTCTATTAAGTAACTATGTCTATCTTCATTCGTAAACGCAATATAAACCTATTTTAGTGTAAGTATGCTGTCACTTTCTTTCAACACAACACACAACACAGATACACAAACACACACACTATTTATTCAAATCTTGCAAACCATAAAATAAAGAAATAAGTTTTGTATCATCTACTGCTTTTTGCCCGCGACTCCGTCTGCGTACAAGTCATATACCCTTTGGAGCTGACCAAGTTTTCTATTAAGTAACTGTGTCTATCTTCATTCATAAACGCAATATAAACCTATTTTAGTGTAAGTGACAGCATGTCACATTCTGTCAAGTGTAACACACAGATACACAAACACACAAGTACACACTATTTATGCAAATCTTTCAAACCATAGATAAATTAATAAGTTATGTATCATCTACTGCTTTTTGCCCGCGACTCAGTCTCCGGACAAGTCACATACCCTTGGGAGATGACCAATTTTTCCATTAAGTGTCTATGTCTGTCTCTGGCCTATAAACTAACCCCCTATGCATAAACGAATAATAACCCTATTTTTGTTAAAGTATGCCGTCACTTTCTGTCAAATGTAAATGACAAAACGACAGATAAGGACAAAGCGTAACATTTTCTTTTGGGACCCGGTAGCTACCGAGCGAGCCAGTGTCAAAAACCGTTGAAAACTATTTTGTTTTATCGCTATAAATGTGTCTGGCTTAGCTATTTAACGTTTATCAATAAGAGGTAATTGCACATCGATCGGATTCGGAACCATGAACACGGAACAAATCTTCGCACTAACATCCGTAATGTATGTAGATAACATAATAATATAACGACGTCCTTATTGAAACAGTATAATTACTCTGTCAGTTGAGTACTCTCGCTGCTTTGTCTAGTGGAGTGCGCCTCAGTTTAATAATATCCTGAAGAGTTTAACCGCTGCTTTCTAGCTCAGAATATTGTTGCACAGAAGTTTAACCTGGATGCCACGTGCAGATTTTAGTGCACGTTCCGTGAAATTTATACGTCTATTGCAATTTTAAAATCTTAAGCGTAGAATAGTATTATGATTTTTTATATTAAAGTATTAACTCGCCTGTGAGTTTTCTGTAACACCCGTTCATAAACCAGAATTTATTATACACAAGCTGTTGACCGCGACTCCGTCCGTGTAGAAGTCGCTATTCCTTCGGGAACTTAATTTTTCTGGAATAAAAAGTAGCCTATGTACTATTCCAGGATCTAAACTATATGTGTGCCAAGTTTCACTCTGATCCGTTTAGTGGTTGGAGCGTGATTGAGTAACAAACATCCACACTTCCAAACTTTCGCATTTATAATAATAGTATTCCTTAAATTTTAATTATCTAACTGATAGCGTCTATCTAACGGAATTATCTTAATTTATGGCGGTAAATAATATCGGAGCGGAGATTTTAAAGATTTAAGTATTCAGTTTTTAGTACAAAAGTACGCCCAAGTATGAATATTTAAATATCTCGGCTCCGATGCACTTTAGAGTATTACATTACATAACAAAATATGTTTATTTTTAATAATTCTATCATAATTTACCACTTTTATGAATGGCCGCTAACCTTGAAAATGTATGAATTTTACAAATGACAACACTTTTACCCAAACCCCTTTAAGTTCGTGACTGTACACACAGAGGAACATACGGCGGGAAGTGACTTTGTTTTATACTATGTGAAGATAATCACAATGGTGTAGTGTAGACGGCATAGTTGTCAAAACACTCTTGACAAATAAAGCCAATAGAAAAAGCGCGATAAAGGGTAATTTGTCGGTTTTGTGACTCGCATCAAAAGATACAAAAATACAAATAGTAGCTTTTACATGGGTATTTTCAAAATATAATGAATATTATTCATTTCGATTGACAAATGTATTTGACACATGCTTCTGCCCGTGACTTTGTCCGCGCAGAATTAGTTAATCGGTCTTCCCATGTTGCGGAGAATTTCGATTATCGTTTTCCGATAGTAGTATTTCCGAAAAGTAGCCTAAGTGTTAATCCAGGGTGTAAAGCTATCTTCATTCAAATTTTGTCCAAATCCGTCCAGCTGTTGCTATAAGGCAGCGTGAAGGATTAACAAACTAGCACACAAACTTCCGGATTTAAAAGGTTAGAATTTTGCTACTGTCATGCATGATATGTCTGTGTGCGTGTATGGCTCTGTTGGCTATTTGCACGAACCTAAGTGAACTTTGAAACCCGTAGACATTAGTATTCTTACGATGAAAATCTCAACACTGCAAAATGCGTTGGTAGTTCTGAGAATTAGGACGGAATTTATTAATATTGACGCATTCAAACAACAACCAAAATAGTCCAAACCCAAATTCTATCCCTACATAAGTAATTGCTTTTTGTGTACAAATTCCACGGCCCTCCCGTCGAGAGGGAAAACCGCAAGTAAATCAATAATTACTGGATTCGCACCCTTTCGGTGACATATTTGAACAAGGTCCTGCCAAAAGGGGTACAATATTACCCTTGCAAGTTGGTTGACCACAATTTAGTATGTTAACTTGTAAAGTGTCAGGTCCTTGGCATTTTTGTACCTTTTCTTGTGATGCTACATTTTTTAATAGATGTACTAGGTTAATAAAGGATAGGGAATTGTGGGAAGCCTGAGAGAGTATCGAATTTAACCTTATCGATTATATCATTTCGTCTTATTTTATTTTCTCGAACGCTATTTTCTGTTGAAGCCATGATGTTCTCAGGATATCTTAAACAATTATTACATGGGTTATTTTAAGCTAGATCAGTGATCCCCAAAGTGGTCTATATCGACCCCCAGGGGTCGATGGTGACCTGCAAGGGGCCCATGTGAGCGAGAAAAATAAATGGGGATCAATGAGAGGAAAATGGGGGTCCACGATAGTGGATCCCATTTAAACAGGTCGTGTTTTTAATTTTGGCTTCCCATTAATGGAATAATCCATATTCATACACAGATAGTAGGTAGGCACCTCCTTACTTAAGTAATACTTTCTTATAAATATATAAGTATACACATAGCTATCTCTATAAATTATGTTTTAATTTTCTCTGCTTGTAAGTTTTTATTTTGTAAAAAAACTCTTTCCGCTCAAAATTTTCTTTGTAAATTTTTAGCCCACTAGACCTCCAACATTATCCGTGCAAAAATCCCGAAGATTTCATGCTTGGTTTTGACGTGACAACGTAAATATTAGGTAAGCAGGGGGTCCACCCAAAACCGAAGAAATTGCCAAGTGGTCTACGAGCCAAAAAAGTTTGGGGACCTCTGAGCTACTTATGAGTGCCAAAAATTAACACATGCGGCGAGAAATACCTTTCGATGGAATGAAAGTTCTGCGTAATGTTACGTATCTTGAAAGGTGTTTTGATTAAATACTAATTACCCCTGAGGAAGGCTCTTGCCCAGCAGTGAGATACAAACGGCTAGATATGTAACATGCATACACACATACCTTCACGCCTTCATTACCAGAGTGGGGTAGGCAGAGCTACAGAATTACCAACTTGTTGTTAATTCTGTAACCACATTTTGCACAAACAGGTTGCAAGCCCATCGCCTAACAATACTACAAGCCTTTATTCCCCTAGTCGCCACTTACGACTTCCACGGGAAGACAACATGGAGTGGTACTATTCTAAGCCAGCAACGGCGGCAACCACAAAGTACTTAGTAACAGACATTGTAGTATGTAATATGTATCGAAATTAGTAATCTTCCTCTGAATAAACTGTAAACTTTTTTCACAGACGGATTATTCGGTGAAATATACAATCCCTTCAAAGGTGAATGAAATTTCAAATACCTCTAGACAACCTGCAATGCTTCCCAAGGCTCAAGTAACTCAATAAACCCTAATCCCCCTACAATAGGCCGGGAAAATATAGAAATCGAAGGCAACCAAGCGATACAGAACATCTTAGAAACGTATGTCACTGATACCAGAGCACCAGCCACTAAGAGCTCCCCCACTTCACCATAAACTTTGAAATCTGTATTGGAGAATAGGGATTGTTAGACCTGTCACAGCTCAGGCTTAGTTGGACGGTTTGTAAAGAGATTTATATCTCATTTCGTATGAGGTCGTGACAGAAGCCGGTACAATGCGGCATGACGGCGCTGCGAAAGTGAAAATAAGAGAAATATTGATAAATTATAGGAGGAAAACAATAAGCTTGCCAGAGGACGGCAAGGGATTTATTTCATTACCGGTCTTCAGTCTTTTGACGTTTATGTTTTGTTGATAATAATCTCAATGCGATCACAGATTTTTGTGGTCGGGTGATTTTTCAAATTTTTCTTTGAACGTATTGAAACATTTTGTTGCTCAGCTTTTAAAATTATTTGCGTCATCGGTGTTGGCTAACGTGTATGTGTAATAGGGTGGTTCACATTTGTATTGGAAATATTTGGTTACTTATGCCTAAAAACGAATCTTTGTCAAGTTTTGGTTCTGTAGGTCAAGGGTAAAGCGGTGCTCAACGACCTGAAAGTTAGCATATCCAGTTTGCGAATATTCGAAAACGATGCATCGGAAAATTGACAAAATATTAGTATATTTCATTGACAAAACTTAATAATTTTAGGATAATTCTCAATTCTAGGAAATGTTAAATACCAGAGGGAAAAAAGCTAATGTAAGAACCAAAATCGTCATAGACATTTCATAAATGAAGAGCTATTTCTAATCTTAAATTAATCGGAACTAAATTTAATAGCAAAAATAAATCAAATCACAGGAACGTTTTACCCAACTTTGAAATATATTTCATTCGCAAACGACAGTACGTTATGCCGTGTCGAGAGTTTTAGCTCATTTACATGGGTTAGCTTTGAGATGTTTTACTTGTATATTTAACTCGAGCAGTAAGGGAATTTTATTTATTTTGCCATTCATCAGTCTTTTGCTAGATATTGTTTTCATTCTAATTGGTTGTTTTTAGAACAGACTTTAAATAAACTATGCGAGAAGTATGTTTTTGTAAGGAGTGTTTGCTCAACAAAAACCTTTACGTAACTTTGGAACAGAGGTTAATTTTTAACATCATCAGCGCCTCTATTCTGCATGTTGTCGTAATGTTTAGTCGCCATTACTGTCAAGTAAATAAGAGCTATCGTAACGTTGACAATATAATAACATGTCAAAAGCAATATGGTTTTATCTAGAAGAATAGGCCCTAGAACCCTGCTATTTGTAGAAATTTGAAATCTGTTATCAATCATGCTTAGTATGGTAAGGAACCATGAACACAATGTGGAAAAACGATAGCAGACTAAAGTATTACAAAGCAAAAAAGGAAGCGTGCCTTAAGCAGTACTAGGCTTACATAAACCGTACAGAGGATATGAGATGAGGCTCAGAATAACTAGAATGGAAACAATGGATAGGTTACAGGGTCGACGTAGAGTGGTACTTTGCAGCGATAGTATTATCCAAAGTCGATGTAGAAGCGCAAAGTTGACGCGAATAAAAGTAGCTAGTCCGTTGGAAAATGATTTATTGGCAATAACCATCAGAAACTCTATAACGTCTCTAAATTTGCTCTTTACAATGTCCTTGTTCTATCATTACAGTTGTTGTAAAGTTTATTTCTTCAACAAGTTATTTCTGTTATGTTGCAGTATGTATTAGTGCAATTCCGTGAGTTTGGGTTTGAGATATGGACCGCTAGTATTTGTCTTTTACAATTGTACATTTATTTATCTTATCAGTTAGAATAAGAGTACAATTAATCTTTATTCAGGCCTTTGCCAGTGCTTTGACTATTTAACAATTTCCTCATTGTTAAGTGCTATTTTTTACCCCCAACGCAAAATGAGGGGTGTTATAAGTTTGACCGCTATGTGTGTGTGTGTGTCTGTCTGTCTGTGGCACCGTAGCTCTTAAACGGGTGAACCGATTTGGATGCGGTTATTTTTATTTGAAAGCAGGTTTTCTAGCAGTCGTTTTTAGCTAAGTAGGTTTTATGAAAACCATTTGGCCTTTTTAAAAGGTTTGAATTCTGAAAGAAAAGGTCACCGTTATATCGAGGGTTTTTATGATAATTATGATTATTCAATATTAATTATATTCTGCGATAAAACAAAAATCTAAACGTTGTGATATTCCAATTTCATTCGTGGACAAAATGCATTACTTACTAACTCATAGGTGCATAGAGCGATGCAGTTTCGAACGCGATGCAATCCGCGATTCGCTAGATAAGCCGGATTGGTGCTGAATCACTTTTGTGGACGAACATTTACATATAAAGTGTTATTTCTACGACTTATGACGGTGCAACATTTTCAATACCTGGAGGGCATTGATCTGCTTGTAGAAAGGATTATTTGGTGCTTCCAAAAATGCAAAACGTGATGCAACAAGAATATGAAATATTTGCAATGAAGAAAGACCACAAATACTCGTACGATTTCATATTATTTATAATTATTAGACAGATAAATAACTAGTTAAATGTATACCTGTTTTTGACCATTAACATAGCTTGGGTTTGTTCCGATTTTTTTTCTTTGAATAAGACTTTATTTCTGGTTTGTATCATATTATATATTATAAAGGTTTTATATTTCCGATAATCAAATATTTTTTGAATTTGATGGTTATTGTTTGAATACTGTTTTTTATTACTAATGATTACTTACTTCAATTAAACGATCCACTAGTGGACACCTTTTGGCTGAAAATTCATAATATATTATGGAATCAATAATAACAAGAAACAAAATTGAATTCTAGTAAATGTGCAATCATTTTTTCACTAACAAAATTTCGGAGCCTTCAGAGAAATTGAAACAAGCACAAATATTTACCTTCCAATTTTACGAAGGAGAAATTGTAATTACCGAAGCCTAAAACTTCGTTCGCTCCGTCACAACTAATTTACTTATTTATAACAATGTGCCTATGTTATTAAATTAACAGTATAACCTAATAAGCAACCTTTAGATTCTCACCACAAACCACCAAACTTCAAACGTTAATATAACCTCTTTGAATATTATGACGCGTTCTATTATCCACATCATCTATATATATTTCAACAACATCTTACTCACTTCAGCGCTCATGTAGAACTTCAATTTTAAGTTACCAGTCTTAAGGTGGATTTCGCAGCCACTTAAGATCGATGAGATACGATGTCTCTATAGTTTTCATTCGATATATCATATCCGCAGTATTGATCGATCGAAACGTCGTGAAATTGAATGGTCTGAGATTCCATCGCGCGTAAAGACAATTTCTTCCTCTGAGACAAAAAGATCTCGTTTATTTTTTTACGACCAAATACAGTAATAAAGAAGTTGTTATAACTGGAAGAGGTTTTATACCAGTTCGTATTATAAGTTCATTTATCACTGTCTATAAAAATGACGATTGTATTGTACAATTTTTTTATAAGTATTTTAACTATTTTTGATCAAGAATTTAATCGTGCTGTGCGTTTCTTTTGTTAAAAACTAAATGGTAGCTACAAAAAGGGATTGCGGCTTTTGAAATTTAATATTAGTTTCTAAAATTAAAATGTTAAACATTAAACACCCTTTAATTAAATATTACTTGATGATCATTCGTGCTAATAAATTGTTATTCACAAATTGGTAAGATTGGTGTATCTTTCTATGTGAACCAAGATTGCACTAAATGCTTTGAACGTAATAGCAGCCATTGAGAAAGTAAATAAAACTGCACTTTCTAGCATGTTCATACTCGAACTTCCTCAACAAACATTTGCCCGATGAACTCCCACCAAAATTATCTTTGTAGCAAGTGTTGCGTCTGAGCTTTTGTAGACAGTTAGAAAGTTAAAATGAAAATTCATTTTAAAATAGGCTTACTGAAAGCTTTCTGTTGAATAATGTATGTGGAGACTATCACAGCAGTAATTTGCTTTGAGAATGACCCCGTAATTCATAAACGCACTATAATCCTATTTTAGTTAAAAGTATGCTTTGTCACTTTCTGCCAGATGCAAGTCTCAATGACTATAAGGACGAAACATAATTTTAGGAACAACACTAGCTATTATGAGATTATGAATAAGATAGTATGTCTTTATTAGTTAATCAAGTAAGAATCTCAACTCCAAGAATATGTCACAAATGAATTGAAAAACATCTTAGTGTCCTATCCATTTGAGTGTTTCACTCACTTTCTTGAATATCCGATTACCATAAAACTTACGAATAAACCACTTCAATTAAAAAATACAAAATTAATAATTCAAATTCAAACGTTTAAAAGAAATTTACTCCAAAAGGCAAATAATGATTTAGAGTAGATACTTTATACATGGACATAGAGGTAAATACAGACAAGCAAAAATAACCCATTATTTATGTAGGATTAAAAAAACGGATAATATTCCTTATTCAGTATACAGGTCCTTGGAGACTTTCTTGTTTCACTAAAAGAGGTTAAAGTATCACAGGAAGCAAACAACTTAATACGATTTATTTTTTATGATCCACATTTAATCCCCAAAGCAAGCACAGTGTTTGTAACCAAGGAGGAAAACATCGTAAAGGAACCAAGGGATAATATCTCTAATGCCTTAAGCGGCTGGAGACTCACCTACTTTTTATTTACTGAAGGCTTTCCTAGAAAATAAATATTTCTCAGTATTATGATACCATTATCAAAAAGATGATCTATTTTATGAGTTCAGCAGGTTAATAATGTGAAGATAGTAAATATTATAGAAGATGATGGATGTGAGCCAATTTCAAATGGTATTACGGTGAAATTGTTATGGGAGATGATGCTATAACGAGTTTATAATGATAGCTGTTATAGGCTCGATAAACGATAAAAGTTAATGGTTATGTCACACTTACGACTAAATATATTTATTTAGAATTATGTAAGGTAAGTGTCGTGCGGACTTTTGATTGCAGAATCTATATCTATGATATCTATGATAAGCTTAAAGGTACTAAACCAATAGAAGCTGGGTGTAAGAGCTCTAAATAATGTGGTTGTATATTTTAGAGAAACTACAAAACTGTGTTATATAAATGATAATTTCAGACATTAACAGACATAATTGGCAAAAAAAACCTTACTAGTAAAGTTATAATGATTTTCATATTCATTGGTTTTAATGTAGTTTCCCTGCCGTTTCGGTTCCTTAATTTAAGTAACCTTAACGACTTAACCCCCGACACAAAAAGGAGTGTATTACTTAAGGTTTACGTGTGTTATTGTGTATTTGTGTGTCTGTATATGTGTATCTCTTTCTGTGGCTCTACAGCTCCCAAACGGATAGATCGATTCGGACCAGGTTTTTTTTTAAGAAAATTAATTTAGTCGGGATGGTTCTGAGCTACGTTTTATGTAAATTTAATGAGCCGATTAATAGATATTAGCTTTGAAAGTATAAGGGTTTTTTATTTAATATTTATTAAGGAATAAAAAAAAACTGAGGACAATCTCACAACAAATTGACCTTGTCCCAAACTAAGCTCTAGGCTTGTACTATGCGTACTAGACAACAATAAAATTAAACATAGAGAAATAAATACTTAAATACATAGAAAACATCCACGACTAAGAACAAAAACTCACACTCTTCACACAAACATCTGCCCTTATCGGAGTTTTATACCCGGGACTTCTAGCTTCAAAGGCAGGATCACTACCAACTAGGAAAACGAGTCGTCAACCAAAACATTGTTAAAAGTGTACCAACTAGACAAGCCAGTAATAAAAAAAGGTAGGACGTGACTATTGTTAGTGAAAAAGTGCCATTTAAAACACAGCAGAAACATTTTTCCTTGTACTAACAGATAAATAATAGAAGCACAAGAAAACAAGTGAAAATAAAAACAAAATAGCACTCATTGCTACCGCTCTATTCTTTTTACTCCCACACGGTTCCATTCCTTATCGAAACAACAGAATCTACTGAATTAAGTAGACAGGGTAGAAAAAGGTACAATAACAAAAACAGATGGACACGTCGTATTACATAAGCAGGATGCGAGTGGTATGCAAATCTGTTGGGCCCTAAGCGAAGAATCCGAAAGAGGATAGGACAAGTGACAGCTTTATACGGAGTGGGAGGCAAATTTAAAAATGTAATGTGCTCTGGGATTCGAATAAAGATTTGCGATGTGCTGTTACTTAGGTAAAATGGAAATGAGGATGTGAAACTGGTCAAGCGCGAGGTGTACAGTAAAAGCTTCAAGCTTCTGTACTGCTCGACTTGACTAGTTTTTATTAATTTGATACTTATACTCGTTTGTTTAACAGTTTTAACGTTATAATAGAAACAATAAAAACATTTTTGGTATTAACTTTCATATTATTTCACTTTACTTATTATTTGTTAGAAAATCCGGTATTATCTTTACATATTACAAATCAAAGTCGACTTTACTAACGATTCAACGGATTTCCATGCGGTTGGAAAGTTCCAGGAAAGACGGACGAACAGACGGACAAAAAACGTTAAACCTTAAGTAACTAAATGTATATTTACTCATTATTGAACAAGAATAAAAAAAAGACATACAAAACACTTACAAATGCAAAATTATACCTTTAAGGTATTAATTTCTTTAACATTTTTTTTTTGGTACTGTGCTTCTTTTATACTTGTAAAATTTCCTTTATAACGGCTTTTTTCCGCACGTGTTACTTATGTTCACCGTTTATAATTCTTCTTTGAAATATTATTTTCCAAGACTCATTATTTTTGTGGTCATTGTTTTTTCATAATTCAAAAGATAGCTACGAAAAATATCAACGTAGACGGTATTTTTTTGATAGTGTATGAACGTTGTTTAAATTTATGAAATTCTTTTCGGCTTAACAAGACAACTATTGATGCCACGGTTTAGTCACGTTTGCCGCATCAGAACCGTTTTTGGCTTACAATTGTCAAATTGTGAAATGCCCGGAGATTTCAACATGTGACAAATGGCGCCCAACGTGGGGCCATTAAAGAAGAGCGATTCACACAAATTGACTAAAAAGATACACAATTATAATAGTCAGTATTAATCTAAAAAATTTGGGAACTATGTAATGTTTTGGTATGAATTATTAATTACATACCAAAACATTATCTCCCGTATAAACATGAAACTGCAGCTAACAAAATAACAAAATAATGCCAGCTAATATATGGAACGTCACATCACGTCAATTCTATATAATTTCATATAATATTTCCATAGTGTTTAAAGTTACCAGAATTCAATTTATTTTGTCCTTCGGTATTGGCAAAACCAACTAATTATCAATTTAGTATTTTTGATACAGCCACACTATATTTTTTATAACCTGTGAACTTTAAAAACCGCCCAATTAAAATAGTATTAAAAGAATAAATTTCAATAACACATTGTACGTTGGCAAACTAACACTTGGTATTTTTATGTAGTTTGGTGAATGACTGAAATGACTATATTTTTCCTAACTTAGCCGTCGGGCCGAGGTTTCCTATTTTTCGTGCCATGAATTCACCTTCCTCAAGGTGACATTTCATTGCAAAGGTATTCCCATTTCTTTTGACGCCCGCTTCCAATATATTTGCCGGCTTTCTTTGTGGTACTATCATCGCAATTTACCTGAAGATTTCCTTTTTTATAAATTCCTTGTGAAATATTTTGATCATTTCATTATCAAATCAAGTGAAAGCCAATGATGGGGATTATGTTTGGTTGCTGCTTATTTATTACATATTGTGTGACAGTTATTTAATCAAAGATAATTTGGTAAAAACTAAAGTGAAACACTAAGATTTTTTTAAGTAAAGTAATTAGTCAAAGATGGAAAAAGAGACAATCAATTAAAAAATTATGTATCACAAGGTTTTCTACGATATTATAATAAAGTTTTTGTCGCCTGCTACCAAAAGATTTGAGTTATTGCGGTATATATACACACGGAGATCCAAACGTCTTGGAAAAGCTAAATTTTTCGAATTTCGAGTTTCGAAAAACACGACTGTGCATTCACCCAAAAAAATCCCATTTTTAATCGAGAAAAATGAAAGGAAAAATTTCGTATTTCGAAAAAATAAGTGACGTAAAAAATCGCTGTCCTTTATTCCAGTAAAAGTTAATTTCTAACATCTATTACAAAAAAAACTGGTCCAAACTAAATCTCTTCACTTTAAGATTGTTTTGTCTTTTGCAGACCTTTTACGCTCTCTTGGGGACATTTATTGGCGATACGTTTTATAAACACGTTTTCGCACGAAAAACAATAATACACATCGCACCTTTTGTAACTAGCTACAAGCAAAAAACGGCACAAAATCTCATACAATTTAGTCGTTTTTCTTGTTAGCGCTAAAACGTTCCATCAATAACATTTAACCGTAAAATAACAAACCATTTCCAGCCTCTATAGCAAAAGATTGAGCAAAATGTTTCTAAAAATAACAATCTTCTTAAATTGGATAAAATCTCTGAACAAAATACTTGTAGGTATAAAAATACTGGCATGAAAATAAGCAATGTAATCTCCAATGGGCCATTTGGTACAAAACCGTCGTAAGTTTTTTGCATCGTTCTGCTTTGTCATGTCTACTTCCTTTTTTCATTCTCTTTCAATTGTTCTTTGATGTGATTTCGGGAATAATATTTGGTTTAAGTAAAAAAAAAGTGACACTTGGACTTTTTAATTGATAGCCATGCGGCCATGTTATCGTCGTTCATGGTGTGTTGATAATGACACTTCGAATATATTTGTTCTAATAATGGGTACACTACATAATTCCGAAGAGTCATAATTCCGAATTGATCAAAATTCCGAATTTTTATAATTCCGATTTTTTGATAGAAGACATCTGTTTGCTATCGCTTATAAATGAAACCTAACCTAACCTACGTATGACAATTAAATTATGCATTTAATCTAAAATAGCTCCAGCGTAATAATTATAGCTATAATATAGATTTCGGAAAAATTAAAATTCGGACAAATGAATATTTGGAAATTCGGAATTTCAAGGTGTTCCCACTATTAATACGTATTCGTACTAGTTCTAATATAGGTGCCAATATTTATTCTACTAATCTTATAAATGCGAAAGTTTTTGTGTGTTTGTTTGTTACTCCTACACGCTGCAACGGCTGGACAGATTTGAATGAAATTTGAAATGGAGATAGCTTATATAATACCCTACATAAACACATAGGCTACCACCATTTATTCCGGAAAATAAAGTTACCAGGTAGTCATTCTTTTTGTTTGCTTGTTACTCTTTCACCACTAAACCGCTCGACCGATTTTAATGTTTAGTGTGAAGACAGCTTGAACTCAGAAGAATGACGTGAGATACTTTAAATTTAAATCCCGGAAAATGTTACTATTTCCGAGAAAAAAGCAATAAACGACTTTTATGCTGACGAAATCATAGATAAATTTATAATGATACAAAACACGAAAAATAGATTTATTCGACTTTGTTTGAGACCATAATCCTTCGATATTTTAAAAAAAAACGAAATATATTATTGACATAAAGACAACTCTAATTTATTTGAAAGTAAATCTACTACGAAGACTTCGATACGATGAAAATAAATTTTTAAGAAGTTTATTACATTAATGAAACATTACAATACGTACAAAACACGAAAAGGGTCCTGTGTTCAAATCGCACTTCACCGGTTTTTTTTAACTTGTTAGAAATAGCTTTAGCTTCAGACAAGTCCATCATTGCGGAGAACTTGTGCGCAAAAAACTCCAGCAGAAGGTCATTTTTTAAAACATAAAATACAATAATAAGTACTTTAACGTTAGTGATTGCGACAAAGAATAATCTCAGCACGTAAGCACTGCAGGACAAATACAAGCGTGTAGCGTGTAAGGCATAAAAGAACCACTTCACCTCACTTCTACAAACGGCGTCACGACACGTACGGCGTAATCACTGTGCATTAGTAGCCCATTCACAGAACTGTTAATTAAGGGGGGAGTTCACTGAAATACATTTAAGGCATTACCTTTAAATGTACCTTTGTAAGGGTTTCGAGGGAAATGGGAATTTATAGCCCAACCAAGTTTAGTATAACTATTATGTTTTTGACATGTATTGTTTTTACTTGGCCGCAATGACTGTCAAGTAAATAACAGCTGTCATAACGTTGACAATACGTTAACATGTCAAAAGTGATATGGCTTTACCAATTTAAATTGAGCTCCAGAAATGAGGGTGGTACTAATCCTTTTATCTACACTCATATCATAAGTCCTCTATTATGCGCTCAGAACCCGTAGGCAATGACCAGCATTACCTGTGGTAGTAGGTGACAGCGATGACGGCTGTTAATTTTGGTAGATGTTCCAAATTTGGATCTCATTACCTTACAATATTCGATAACGTAATTTCAAAATTACGTTACAGCTGTCATCGCTGTCACCTACTACCACAGGTAAGGTAATGCTGGTCATTTGCCTTTCGGCTTCTGAACCCATCTTAGAGAACTTATAATATGTGTGTAGATAAAGTATTGTACGAGACTCTGCGTAATTAGCATTACGCAACCGTCACGTAAACTACTATTTTAATCTGTGTTACGTGAGTTAAAGAGATAAGGACGGACAAAATGGTGGGGATTTTCATATTACTGGTGCATCAAAACTCAGTTTTATGATTATGTTTTAATAGGTTTAGTAATGACTGAAATTGGGATTTTTATCAGTTAGAGCTCTTTGCCCACCTTTTTAGGATTCCGTAGTGATCCACGAACTGTTATAGTTTCTCCATGTCCGTCTGTCCACGTTTCAAATATGTACTTTGTCAAAAACCCGTCAAGATGTAATTTGGCATAGTTATACATTGAAATTACGCCGACAAAGTTGTACCATAAAATTAAAAAATATATAAGTTCGTACCTGTTATTATTATAAGAGACTGTTTTTTGGGTTTATAATTTAAACTATCAGCTTCGGAGCCCTACGCTGAGAATGGTCCGACAGGCTCATGCCCGGTTTTAAAATTTTGCTTTCCAGTTTGTTGTTTTTTTAATTTGTTTTTTTTTTTGTTTGAGCTTAACTTGTACTTGAACTAAGGTATAAACAACTAAAACAGACCAACGAAAAAAGCCTCGTGTCAATAACTTTCCCATTTCTCTAGATTTCGCTTCGGTTCTTCAAACATCGTCACAAAAAGATGTCAAACATAATACTTTTAGGGGGTTAAAAAGTAATTTGATCCTTCCCTACTGTGCCCCTTTTCCATTCTCTTGAAGCATATTGTTTCCGATCGTTATCACATTGCTTTGTTTTGTGTTTTGCTTGATATCCTTTTTTTTGCAAAGACAGTGTCAGTGTGAAATATACATTACAGCACAGGAATCAGACAAACGGTGAAACAGACTAGCATAGAGGCATTCTATCTTAGTCTTCAGGGTTATCAACGCATTTGCTATCTTCAGATTGTGGTCTTAATATTGAGAATAAATACATAAGTACATCTATGTGTCACGGATCCCTCTTATCATCAGTTTTCTCCATGTCATTACAAACAATCCTTTTTTTTATCGTTGATGCAGTTTTCACAACAATGGAGCAAAATATGGGTTGACTAATGTTTTACCAAATCGTCATTTGGCAAAATATATCATTTTACAAACTTTCAATTCGAAAGACGTACTTCCCTCCACATTTTTTTTGTGGTCATTAATATAACCTGACCTAACTTATTTAATAAGGCCATGTAATCTATGTAATATGTAATGGTTTAAGCACAATTACATTTTTGCGCAATGAAAGTTTGCCAAATGATGATTTGGTAAAAAGTCAGTATACCCAAAATATGACGCAGGTATTGCACATTTAGTACTTTCAGCATTTGAACCGCATAAATGATTTAAAAAAAGAAATATGCTTAACCATACTTCGTCTCCAAAATTTATATCGTAAATAAAAGATAAAATCTCAGCTTTCCTTTGTGAAGATATCCGGTGTTAGCGCTGGATATTTTTCTTTCAGGATTCCAACTTAAAACTTTCCGAGAGCAATCGTTTCATACTTTTGTTACATTTTTCACTATTATCTCTACTGTCTTAGAAATCCTTTTTGTTCTGTAAATGAGTAAGTGAGATTGTAAAGTTTTTGGATATTCTGTTGATCAATCAAGTCGACCTTATCTAATAGAAACAGAATACATACAGTCAAGGACTCTAATTGTTGAGCAACTATGGAACCCTGTCGCATAACGTTAATGTGGCTTGACGCTGTCATTATGACAGGCTCAACAATTAAAGTCCTTGACTGTACCATACACATGGAAAAGTGCAAAAAAGACGCGCATCGAGGGTTCCGTACCAACCGACTCACACTTGACGTCTTTTGAACATTTGTTTTTAGGTTTTCACTAAAATCTCAACACAAAATACTTACCCCATTATAGACTAGCGGTCCCGTTGGGTACCGGGGGTCGTGGTAGAAATTGTGCCTTATTGTTCTATATATTAAAATTCAAAATAAATGTAAATGATCAAACAATTCAGTCTATAATGGGTTACACATTATTACTGTTTTTCTGATAGAGCAAAAACAAAAGTCCTTTGTGGTCTCGTCCCTTAATACCTCACATTTTCATTAAAAAAAATGTAGGAAATCTACTGTTCTAACCCTTTGTGAAAATAACCGGCCATCTATAAAAATTAAAAAGATCCAACTCTTTAAAGGTAACGGACTGACGGACGGACAGTGTCGGCTTGGAAATAACTAGCTCCTGTCAGGCCCTTTAAGTATGACACTCTTAAAATAAGATTTCCGTCATATTTAAATTTTACCTACTTAAATCATTCGCCTTATCGTACAAATATTTTCTTAAAATTAAATTACATTGCAACCACAAATTTCTCAAAACAACGGATTTTTTATAATGAAATCATAATAACACCCTGTTTACTAAACCTAAATACTTATAAAAATGTTTGTCGGACCCGCTGTCGAATTTCACCAGTAATTTGGCTTGTTTACCCTCCCTTTTCGGACAAATTAAATTTTCTACCATTATTCAATTTATATTTTTCGAACGAACGCCCGGGTACCTGACAGGGTTAATTTTTAATTAAAGACTAGAAGGCTCTTCATTTATTTTGATAAATTGCCCCGTTTCATACGCAAAAATGGTTTCGCTTTCAATTTTGATTTTGCTTCGCATGTTTTCAAAGAAGAAATTGACATGACTAAAGTGATCGTTGTGTTTATTAATATTAGACATAGAACTTAACATCGCTTGAAAAATAATCAATGTTTTATTTAGATCTTTAACATCATCATCACCATCATCATGACTATCTGCTTCATCATAATCTTCGTCTCTATCATCATTATCATTATTAATATCAGCATGATCATCGGAAATATAAGTCAAAAATCACGCCCTCTGCAACTGGACATAACCCTTTAAAGGTATTTTAAATAAAAAATAGTACGGTCGGGCATGAAAGTAGGTGAACCTTTTAGTGCTTTGTCGCTTTAATGTTATGTTTGAACTGTTACACTAAATTGTCAAAATCGTTACAGCGACAAGGTACCAAAACTTAAAAGGTCGACTGAACCATATTTTCCGTAGGTCAAACTTTTTAATTAAAACTTGGATTTACAACAATTTAAAATTATGATTTTATTTCTTGAGAAAATCTTCACCTAATCGAGTTTTTATCTCATCCCGCTTGTTTTGTGCCTTTTGTGAAGTTTTAATTGGTTATCTCAGTTCTAGAAAATTACGCGTTAAAAATAAACAGAATATTAAAACCGTTTTGAAGATAGTAAATACGCTAAGACAGTTTCTTTTTAACATTTTAGAAGACAAAGTCAAAGATAAAAGAGGAAGAGGAAGACTTCTGTCTGTGTTGTCATTCTCGACAATGTCCAAGGCAAGCAGAAAAAATGCGGGCATTTTACTTCACTGACACGAGCGTAGCTCTAGAATAAGCACTCGCTTGCTTTTGGTTACTAAAGCTACCAACTTTGTACGCCTACAAATTGCTTTGGGTAGTCGTAGCTAGTAGCGGAGTTTCTTTTAAATTATTAGTGCTCTTATAAAGTTGTAAAGGCGTTAGTCCTACGGATAGTTAAATCTAATCAAAATTAGAAACATACGTAGACCAATTTCACCAAACGATGTTAACCACTTAACAGATGATTGAGCGTTAACAGCTGTCAAAATGTATGAACTAACAGTAGATTAACTTTGATTAAATTTAACATCTAATGGTGAAATTGGTACTTAGTCTTACACGTACATTCAACCGAATTTTTCACCCTAATTATTGGGCAGTTGGGTTAAATATTACACTATACACTGCCCAAAACTAATTAAGAAACATAAGTATGTGATACAAACACAGCGTCATAAGTTCATAGTGGTTTAAAGCTAAAACTTAAGCAAAGGTATTTTTCGCAAGTATTTCTAAAGTAAATCCACGGGTGGAATGTTGCAGGAGTTTCCACCGATAATACGCTAAGGAACATTTTATGAAAATGTTAAAATTTCCACACAATTCCTTCACCGCAGTAAGGAGCAATATTCTCTATGCGGTTTTTACGAAACGTCTTGTTTCAAATATTAAACACTATGAGAATATTTTGAAATTTAATGCTTTAATATGTGCGCAGGAAGTGATGCAAAAACCAATATCCAACTTTTTATCTGATACTATACTTAAATGTAAAATTTTGGTAATTTTATTAAGATGTTACCAAGAAACAGCAGTTGGAGTAGACGCAAATCAAAGATGGAGTAACGGGGAGCCCGTTGTTTCCCTTTTTTTTGGTCATAATTACTCTATTGACATAATCATATGTAGTCATAATTTTTGTATCGCTTGATCCGTAAACTTTTCATTTTTTATTATAATCTTACGTATAGATAAATCTGGGTAAGGTTAGGTTTCATTTATAAAAATTATAAAAAAAGAAACCATTTCTTTAAAAAATACGTTATGACTTCAGATAATTACTTATGACCTAACACATTAGGACTTAAAATTATTACCGTAGACAATTATAAACCCAGCGTGACGATTTGGATAAATTCAATCCAGCCTGGAAAGGATTGCCTAGATCTGAGTGGAGAAATGAGAGGAAAGTCTTTGCTTAGCAGTGGGAGACTAAATAGGTTTTTAGATTAGAAAGAATTTAGTTGTTAAAACCATCATCATGTCAGCTCTTCATCTTTGACTAAGGATCTCTTCGACCATTTTGCTATTCGTAAATGATGATAATGATAGCGTTGCTCTCCATAATGCATTGGAATAAATATATATAAACGTCTACGTCCTCAATTGAAACAAAAAAAGGGCAGAAAAACATACATTGACATCTATACATCATGAATACAATCTCAAGACTGCAATCGTAAGACTACAGATGAGTTGCCAACCCTGAGAACTAAAATGGAATGCCTCTATGCTAGTGAATTCACCAGTTGACATCATTTGCATCTGACAGAAAGTTAAAACATACTTTAACTAAAATAGGTTTATAGGGGGTTACACTTTAGTATCTTGGCATATAGTTTTTTTTTTTATAATCCTTTTGAGCAAGGAAGTAACTAATAATGTAGTTAATTAATTATTATGCAAACTATGCGGGTGCGCCAAAGTTCATATAAAATTGCAACTTCGATATTTTTCTCATAACATTTTACATCATAATGATCACTCTTCAATACTCTTCATAATATTTTTTAATACTAATTATCGGAACTTATACTCATCTGAACTTATAACGCCTATATTCATGGAACCGTACACTTTTCAGAATTTCTTAAATATCTTACGTGTAGATAAAATTAGGTTAGGTTAGGTTAGATTTAAAACAATCCTCAAAATGTAAAAGTTTCTTAAAAAAATGCATTATGAGTTACGATGATTATGAGTTAAAAAAGTATGAACAAAAAGTATAAGCAAAATTTTTCGAAGAAATGATGAGTATAGATACAAATCGTTATTTGTATAAAAAATCTAAAGACCAATTTTATATGAGCCAATATGGACCCAAACTATGCATAACCCAAATTTGACGTCGTTATTGCCACTCGTTAGCGTAATACTATTGTAAATTCAAGCAGTAGTTGTGTTATAGATACGTCCAAAATTGTAATTAAAGCCTTTGGCAATGAAGATAATGATGACAGTGATAATGATGATCAAGAAGTTATTAATGATACATGATTATCCAAGTTTGATATGCTTTTAATGTTAGTTAAATAAGTTTCGGGGCAGTGGTCCAATAGAGCAGTTGCATCAACTGATCAAAATTAGTATCATAAATATGAGGTAAGTTTAGGTTATGTTGGTTATCCAGCTGGCCCGGAGGGCCAAACCACCCAGAAATAAGAGCTCCGTCGAGCCTGTTAATTTGATATTAAAATTGAAATTATTGGTCAGTTGGACAAAACAGTAGAACCACTGCTCCGAAAGGGTTAAATATGGGTTCAAAAAACAGATACCTTAAACGGATGATTTCCCGTATAAAAATGTTGAGAGAACTATTTCGACGCCCCCGAACAATAAGTCGGCAATGTGATATTATGTACATTTTATTGTTATGCAAAATTCGGAATCAGCGGGTCAGAATACATCATATATATTTTTTTCAGTTTTTTTTTAATGCAATTAAAGAAGATATTAAGAATGATGTGTTTATTGTAGGGAAACTGCAAAATCAAAATGTTACGAGAAAAGTGTCGCTACAGATCAATACAAATATATTTATTATTTTGATATTTGGTACGATGCGATAACCGGTTTATTGGCGTTAATATTTTTATGAAGTTTTTGGTAAACGATAATACCGTATTTAATTTAATAAACTTAACACGGCAATAGCTACTAACAAAGTTTTAAAGGGAAATAATTCGTTCGTAAATATTCGTAACAGGTACTTGCGTGTACTATTTAATACCAAATCAGATCATGTCACGAACCCAATTATATCGTCTGTCTTTTTGCCGCTCAGCCATCATAAGGTACGTTTATCTCTGTCTTTGATTAAACATTAGAAAGTAATAGATACATGCCGCGCCCCTTCACGTGTCTGTTCTCGCACCGGCAACGCGTAATGTTTGTTTACATTTATAAACAGTTGCAAATTTCTATTGACCGAAAGTGACGTGTAATTATTGATTGGTGCGTCTGGTTAAAAAAAAATGTGTTTGTGTTTACGTGTCAGTGACAAAATAAAACATAGTTTCTTACCTGTGAATCTATTGAGTGTGTTACCTACCAAAACGTGTAAATAAATTAATTATTAGGTGCTATGGAACCGACAAAATGCAAAGTTTTAAAATATGCTGAAACTATGGCTAAAAATGGTGAAATCTGGATAACTAGGACCTGCAAATTTGTCTCACTTAAAGAGGTATTCTACTTACTCAGTGTCTCAGATATCCAGACACAGTACAACTTGGTTAAGTGGGACCAGGATAAATGAGAAACCTCCATAGCTGGAACCCATGTTGAGGTCCTGACACTCTAGCACTGAATTGAGACGGTGAGAGAATTTTACCTCTTTTACTGAGACTATATTTTAAAGAATACTTTGCTACAATGTTTTCTTTTAATTTATAGGTAGACCTCTGTAACTGAGATAACGTCAATTTATTAGGTACCTGTCTAACTTGGACATTTTTGCAGATAAATTTCAGTTTTGTTTATTAATCCTTAGTTGACCCCCAAATTCCGCACTTAGTTAATTGTGCCTAAATGACCTCCAGTTTGGTTTTGCTATCGTACGGATATTTATTTGAAAAATGCAGAAACGAAGGCTTGTAATGATAAAAACTAAAGTTAATATCCTTATATGAAAGTGGAAAGACACGCGATGAAGTTGGTCATGTCTTCTCGTTTTCATTGGAAAATGAAGATGATGACGAAATAACTTTGAAAGTAAATTTAGTAAAAAAAACTAGACGCGAAGCAGTATGACCAAAACTATAATGACAGATTTTTTTGATTGACGCATTTTGTATGCATTTTTGAACTGTTTATAATATTACGTACCTACTTGATTATTTTTGTTTATTAAGTACCTACCTTTTTTGATTATTGTTAAAAATTACAACTATAAAATATTTAAAAATATGTTATTTAATTTAATAATCGCGCTTGTCTAACTGAAATAACATCTATTCTCACCTGGAACCCTCTGTAAATGAGACAGACCGATAGAGTGAAACCTGGATAACTGCAGGGACTTACCCAGTGTCTCAGCTATCCAGGTATAAATAAATATCTGTCTCCTTTACAGAGGGTTCCACTTCCATATTGCTGTTATTACACTTCTGCATAAAAAAGGGAGACATAGGTAGCATAAACAACTACAGACCTATTAGCTTAACATCAAACATTTTCAAAGTATTCTCGAAGATAATTTTTAAAACGGATAGAAAAATCCCTGGATTCTAGTCAATCCATAGAATAAGCTGGCTTTCGACACGGCTTCTCAACCATAGATCATATTATACACACACTCAACCAAATTATAGAGAAATATAATGAATACGGGAAGAAAATATACATAGCCTTTATTGACTATACCAAGGCGTTTGAAAGCTTAGAATACAATGGCATACATCAAGCTTTGCTAGTACGGGGAACACGGGAAAAAAAAACCGTATCATCAAAGGCGATATATTAACACCAACGCAGCCAAAATCAAGCTGGAAAAAGAAGGGAGAGAATTTAAACTTACAAGAGGAGTAAAACAGGGCTTTCTTTCCCCATAATTGTTTAATGCTGCGTTGGAAAGCATGTTCTGCAACATAAACTGGAATGGAAAAGGTATAAAAATTGAAAGTGATCAACTTAAAATTTGCCGATGATAGTGTTTTTATTTGCAGAAGATCCAAATACCCTTGAAGTAATGCTTAACAATCTGGCAACAGAGAGTAGGAAACTGGGGTTAACCATGAATGTATCAAAAACTAAAATACTAACGAACAGCAACAAACCGCCTATAAATGTCAGAAATTTCACAAAAGATTACATAGGAGACTAAATATACCTAGTGGAATTAATATCTTTGCAGGAAGATATGTCCAAAATAATATAAAGAATAATAAAAAAATCCTGGAATAAATATTGGGCCTTAAAAGAAATTATGAAAAGCACAACCTGGGCCCTAACAAAGAAAAATGAACTTAAACTTGAGGTAGATATGTCAACATAATATGGATAGGAGCATATTACATAAGAAACGAATATATAAAATAAGAAATATGCATATTAGAAATCAAATTAGGGTGCGAGATGTAACAGTTAAAATACGCAAACTTAAATGGAAATGGGCTGGTCATATCCACTCTCTGGTCAAAAAAAGTAGCAGACTGGTCCCCAGAGATGGCAAGAGATCCAAAGGAAGGCCAAATTGCGATGGAGCAATAATTTAGACGCATTAATAGGACGAGCATGGAGTAGGACAAGAGACAGGAAAGAATGGAGAAGACTGGAGGAGGCCTTCATCCAAGGGGCGCGCTAACTAAAGAAAAAAGGGAAGGAAAGACATAAATATTCATATATGACAAGTTCCAGAAAGAATGAAAAAAGAGAGAATAACTAACAATTTATATCCTTTATTAGTGACAAGCATAACATAAAATTGACTAATCATAACTTGAATAGTGATAATGACATGTAAATAATTATAATTACAGCAAATAAAGGCTAATAATAATAATAATTATTATTTTCGATTATTTTAATTATTAAATCTTATTATACTTATTACTTATGATAGTTTTCTTTTACACTATGTTATTTTATTATTTCGATGTCATTCAGTATTGCACGTTTACTTGAATATGCAGGTTTTACATTCCCGAGAACAACAAAGCTATCATACAATGCCGTTATTTTGCCTGGTTTTAAATTACTATAAAAACCTTAGTAATGACATATTACGTTTAGCCCTTCAAACAAAAAATATCGTTATAAATGTCCATGTTATGCAGTTACAAATCAAAACTTTTATAATATTTACCACAATAATCCAGTAAGCCACTATTACTGGGAATAAATTTTAACTCATTATCTGTAAAATGCATTTTCTCTCATTGCTTAATACTGAATGCGTATTATAAAGTATAATTGTATAAATTATATTCTTTAAAAAAATAGCTTTCGTTTGATATATCAATGTCTTTAGTACTCCCTCTGGTTGTAAAGATATTGAACAAAATCAGTAAATATTTTTTCCTGTAAAATTTACTTTTTGCGATTGCCGACTTATTGTCCGGGGGCGTCGATTTGCCGTCTATCATCCTAATTCAATCTTCAGATCACTATCCATCTTTTTTTTAATGACATGGAGAAAGGCAAACGAACACACAAGCCATCTAATCATAAAGCGAACTCTGAAGCGAATAAGACGTTACTAATATCAAGAATGCAATCCCTATACTTCGGAGCTTGAGGAGTTGGATAAAATACAATATTGCTAGTCATCTAATGGGTTGATTTAGCATCGTACCAGAACACAACAATGCAAATGTGACAACGTTTGACAGCACGTTAAAGGGTAAGATGGTGGTAGCAATCCAGACAGATCCTACACTAGGCCTTTTCACAAAAGAAAATTGTCAGATAAATTTTAGCTCGATTCTATTTTTTCATTATGACAAAGAATACGAAAGCGATAACTAAAACTGTCATAGAATATTCATCATCCTCCTGCCCTTATACCACACTAAGTGGGGTCCGCACAACATGTCTTCTTCCACTGTCCTCTATCTGCTGTTAACTAAGTACTCACATCTTTCATAGACATTTCATTCTTCACACAGTCCATCCACACCTTTTTGGTCTTGCTCTACCCATATATCCATTAACATTCATTCTCATTAGTCTTCTAGTAATGTGTCCTTCATCCCTCCTCATTAAATGCCCATACCACGCCAATCTATTACTAGTTAACTTTTTCACTATCAATGCTACTTTCAAGCTTCCTCAGATATAAAATAAATAATAAAAATAAAAATAAACATTGCAAACTTTACAATGAAAGGTTAGTTAGTAAAATCTTAATTATTATTTGGATACTTATAATAAATGTTAGTAATCTATCCTAATGATTTTAAAAAATTAGTTATAATAAATTAATTATGCAAGAACCCCGTCTTCACAGGTGAAGGCCTCCTCCAAAGCAGTCCATTTGTCCCGATCTCGGGCCGTATGTGTCCAGTTTGGACCAGCGAAGTGTTTTAGGTCGTCCTCCCATCTTGTCGGGGGTCTTCCTTTACCTCTCCTCCTCAGATATATTCATTCCTAATTTTATCCATTCTAGTAACGCTACACACCCATCGTAACATCATAACATCTCCGCCACATGAACTCTTTTCTCACCCTTCTCTAAACAAAATTGACTCCTAGTAATTTTCTAGACTGTCCATTGACAATCCAACTTCGTGCATTTATTCAATCTAAGCGAGATCTAGCAATTAGATAATAGCTAATCCAATTCTACGTGAAAACTAAACTACAATGCCCATAGGTAAGTCCGAGCTAAGACGGTTTTAGTAGAGTCAGGCAATTTAGAGCTAATTAAGAGCTTAATAAGAGCTAATTAAGATCTTAGTTGGTGCTAAGCAAGAGTTTAGTAACAACTAAATAAGGGCTTAGTCGGAGCTAACCAAGAACTTAGAGCTAAGCAAGAGCTTAGCTATAGCGAGAATTAAGCCATATTTTAACCAGGATCAGAAACAGTCGAACGAGAAAAGAACAGCCACAACAGTAAAATATCAAAATGGAATCTCTACTTTAATATAAAATCAGTATTCTGCACCCAAATAACGTGTAAATAGCCTAGCTATTTCTACAAAAATGTTCGCTAGCGCTAGTACAAAGGTCATTTAGAATTTATAAAAATGCAAGCTATCTCCGCTTTGCCTGCGGTGTTCTAAAATTTTCATATCAGCTTTGAACCTGGGTTAAAACGTTTTTAAAGCTGAAATTTTAAGAGGCACCTACTTGGTTATCTTCAAGTATTAAAAGTTATGAATATACTAGCTTTTGTCCGGGGCTCCGTCCGCGTGGGAGTTTATAGCTATTAAATAAATATATACGTTTTCAGGCTATAAATTATTATCAAAACGTTGAGTCTTTCAAACATGATAACGGGATAAACAAAGAAACACACACTAAAGAAAGTAATTACACGTTTTCGAACTAGATTACGATTGATGTAAATACTGTCTTAAACCCATCCAGGCCTCACAAGACGTTAGATGTTAGCTGAATCACATTAGAAAATTCTGTTGTTTTGGTAGATTTGGTTGATATAATTAATGTAATAGCTATTTTATTTCAACAATGGGATATAATCTCTCTTTTAAGTGGGTTTTAGTATGTATAATTAAAATAAGGACGCTTTATAGCCGCCCCGAAACATTCATTTACAGTAAAAGAACTGAATTGCAAACTGCAACCTCGGCTTATCGAACTTACATAGGAGGCAACGGAATAAATATTGAGTGCAATTAAATAATACACACACGCGCATAATCACACACACACATTAGTATAATATCCACACACTGCATGGAATAAGGAATGAGGACTCTCTAAAATTATTTGTGTCAAATCGGGAGATCGGGAAATTATTTGTCCATTAGGAGACACGCTTAGCCTTTTATAATTCTATTCCATAAAACCACATTGCCTTTGAAATGTTACAGTATTTTGAATATAACGATAGCTCTTATTTACTTACCAGTGCCCTTACTGGTAAGGTCGAGTTTAAAATAAAACGATAAAATGTCAAACCGAGTAAAATAGAGACCCTGAATTATCTGATTGAGTCATAGACAATGCCCTAAGGCATTAAGTCCGCCATTTGTATCTACTTTGTGTATTGTGCTATACAATTTTAATAAATAAAATTAAATGAATAAATTATCAGGAATGTTAAATCACTTAACGATGTGTTAAAAAATGTTACACTGTTATTTATTTACATCTTTATAATAGTAAAACTGTTAGATCGTTATTAATTAATTAATAACCCCAGTGTGGTCGCTGGATTAGAATAGTGCCACTCCATGTCTTTCCGTGGAAGTCGTAAGAGGCGACTAAGGGAATAAAGGCTTGTAGTACTGTTAGGCGATGGGCTTGCAACCTGTCACTAATACGCTGGTAAATATCTTAGCCTACTTGTGCAAAATGTAGTTCCTGAATTATCATCAAGTTTTTAAATTTATCATGTAATTTTGTAGCTCTGCCTACCCCACTATGGGATTACAGGCGTGAAGGTATGTATATTTAAATAAAATTATCAGATCATTAAAGCACTATTAAGTAGAAAACAAGTCAAACATTTCTTACCTAAAATGGTGTCCTTATTGGAAATCCACATGTTTTGGCTACTAATATATAGGATCTGAGCAAATCTTATTTCTTTAAATTTTTACGATCTACGATACACTAGAACGAAAAATCTTTAAACGAATAATAAGCTCCTACTAGAAAGACCCATTGACCATTTTCTTTGCTTCAATTTTCTTCCTTTGACTACTTTGCATGACATTACTAGGTATCAAAACGGCTAGATGTTACCATAAATTAAAGTATTGAAAAATGTTACATTCCAGAAATATTTCTTTTTATGTAACATTACTCGTACGCTGATAATTGGAAAAAGGGCAAAACGTAAGACGTTTTTTTATAAAACCTTTGAAATCAGTGTAGCGTTTATAAAGACAATTATCTTTGCGTACTTAAAAAGAAGAGAAAATAGTATCATAAATGCGTGTAAAATGATTCAAAGAAGACCCGGAAAAAATTGTAAGGAAAAATTCAATTTAAACGTTAATTGGGTAAGAATTATGTAAACGTCTGTATCTAATTAAAAAATAAATTTCTTTGTTTAATAAACATAATACTTATTTTGTATTACTGGTTTTCATTGTCAGTTGTGTGCTGCGGATTTTTTGTTCCAATAAAACAAATTAAAATACCTTTTATAAGATAATGTATTTTTTAAATATCTACTAGTTCATACGTTACAGATACAGTAGTACAAGTGTTAATATGAACCCCCAAATCATCCGCAGCCTGTATCTTGGCCTAAAATATACTTAAAAATTATATTTCTGAATGCTAGAATAATATTGTAAAATATGTATAAGTAAATAATAATACCTCTAATAACTATGTTTTCTGATCATAGCAAATAAAAGCAGTCATCCATTGATAGTGGTATTCTATATATCGTCAGTTTTTTTTTAAATGTCATTTGACATTATATTATTTAAAATATTTTTATAATTACTCCTTAATATTCAATAGTAAATAAGAACGGAAGATTGTCTTACACGAAATTAATATTAAAAACCCTATTTCTTGCATCTCATTGTAAAAATCACGTTTAGAATATTTTATAAATAAAATTCCAATATATAAATAAAATTCCAACACTTAATTAAAATTCCTTACCTGCAAATTATCCAATAGAACACAATTTCACTCTCCAAAAAAAAAACACTACAGTATCAACACTCCACTATCACAAAATAAAAGTCCAAACGTTCACTATCCAAGCAAACTTGAAACCACACTGGTAACTCTAGCTACCAAGTTCCCGTCCCGTATCACTTTACCGTACGTCACAAAAAAGCGGGAAACGTGGATACGTCCCTTCACCGCGGCACCTCGAATGAGACTAATGTACCCAGCGTCGCAGGGTTGGATTTGCGCCTGTGTGCGTGGAACTCTTGTACTTACACCGCGTTTTACAGTAATATGAGCTAGTGTGGGTGGATTTCTTCGCATGTGTCTGTGATTTCAGGGTAATTGAGAGTGTGTGAATGAACGAATCACGCGTGTGTGAGTGGCCGGTGCTGTTTCTCGCGCATGACCGAAAATCTTGGAAAAATAAATCGGTTTGGCGCTTTATTTAAATATTGCGCAGTGTATATTGTTGATTTTATGCGACGAATCTAAACTAAGGTTTCTATTTTTAAACCTTTATTTTATACATCGACAGATTTAGTCTGGTTGGTGACCCTACGAAGCTATTGCCTAATGCACTCGTAATCGCAATCGGCTTCAAAATGAAACCATTGTTTTCATTTTGTATGCAGAGTCGCCTTCTGACTGTCAAAATGAAAACGATTGCGATTGCGAGTGCGTTAAGTAATACGTTTCAAATCCGCTATGGACTATTAGTTGTGTGATGAGCGCGAGAATATTTGTTCTGTTGGCCTTAGACAAGATGCATTGCGAGATCGTTATCGCTATCGAAAATGTATATGTTTGACGTAAGCTGTCAGATGGTCGTGTCAAGCGCTTATGTCAGTTCCATATACTTTGACAGTTTTTGAAAATCGTTTTCGATATCGCTAAGCATCTTGTCTAGGGCGTCAGTCTTTGATGTTTTCTATGTATTTATTTCTCTGTAGGTAAAAGTACAAGCCTAGAGCTTAGTTTGGATTAGGTCTATTTGTGTGACAATTTCCCTGACATTTAATTATTTTATATTAGACCTCAGTCAAGATGCATAACGCAAGTTAAGAGATTTTCGTAAAACAAAATGTATAGGATGGACGTAGGCTGCTCGACCGCTTATCGTCGGTGATACTACAATATAATACCGCGTAACTAACAAATTTAATAAGCTGCAAAATGTACCTTACTGACTTACTTGCTAAGGTGTATTTTGCAACTTATTTAATTTGTTAGTTACGCGGTATTGGAATATCACTGACGTAATGTCAAGTCCATACATTTCGAGTCGATAGAGAACAGAAAAATAAAACATAGCCCATGTTCATCAGGGATAATATAGGATCCTAATGGTGAAAATATTAGCGGCCTGCGCACGTAGAGTTCGGTCCGCGGGAAACGCCACACGCCATTCCAATCTTCGCTCCGAACCGTACGTGTAAATGCAACTGTAATAGTAAAATAGTAAAAAACCTACGGTTTGGACTGGCGCGTGGAATGGCGCATGGCGTTTCCCGCGGTCCAAACTGTGCCTTGTAAAGGCCGCTAATGTTTCAAATCGGTCCAGTAGTTTCTATAATATTAGTGTAGATATTTACTAGTGGACTATGAGCTAGTTTGCGAAACCACTCAGATGGACATAACAGATTGGATTAGATGTACTCAGAAAAAAGAACTAAATAAATTTTATTTGACAGCGTGCTTTCAGTGTATATTTTCCTTTGAATTGGCTTTTAGGATCAATTTAAGTAGATATTCAGTCGGAAAAAATCTTTACTTTTGCATGCGTAAGAGTATTCATTACTAGCGCGCCAAAAATAAATCGTCAAAAGACTACATTTTGCGACAATCACTCGTAGTCGTCCTTGAATATGTTATGTTGAATATGTGGCATTTACTAGGCGGGTTTACATGCTTCGGCCGCATTTAGTTTAATTGGATTAGATATTTACTTTAAAAAAACCGTTTACACTAGAATTCGCGATCGAGTCCGAGTTTCGTGTATACGTTCCCGTGTTACACAGACACGTGTTGATAAACCGTCACCAACGGGTAACCGGGTACCCGGGTACGCGTGTTTATGCCTGGACACGGATTAACAAATCTTAATTACTCGTGGATATTACTCGTCCTTTACGGGTAGTGCTCAGCCGGCACGTTGTTTATAAGACCTATGAATTAATGATGTACGAGTAGGTGGTTATGAATATATCGTGGATTTGCAATAGTGGCCTCTATAAACCTGGCTATAAGCCTGACTGAGCGCTAGTCCTCAAGGACGGGTAATACAATAATATACTTTTATTTATATTTACCTAGTGTTCCGTGTTTTTTTTGGTGTTCAATGAAGTATATGTATTGTATTGTAATACCCGCGGGTAATTAAGGCCCGGCCTGCTCGGGTATCCGTGTCCAGACTTAAACACGGAGTTTAAAGCGGGTCTTTAACTGATCCGTGTAGTTTGGACACTTACCGCCGGGGTTAAGAACACGGGTACCCGTGCAGGCGTTTATAAACACGTGTATCGGGAGCTCTAGTTTAAAACAAATCGAGCAAAAGCTGACAGTCGAACACGGTCAACTGAATAATTTAAATGCGCCATAACGTGCTTTTAAGTTTTCGCTAAGCGTGTTTAAATAAATACATTCTCTACTCACAAATAAAAATCGTTTTCTTTTTCAATTAATAGTTTTAAACGTGCATTTTTTAGCTATGTAAAGAAAATTTGAAGATTTTTGCTGTTTTATTGTATCCATGTAACGTTTCTTAACTGTTAAAATTATTGTATTTTTTGTTGATATAAGGTGATTTGTAGCCGGATTTTCTATTTTCTTGGCAAGGATTAAGACCAAGACGAAATGGATAAAATCCGTTGTTTCGTTATTTCTAGATATTGTAAAGTATAGCTCATCTGAGAAAAAAATACGTAGTAACGTGCTTAAAATTGGTACGTTTGATATATCGCACCTTGAGAACAATAGTGACCTAATTCAAAATTTCTGCTTTCAAACTTCAAGCCATAAATTTATTATTATAGGGACCTAATTCGAAATTTTAAATTTCTCAATTACGTCACTATTGTTTTGAAGGTGCGATATTTAATTTTTTTTTCATGAATTCACTAGAATATCTGAAATATGCATAAGCCTAAAATTGTTTTACAGAATGTTTAAAAAATTAAAAAAATTATCATGATAAAAATATGAACGAAAACTATCATATTAAACTCCATAGAAAGTAAAGTTATAAGTTATGTTCAACATTTGAGGTTTTCTTTTTTTTTCTATTCTGACTTTTTTTTATTTTTGGCAATGTTTTCACCTAAGAAATGTGTAGGTAATCATTGCCAAAAATGATTGAAATGCTTGGACTTATTAAATAATGGATTTTCTGGTGCATACCGCGCGTACCTTTTGTCAATTTTCGAATATCGCTAACTTAACGTTGCGGTTCTTGACTAAGCTCGAGAACATTGCCTAAAAACATTTTTTTTTATTATAAAGATTTTCAAACGTCCTCCTACAGTGACACTATGTTACAAAGCAATTAATACGAGAGTTAATTTTGTTTTAACCGTAATAATGTCACAACTCAAATTTTTTTTTCGTAATTTTGTGTCACTGTTTGATTTAACGTGCGGTACATGTTATGCCTGGTTCTCCTATGGAAGCCCTAATCGTCATTGGTCCTAATGCATCGTTTGTCCGAATTTTCATTTATCCTAAAGCAATTTCTGATTAAATTTTAAAACGTTTTAGTATTGTTATAATACAACCCTAACCTAACCGAACCGAAGATATAATTGGAAAACTTAAAAAGTTGCCTGACTCATCTGAAAACCAGTTTAGGGCAAATGAAAATTCGGGCAAACGATGTGTTAGGACAAACGTTGTTAAGGATTGTGAGGGACACCCGTTATTTCTACATACAATTTTCCAAAAACAGCAAATTACGGTATAGTTCAGGAAATATGATTTGGCCGTCTGTTATGTACTTTGCGATCTTTTTTTCTGCTTTAAGACTTACCGGACCTAACCTTAACCTTAACCTTTCAACCCACTATGCTGTTTGAAGAACGAGGGCAGTTTTACGACCTTTCATTTAATATTAACAAAAAGATCATAGTGAAGACTACAGACGGCCAATTTATATTTCCTGAACTATATAAGGTTAAATGCATAGTGTTGGCATTTGACTGCAAGCCGGCTGCAAAATTGAAGTTTGAATGCGGTTTTTGTGCAGTTTGCCTAACTGCTACGAAAACTGCGAGCGATCTGTGCTAACTGCTGCCCACGACTTCGTTTGCGTAAAACCCGTTTAACTACCTTGAGAACTACCATTTTTAAGCTCCCGTATCAACATGGTAAAACAGGAACAGTTATGGTGTGACTTCGGTATTTGTCTGTCTATATGTCACAGCAGTTTTTCTCAGAAACTATAGAAGCTCTCAACTTGAAATTTTGCATAGTTGTATAACTTGCTTCCCCGCATCTGTTTTTCGTAAAAATAGTATAAAATTATATTTTGTATAAATATTTGAAAAGGAAAGGAAAGGAGGAAGGGGTTAAAAAATGAAAGTGATTTGATTATAGCAAACGGGATGTGTCATAAAAAAGGGCTCAGTCTGCACGTTTCAATTAAATTTTTTATAATTTATCTCCGAAGTTTATGGACCGAAAAATCTGAAAAATTCCTGATTTAAAGATAATTATTTATATTGTAAGGAAATTATAAAATGAAGTTGTCAAACTTTACAGTTTTAGAAAAAATATCAAAAAACTTTAAAAATCCGTATTAAACTTTAGGCTGTTCGAAATGAAACTTATTGCATATAATATATTATTGCATACAATAAAGTTCATAATGAAATGAGTATTTTTTTTGCGTTTTCTAACTATATATCTTAAGTACGGAACTCATCAGGCATAAAAGTTCTGTATGATTTGATGCTTTCTGGAGACATGAATTTCATTTAAAAGTGTTTTGTTAATGAAACTCCCAGTTTTTTATTCCTAGGCGTATTATGGACCATCTAGGTCTAGTTTTGTCTAAATCTGGTTAGCTGTTTATACGTGATTAAAAGTCATACATTCTACTTACAAAGGGCATAGGGTAAGTTAGTTTGAAGAATATTTTCTTTTTTTTTTCAGCGGCCACGGATGATTTTTACATAGTTATTTAGAGGACCTCTAAATACACATAGGTATATATAATTTATGGCGGTAAATAATATCGGAGCGGAGATTTTAAAGATTTAAGTATTCAGTTTTTAGTACAAAAGTACGCCCAAGTATGAATATTTAAATATCTCGGCTCCGATGCTCTTTAGAGTATTACATTACATAACAAAATATATTTATTTTTAATAATTCTATCATAATTTACCACTTTTATGAATGGCCGCTCGCCTTGAAAAATGAAATTATTTGATTTATATTTTTATGTAAGCGAATTTGTAACCCTTTGGTGTATTGCAGTGAAAAATAAAGTAAAACAAATAATAATTATATAAGTAACTCCAAAATCTAAAGAAAAAGAAAAGCATTTTCTATAATTATAGTTCACTACAAAAGCATCAGAAAATCCATTATTGAATAATTTCAAGAACTTAATTCATATTTAGCAATGATTATACTATCACTCTGTTATTAAAATGAAAATGCTATTTTGTTTCACGTAAATGTATGTTTTAAGTACTACTTCAAATGAACACAAACATAATAAATAAATTTAAATGCATTAATATAAAGTAGCCGGGACTGTAGCTAATGGAATATATAATTTAACTGAGATATATAATTATGTGAAAATGTGTTATATTGTAAGATTAAATTATTTCAGTTTTTTTTTTGTTATCTTTATAAAACAAAGTCGCTTCCGCTGTCTGTTCGCTTAGATCTTTTAAACTACTCAACCGATTTTGATACAGTTTTCAGCAATAGATAGAGTAATTTGAGAGGAAGGTGTGTATATATAATTATGGATTATGTGTGGGACAGAAAACTCACATAAATCGAAGCGAAGCGAGGGTGGGTCGCTAGTTGAACATAAAACGTAAAAACAAATTAAAATTAAGATTAACAATAAACAAGCCGAAAATTATTTCGTTAAATAACCAATTTATGGTAAAAACATCACACTGAAATCCGACTTTCACAACGTAATAAATTATACGTAATGAAAACACATGAAAAATACAGGTCAAATAAATAACCGCCTTTGTTTCAAATTAAAAACGCTAAACCTTCGCGTTTGTATACCAATGTTTAAGCAATAAGCTAGAGTCCTAAAAAATTCTAATTAGTCCATCTTTTACATTATCAAAAAATATTGAACACGTATTTTTTCTTTTGTCAATTAAACAAAAAATGACGAATGTAAAGTGCGTTGAAGTTTCGCGTGACGTCACGCCGTGGCACACTTTATACCACGTTGTGACGCCACGAGCCCCCACTCCCGAACTTTGATGCGCGTTATAATAGTCAATTTTGATTGATTTGAAAAAACAAAAAATACGTGTTCAATATTTTCTGATAATCTTACTGACGGACTAATTACAATTATTACTTTTTTACCCAGGACACACCCCTATTGTTTTAGGTGGTGGTGGGACCTTGTCCAGGGTCGGTCCGGATCGCTACCACCATCTTATCCATCCATGCCGTGCATCTGTGTACTTAGCTATTTATAAATGGAAAAAAGTCCATGGTTGTCTGGAATCGCTATTTAGCGGTAAGACCGTCTGTTATGTAACTTTAATTTAAATTTACCTACTGTTCTGTTTTTGTCTTTTTTTGTGTTCAATAAAGAACATTTTGTATTGTTTGTATTGTTTTTTTGACATGTTCTGGTAATGTTTTAAACATGGCCGCCATTACTGATAAGCAAAATGAGAGCTAAGGTAACGTTGTCAATATGATATGCAAACCACAACTCTCAAGTTAATCTTTACCACTACTACATACATAAACCCTGCTCAAACTTATATATCTTAAGTAGTAAACAACTTTCTAACCTCAAAATGCAACTTTTTTGTATGAAACAGCTATTTTAAATAAAATAAAACAATCACGGACACTACATTGGCCAAGTGATGTCAAAAATTCTCAGTTTACTTTATTTACGATAAAAGAGCTGTTTTAGTCAAAGAAGTTTCATTTTGAGGTTAGAAAGTTGTTTACCATATAAAACAAGTAAGTTTGAACAGGGTTTACATCTGGTTTTGTCAGCAAAAATAATGCTTGGCTAAATTCTCTTTGATACTGAGTTTTATTTTCAGACAGTCAATGTTCGACTCGAACAGACGTCCATTTGTTTTTCAAATCATTTTCAGTTTCAAAGCACGAAGAAAAAGAAACCTCTAGAATCGGATTATACTTCTAGTCAATTTTATGACTTCTCTCTATATATTTTACTAGCGACCCGCCCTCGCTTCGCTTTGGTTTATTTGTAGCACCCTAACATAATCCAGAATTTATTAATATATAAAAACCTCCCTCTTGAATCACTATCTATTGCTGAAAACTGTGTTAAAATCCGTTGAGCAGCTTAAAAGATCGAAGCGAACAGACAGCGGAAGTGACGTCATTTTATACTATTTAAACAATTTACTTTTGATTGCTTGCCTTATTTATCTTCTTATTTTATTATCACATTCAACGAAACTTCAATTACTAAACCATAGTTAGTCAAAATTTTATCTACATGGTAAAATATATTGAAAATCAATATCAGGAGTCTTCAAGTTAAACAAGCCCGTAATAAAGGTTAGATCAAAACCTCTTTGAGAGTCATCGGAAGACAAAAAGCTCTTGAAAGTTGGGAGTATGATCGTGAATTCAGGACGCGGTGAGCAGGAGAACACGACATGAGAGAAAGCGGAAATTATCATTTGAATAAACGATTTTCGTTTTTGAGAAGTTAAGAATTTGGAATTGGTTCGAGTTTTTCTTTTTGTTTATAGAAAAAGAAGGAACATTCATTAAACGAGCTCAAAAAACAGAACAAAGATTAACACCATAAAAAAGACAATGGCAAGACAGAAATCAATATTAAAGAATAAAGAAGGAAAAATACATTTGTAGGATAATGTTGCTAGTCGTACGTCGAAATTGACGTCAAAGAATCACCCATGACAACATTATCCCCAAAGCATCATTATAATAGAGCAACTGCATTTCAATATTAATCTAGCTGCATTATTATTTGTACTGGATTCCATCAAACTGCAGGTGTGTTATTCTCTCAAAAAACGGCGGCCGGTCGAACGGACGAGCGAATAAAATACATTTTAGTGCGTGCATTGTCAATTAGGGAGCCTTATACGTTGGTGAAGTCATGCTGCCAAATTGAATACACGCGCTAAAATGTGTTTTGTTCGCTCTGTCCTACTTAAACTCGCCGCTTGGCCCTTCACTCGAGCGAACGATCACCTTTGCTTGTTGAGAAAATCACCACCCAGGACTGCATCAAAAAATCTTGAACTTTCCGCTACTCCCACGACTGCATACTGTAAATGTGCACTTGTTAGAACTACTTGACAGCACTGCAAGGGGTCTGCGCATTAGGTCAGCAGTTTTGATGCACTGATGTTGACTGCAGAAAGTTGCATGCTAACTGTAATTTTGCAGCTGGATCGCAGTTTAAGAGCAGACGTTTTGTTCTAATCAATCTTATGTTAGTTTATCCACAATCAAGAAAAGAAAGTGTCTTTTAGAGGAATGAAAAAAATTCAACATAAAAAATATTCTGCTGATTCTTGGCCTAAACAATTTGAGGTCTGAACCCGGTTGAAAGCGAACATCAAAATTCTGACGTCCTAACAATGTAAGTATCTACTAGTAGTGCAACGAATGTGCAGAGTCCGTTCGAATCACTTTCACCATCCCAAACACCATTACCCAATAACCTACGACCAATGAGCAGTATTCGCATTGTTGTCTTCCAATGTGGGGGGTAAAACAGACTGGTAGTTTTTTTAGATAAGTACAATTAAAACAAGATTTCCGCTCATGATCATGACTCGAACGGACGCTAAATGTAGGCCGTTCTCAAATCTGGAAGCTTCCAAAAGGTCCACTCCGATAGCTATTGTTTACCTAAAAGCCCCGACCGCAAAACATCCACATAAAAATACAGATTTAGATTAAATAAGTTCGATAACAACGTCTGGATCTGAGTGGATATTGTTTCAACAACTAGGTAGGTTTAATTATATGGGAGGCTTGTAAATTATTCGTTATTTGTTTTTTGGGCCTTAACGTGATAAAAGCAGGGATCGGAACCGCTTAGCGCGAAGGGGGTTTTTGATATTATATATGATAGACGTGTTTTTACAAACCCCAAGGATGCGCTAAGTCTATCGTCGACTTAGTTCGAGGAAAGGGCAACCAAACGATACAGTTAATTCGACTAAGCGCTAATCCTATCCCAATACCCCATCGTCTGTTACCTTATTCAAACTTAATCGAACAGTTTCAAGCTTATTTTACCTCGATGCGCTAGAGTTCCGGCTTATTATTGCATTACCTATTAATTGATAGGGTAGCGACACGTAGTAGCCGCCTAAGCGAGACGGCCAGAATTCGCCAGAATGCGCTAAAAAGAGAGAGGCGATCAATGGGGTAATACCCAGTCAATGCTAAGTGCTTAAATATTAAATTACAGAAACCCTAATGAACTTGGTAAGCTCTATGGATGCGGTTAACTAATTCAAAGGGTTTCGCGCTAACGATAAGGTAACTCAATCATAGGATAACCACATCGATTGCGTAACCGAATGATCGGGTTAGCCGATAGGCTTAGTCAAATGAAGGGGTTTTCCGGTCCCTGGACAAAAGAAAGTAATTTTGGCGTGTAATTATTATCGTGATGTTCATTTGTTTTCTAAAAATTAAAACGCCTTGTGAAAAATATGTTACGAATTTAGTCATGGTATGACATCAGGACAGGGTCCGGTGGGATCACTACCACCATCTAATCCTTTAACCTGCCGCCGAACAGCAGTATTCGCATTGTTGATGGGATACAACAACCGGTGAAATAACTAGCACGAAGTCCTCAGGGTTGAGAACGTATTTGCAGTCTTAAGATGGCCATTTTAAGTTTACAATCTTAAGATGAAGTCTATGGGCTTCAGGGTCAGCTTAGTATCTGCTGGACACCAATCTCATTTATTTATTTATTTTTACTTAAGAGCCTATAACGTCCCACTGCTGGGCAAAGGCCTCCCTCCCTTACTTCCACGTAGCCGTCATATTTTGAAAGAAAAAATGGTGCATGTTATGAGAGTAAGACAATCGCCAGTTAAATAACTAGCAGAGGCTTATAATCAAAACGAAGTCGTCAGGGTTGGCAATGGATTTGCAATCGTGTGATTGGAAATGTCTATGAAACTCAAAGCCCACTTAAAAGCGTGTGGTGAAAAGAAATGGAATGAAATTTAATAATTTATACTGTAAATTGGCCACATTAGGGCTCTTTTACAGGTCGAAGTTATGACGTGAGTCTACTAGCGCTTCAGACAAGAACAACATTGCACAGAAGAAGTGGTGCAAGGAACTCTGGTAGAAGGTTTTTTTAAACCAAACAATATAAACAATATTAAAAGTAAGTAACACCATAAGGTAATAAAGAGAATAATAATAATTATAAGTACACACTAAAATTTGGAAACAAAAAACGAATTAAAAAGGTCTGTTGAAGCATCAACAAATAAATAAATAAATAAATAAATATCAGTGGAAAATCTCACACAAATTGACCTAGTTCCAAACTAAGTTCTAGGCTTGTACTATGGGTACAGGACAACGATATAAATACGTATATAGAGAAATAAAAACTTACATACATAGAAAACATCCATGACTATGAAATAAAAACTCGTGCTCATCACACAAATATTTGTCTATACCGGGAATTGAACATGAAACCGCTAGCTTCATAGGCAGGGTCACAACCTACTAGGCTACGTCATAAATATGTCAGTAAATTTAGTATTAAAATAATAATTGATCTATTAGGTCCACGTGTTAGTTTGTCTTTTAGTTCCCATAGACACTCATAGATTCTGCAGTCCTCCCAAAGAAGGCGGCTAACTGAAATGTAGTGGTCGAATTATTCTATACCCTATTAATAACCACATAAAAATTAAAATGCTTAGACTATCACTATGCAGTTAAGCACCTTCTTTGGTAGGACGGCAGGATCCTAAATTCTCGTAAATCCATAGAATTAATATCAATAGAGTAATTATTACATTACGTATTCAAAAAGCCCGCATGAAAAACATGGATAATTACACATCAAAAACCACGGGTTGGTCATTGACGTTTTGTTGATGTTTTATGATAAAAAATAATGGGTTTCGCTTATTAAAGACCGATTAGAGAACATAAAGCCGTTTGATTCGTAATTGAGATAGTTTTACATTATTTTGAAACCCCAGACGGCAAAAGAGGGGAGTCATAAGTTGTCATGTTTATCTGTGTGTTTGTTTTTGAGCATAGAGGCTCCCGCGGTTTTTTTAGAAAACTACGAGAACCATCCTGATTGAGTTCAATCAGGATGGTTCTTATCAAATTTAATGCCATTATTATAAAGGTTTTTTTAACTTTTTTTATATTGTGTCACGTCCTCGGGTGGCAAGTAAAAACTCAAGAAGTTTAAAGAATTTATTTAAAAGTACTCCAGTAGTGTGATCAGAAGAGGGTAGGTAGGTCCGTAGGTGTGGTCCGATTCTGCAAAGCGTATGCGCACTTCCCTCGCAGTTTAGTGACGCGGAGCAGCGGTGAAGAAACCGTCGGCAAGCCGACGGGGTGCGATGACAGGATCCTGGCGAGTGGAGTAGCACCGGATCCCACTCGATGATTCTGGTCATCGAAGGCCGCACCGGCCAAGTAGAGGAGGCTACAATGTTAAAATTGCTATTCAAAAACTATTTTGCACGTTAGCCTCGAATTTTTGATATTATAGTAGGGGATCCGAATAGGAGACGACCTTCACCTAGCTGTTTATTCGATAAAAAGTATTTTATATTTAATATGCTAAGTAATATATTTATAATAGGTTGACTGAGAAATTTCAATCCAGGCGTTATATGATTAAAAAAAAAAACTGAAAATGATATTTTTTTTAAATTGCTTTTTTAATAGACCAATTACATATTAATCGACAGTATGAAGCCTATACAAACGTTAGGTTGACTATTTTTTCCCATAACTATTGCGTAGGTAGGTAAGTCGGTACTAATAATATGCAATAAACCTAACGTTTGCATATTCTATAGGCTTTATACTTTAGATTAGTATATAATTGATCTATTAAACGAAACACAGCAATTTAAAAAAAAGTTCATTTTCTTTTTTTTTAATCATATAAGGACTGGACTGAAATTTTCCAGTCAACCTATTATAAATATTTTAGCATATTAAATTTGATATAAAATACTTTTTATCGAATAAACAGCTACGTTAAAGTCGTCTCCTATTCGGATCTTAGACCATTAACACACTTATAAGCTTCATTTACTAACAAACTAACAAACAATCCAATCAAGTCTGGGTGGTCAATTTTAAACGACTAAGTGCAGTTCTGATGACAGTTCAATAGTAATGGTACCATCGAGCTCGTATGATGATGTAGACGAAAGTTGGCCGTAGGAACTCCTCAATGGCTTATAGTAGATTCGTCGAGTTTAAACTCATTTGACTGGTCCTTCAATATTACTAGTAAGAGCTAGAAGTACAGTTGGCAATAAAGTGTGTAATGAAAAAAAAATCTTTTTAAATTGATTTTTGATTGGCTATGTATGTCTGTTTTTGTCTACATATAACTCTAACGCCGTGTGCCTGTAATGTTGAAGACTTTAATGCATTAAAATATAGTTACATATTTATTTATTTTAACATCCCTCATTTTGAACAGGCCAGAGATTCATGGCTTGTAGCCTGCCCGAATACCGAGTTCTCCAAAACTCCTTCTTCCCAGAGTTTGTGGGACGGACCGATCTGCGAGCAAGTACGGAATCAACTCTTAGAAACGTTCAACAGCTACGCAGATCGTGCCCGTCTCCTAGCGGTTGGAGTATGGGAATCGGGTTTATGGCTACAGGCGCTCCCATCGTCGAACACTGGAACTCTTTTAGATTCATCTACTTTCAGAATTGCAATTGCCGGTCTTTTACCACCGCCAATTGTGCGGCCGTTTTGGAACCAAATGGTCTCATGCGCGACGATGGTAAAAGACCTGATGGGATGACCCTTATTCCGTGGAAGTGGGATGCCCATTTGTGTGGGATGCTATTTGCGTGGACACCCTTGCGCCGTCACACCTTCCCGGATCGAGAATTAAGGCTGGATCCGCGGCAGACTCAGCGGAGACCCTGAAAAGGCGCAAGTACAGTCAGCTCGATAGAAGCTACGTATTTGAGCCTTTTGGAGTCGAAACTTTAGGACCGTGGGGACCAGGAGCTCATAAATTTTTTAAAGATCTTTCCAAGCGCCTGGTCGACACATCTCGTGACCAAAATGCTGGCCTTTATTTGGCACAAAGATTAAGCATTGCCGTTCAACGTGGCAATGCTGCCAGCATTTTGGGAACGATGCCCACTGGCAGCGGTTTATTAGATTAGTATAGTTTTAAGTTAATTTTAGGTATATTTTATTGTATATATTTTTAATAGTCCCAAATATTTAGTTATAGGTACACATCAATAAGTTAGTTAATGTTTTATGTTCTTCTAAATAAATTGTAAAATTACTCAAAAAAAACATTAAATTGCAAAATAAATGAAATTAACTAATAAAAAACAAGTTTTTTTTATTGATAGTGATCTCTTTCAGATAATCTTATATAAAAAAAAATGAATAGGCATTGTACAGAAACCCAAACATTTTAATTTAATATATAAAGACGTCAGAAAAAACAGGGTTTATTTTCTAAATCTGACATTCTAGAAAAGTACAATACCGGCCACAGCAGTTCTATAAAGTTATATTTCTATTTATAATTTGACTTTATGTATTTTGAACGTTATACATAGTGAGCATTACAGTTTTTTTTTATGGTATAGGAGGCAAACGAGCAGGCGGATCGCCTGATGGTAAGCGATTACCGTCACCCATAGACACCTGCTGCACCAGAGGAGTAGCAGGTGCGTTGCCGGCCTTTCAAATGAGAGTACGCTCTTTGTTTAAGATGTGAAGGTCGTAACGAAAAAAAAATCGGTCGGTTATAAAAGTTATGAATTTAAAAAAAAGTTAAAATAATGTAAATACCACGACAAGACTTGAAAACCAAAAAACTCTTAACATATCACCTCAAGTCCCTTTCCCATTACACGAAGAGCTTTTTGAAATCACCAGCTATTAACACATCAAAAGCACTTTAATCACTCTTTTTGTATTTGTAAATCGAATTGAAACTTGCACTAAATCCAATAAAAGTCGGAATCGCATCAGAACAGACAATATTCGACTAGGAATCGGTGGAATCACGCTATTTTGTAAATAATCAACACATTTCTATTCTGTATGCCAGCAAGCTCGGGGGAATCGTGGCTGGAGAGAAAAAATGTGGATACGGTACCTGTGTGGCGTTCTGGGGTTCCGTTTTATGCCTTTTACTTTATTAATGATGTAAGATAAAGGATTAAAGGCCAGTACACATGGTTTTATTATTTTATTATTAAAAAGTGGTGCTAAGGGCCTAAGGGTGGAGTCACATTATCCTATGAGCAAAGAATCGCATTTTTTAAATGGACTACGTTGTTTTGTATGAAGAGGCGTCCGCATCAATTCACCTTGTAACGAGGTTGTTACAACCTCCTTTGTTTGCGTTCCTGGCCGCTCTTACATTTCGATCTAAATCTTTCCAAATTCAAAATTGTTTATGATCTATTCGGATATCGATCCATAAGCTCATTCTCTAGAAAATTTCAATAGAACCAGACACGGGATCTCGTGTCTTGGTGCTTCTTTAAAATTAATTATTTTATTGTTGTTTACTTATCTTCCTGTAATCTTATTATTAGAAAAAGTATTAAACACATAATTTATAAAAGTGATTCATTTATTTACAACTTCAATTTAACTTCTCCGTGTGGTGTGTGTGATACCACCCTATACCGTTAGAACCTTTCCGCATCTATTCAGCTACATCATTAAATGCGTATGAGTGTAGCAACCCATATCACATGCTGAAGGATGCTAATTCAAATTAATGCACGAGAACGGTTGCTTACGGTTCTTTAAGCATACGACGGCATGCTTGCGAATGAGAATGGTTGATGACGCATGTGAAAAGGGGAGGAGCTGAAAGCATGCGATGACATCTTTTAGCAGCTGAAAGCATGCGATGACATCTTTTAGCAGCTGAAAGCATGCGATGACATCTTTTAGCAGCTGAAAGCATGCGATGACATCTTTTAGCAGCTGAAAGCATGCGATGACATCCTTTAGCAGCTGAAAGCATGCAATGACATCCCTAAGCAGCTTTTAAAGCATGCGATGACATCTTTAAGCAGCTGAAAGCATGCGATGACATCCTTTAGCAGCTGAAAGCATGCGATGACCAGCATTGCGTATTAGTGTGTCTGAAATCGTCCAGCTAACTGCAATTCGATGCTGATAGATGTGGCTCAACCCTAAGACCTTGTGCAGGGTCAGGGCTCAGGGTTGGCAACGTATTTGAAGTCTTATGGCCGTATTAATAAACTCGTCTTGACTGATATGTCCATCTCGAGAGACGTCAAAGTAAACGTCAAGCCATAGAAAGCTGTCATTTTTGACGTGTCTTGTGATTGGCATCTCAACCAAGATGAGATGAGAGATTCTAGTCTTGAGAATTAAAATGTCTATGGTTCTCAGATCCCACTTACCATCAAGTTGCCTGAGTGCAGCACCTTGTGTGTGTGCCTTCTCCTTGCCACTAAAAATTGAAGCATCAGATCCCTGTTCCGAGCAGCAGTATCCCAAATAGATAGTCTTAATGATAGCCGACCTCTAGCAGGAGATGGTACTTTAAGAAGAGAAAGTCCAAAGCGAGATAGTAAACGAATCTGCAGAACCTTTGAATCTCTACAGAATTATTCTGCAGTTCCATTGAAGATGTATGAATTTCCAAGCAGTCGAATACGTTTCGTTTAGCAAAGCCCAATTAGCATTTCATGGATCTAGATTGGCTCTTTGATTGTTTCATTCACTTTGCTGCAGTCTCATTTTCATGTAAAAATCAGGAGACCGTGCTATCAGTAATTGGGTTGTTGAAAGGATAGATTTATTCTAATTTGGTTTGTAGAAAATCTCTGATGTTACTAGTTTAAATAGTACGATTGTTTGAATTTTAAAAGAAGAATGTTCTTTACTAAAATAAAATACTTTGAAGTTATTGGAAACATTTTTAGTAGTTTTATGAGGTATAGGACTTACCAACATTTTTTTGTATGGCATATTTTTTGTTTTTTTACATATAATATACATACACTCACGCCTTTATTCCCAGAGTAGGGTAGGCAAACTCAAAAAAAAGTTGTTATTTATTTATTTAACCACATTTTGCAAAAACAGGCAAGATGTTTACCAGTGTACATTAGTGACAGGTTGCAAGCACATCGCCTAAGCCTCTTACAACTTCCACGGGAAGACATGGAGTGGCACAATTCGAAGCCGGCGACCACACGGCACAATTTTTAGTTTTTTGTTTGCATGAAATAAACTTATTTTGTTTTCTGGGTTCGAGTGTCTTTTTATACAATTATTTGCTTAAGTCGTTTGTTCTTTTTTTCTTCTCTTGCTTTATAATTCTCCTGAGGATCCTTGTACTAAAAATAGTACATAATACGGCCATCGAAAAACAGATCTAGTACAAAGGAAGTAAAGTAGAATTTCTTTTGTTGTTATGACTCATGATCAAATTGTAAAATTGAGTTTATTTCATTCACAGTAGATTCATATTCCATTGATCATTTTCGTTGTATGTTAGGCCTTAGGAGGCTAATAAAGTTAAAGTGAAAATGGGATAAAACATTTACCTACAGTGTGATGATTTTTTAACTACTTCGTCATGATATAATAACTTTTTATTGTGTCTAATAATACCTTATCCGAACATTCTTCTGTCCCCAATTTCAATATCAAAGCTTGCAGGTAGCGTGTAAACGTCCAGTTACATCTATAATTATAACGAACCCAAGCTTTTATTGGCACACCCTATAAACTAAACTAGTTTTGACGCTCGGCAATTTTATACTGAACGGCTAAAGTGCCCTATTTCCACGTGTATACTTACGCTATTTCAGATCTTAAAGTTTTAGCCACTAGCGCCATAATCGTATACTTCAATCATTTTGGTTTTAAGGCAAAGAATTTTGTCGCGGCTGGCGAAAATGTCTCATTTCGGAGGGCGGCGTAGTGGGGGTTAAACACGATAGTTGATAAGGGGTGTGTCACCTTTTATTTGAAATTGCGATTTGTGTGGAAAATAAATTCGAGGTAAGCAGTCTAGACTATTGATTAAAATAAAAGCTTATTTGAGCTAGCCGAATTCTTTATTAGTTGACTGAATGAGAAATTTATAGCGGTGCTAAATTTGGTTGGCTTTGTACTGTCGTCTGAACTACTACTGCTGAAAGCAGTATAGGCAAAAGTAAGTGTACCTATTGTTATAATATTGCCTTTTTTTAGAGGCAGTGTGGACAGAAAAAAATTGAGTTGGTGAATTTTATTGCACTAATATCAAATACTTGTAGCAGATAAATTATAGTTAGTAAATAAAAATTAAGTGTTATTTATTACTCCAGTATAAGACTTTTTTTCATCAAATCAAAGAAGGGCTATTTTGACCAAAATACGTCTGTTCTGATCGATTGACTCACTCTAACGGCTATCACGTCAAAGAAATAAAAAAGACAGAAAAACTAAGCTGATTATAAAAAAATAACTTTGATACTTAATGCTTAATTCTTTTTAATTATCAAAACAAAAATGTAACCGTTAATTTTACTTTTGGTCCTATTCGTTTTTGCGGTTTGGTGTCGTGCGACATTTTCAAAAAAATCTAAATTGAATAGTTTGGTATAATTTTTTTTTATGGCAAGGAGAAGGCACGCGAGCACTCAGGCCACCTGATCGTACGTGGGATTTGAGACCATTTAAAATCTCACGAATACAATCTCAAAACTGCAAGCCTAAGACTTCAAATGCGTTGCAAACCCAAAGGACTAAGATGGAATGCCTCTATGCTAGTAATTTCACCGCTTGGCTTATCCCCATACCGGAACACAACAATGGGAACACTACTGCTTGGCGGTGGGTTAATGCTTAAGATGGTGGTAGCGATCCGGACGGACCGTGCACAAGGTCCTTCTACCACTAAAACCTTTACTTATATGTATACATATATTAAATATTAACCTTTTATTCCTCACCGGGTTAGCACCCTTATTGGCGCACCCTGTAGAATTAATTAAAACCAGCCTAGGCCTTTCCTAATAATGTCTTTAATTACCAAGTGATTTAATGACAGGACAAGACAAACAACAAAGAAGCAACGAACCGTTCATTGAAATGGTTTGTGATTAAAAACTTTTCTACCCGCTCCATCACGTATTGACTAGTCAACAAAATGCATGACATACTTTGAACAAATAAAAGTATCCAATGGCAATAAGTCACGCTTTGTCTGACGCTAGTGCTTTATTATCGAAGTTTTATTACTACATTTTAGTAAAATATAGAGTTTTTAACATTTAATTAAGATACAAATAAGAAACATTTAAAAAGCAATTTTTCTTAGTTTGTTACTTTGACTAAAAGACAGAACTGCTAGACTTTTTTTACACGCTTTATACGCTTGATCAACAGTGACAATGACATTAATACTCGTATTATAAGACATCAAACTATCGAAACAAGATTACCTATTTTTAAAGTGTGCTTTCAGTTATTTTGAGCACCTTGTATACTTCCAAATACTATATATTTAATAGCAACTGTAGGTACAATTATGTGAGTTAGTCATTTTTTTTTAGTTAAGATTTAAATTTATCTGTACGTATGTTAAGCTTTGTACAATTTTAAATACTTGTCTAAAGATAAATATTTAAAAGGGAAGTAGAAGGGAAAGCATTTATACTAGACTATCAGATGGTAGGGTTGCTCTGAGGACCATCGTATTGCAATCTGAAGCTTTCAAATGCGTTTCCAACCCCGAGGTCCACGATAGAATACCTCTTTACTCTTAATAGGGCATATTAGAATTAAAAAAATATATATATAAAATTCATATATTTCAAGTAATACAACTGTTAAACTAAATATATTTAAAAGGATATTGATCAAGATTTACAAATACTTAAAAATATAACACAAAGTAAAATTAAAAATTAAAACTAAAACTATGGCAATTTAAAAATAAATAATAAAATTAATTAAAACTAAAATAGACCTAAATATAACTAAGCTAAAAACTATAAAATGAAAACTAAATAAAAGCTAGAAAAGCAAGGGCCCCGTGGCAAAGTTCCACAGATGCTAGCAGCATTTCTTCGTTGTATAGCAATACTTATGCGTTGGCCGAGGAAGCTGCCAGCTCTGTAGTAGTAATACAACTTACATTCACAATTATTACATTACATTATAAAAATATAAATGGATTTTTTAAATTGCATTTCTCAACAAAATATGAAAATACCGTAAAAGAGGTCACCAAAAGTGAAATTAAGATTAAAATCGGCAAAGTAATACGGATGATACAAGCATTTTAAACTGCTAATTAGGCAGAGATTAGACAGAGAGATCCGATATGCACTGTGACGTCATGTCGGCCATATAAACTCCATTCTGTTTTGCTTGAAAGAGATCGGAGCAAATCTTTGTTGGCTTATATCTTGGTTATTTTTTAGCTATTCAAAAAATGATTTTTCTCACCTGTTTGTTACATGAACCAGCTTATTGAAGCTGTGAAAAAAAGTAATGAATATTCCCTATTTCACCAACTACTACTACGAAATACAACAAAGCGAACACTGTTATTGTAAGGCAGTTTAACAGGTGTCACCATCATACTATGATGGTGGTAGAAATATGCATGAAGCTTGTGGTCTAAGATACGAATAGGAGATGATTTGCACCGGGCTATTTATTCGTTGAAAAGTATTTCATATCAAATTTAATACGCTAAATAATATGTGGCGAATACGTAGGCTGAAAAATTTCAGTCCAGTACTTATATCATTATTATTTTTTATTAAAAATGAACTTTTTTTAAAACTGCAAATGTTTGTTTAATAGACAAATTACAAACAAATCGAAGGTATGAAGTCTATAGAATATGAAAACGTTAGGTTTGGTGCAAATTATTAGCACCGACTTACCTGTTTATACCTGCCTACCCAATAGTTTGACGGGAAAAAAATAGTCAACTTAACGTTTGCATATTCTATAGGCTTCATACTTTCGATTGGTATGTAATTTGTCTATTAAACAAGCTATTCGCCATATATTATTTAGCATATTAAATTTGGTATAAAATACTTTTTATCGAATAAACAGCCCGGTGCAAATCGTCTCCTATTCGGATCTCCTGCTATTGATAAACGTAAAGTTACGTAAATAATAATAACAAAACAAGTTTTCCCTCAACTTTATAATGTTGCGGTTAAATAGGTCAGCGTATTAATTTACTCTGCCATTATATTTAGAAATTAGATACTGAGTTAGTAATTTAGACGAGCAAAATAGTTTTGTTCGCTGCCAACTTTGTAATTTGCCTCAAAGGACCTTTTAATTTTATTGGCAGCCATTTTGTAAGAGTACCAGGGCTTTAATAATTATGCTGAGTCGACCTAAAGATTGTGATTTAACATGTGTGTATTTTAAAGTCCATGAGATTTATCGTATTGGTTCTGAGCCATATTTTAAGGGGTGGTTTAAAAAATATCAATTTTGTGATGTTTGGTTAGGTCAATTTATAAATGACAAAAAAATAATGAATGAATGAATGAATGTCAATCATGAATGATGATTATGATAATGGTTATGTACTCGTACATTGTTGACGAAGCCTGTTGCTGATAACCTAATTGTAAACTCTTGATGAGGCATGTTGTTGATGATTCTTGATTCATATTTGATAAAGTAATAAATATTTAATTATAAATTGTCGGCAAATGTTATTTTCAAATTAGAATTAAAACCATCAAAGTCGCCTTGACTAACAAATAATAAATTAAAAAACAAAACATTTTTAAATGATAATTCTAGTGCTAGAATAATTTAAAGTATTAATTTTACTCAATTTCTAATATGACCTCATTTTAGATGAAAACCTATTCAATCCCTTTCGGCTTACTCATTTAACCTGATACCTATTCAGTGTTATTTTAAAACGGATTTACGATTAAGGGTTTTCGGTCGTTGACCTTAACTGTGCTTAGCTTAAGTAGCCTAAATCCGAGCAAATCAGATTAATAATTACATACAATGTCATGACATTGTGCCGGTTTAAGTCAAGGTACTTATATATTGACGACGTGTTGAGACAAGTTGGTAGTGACCGTACCTTTGAAGCTAGCGCTCCAGGGTTCAATTTCCGTTATGGGCAAATATGGTTTACCCTTTAAATATCGAAGATCATTTCATAGAATTTACTTCGCCGAATTTTAATTTCATCGACAGGCATGAGTTATAATTTTTTGGCTGTCACAGGTCTAACCTAACCTAACCTACGTAACCCATGCTTTAGATAACCTACAAACAATAAGGTTTGTGCAGAATTAGGTTTCGATGAAATTAAATTCGATGAAGATACATTCGATCAAATGTGTATCGATGTTTCAAGGGGATCCCGGGCAAATATTTTTGTAACAAGCTCGAGTATTTGTTCCTGAGTCTTGATTGTTTTCTATGTATTTTAAGTATATTAAAGTTACATTTTATGGTTGCCTGTACCAATAGCACAAACCTTGAGCTGATTTTGGGGCTAGGTCAATTTATGTGAGATTTCCCTTAATATTTTTTTTAGTTATATTTTGTTATTTGTTGTACTAAATCGATTGCATTTCGTTCATATACTTTATCGATGATCGAAAAAAAATGTGTGTGATTTTAATTACCAACACCACTTTTGCCAAATGACATCTGTCATAGATTAAATATGAAGAATATTATACCTTCGTCGTCGTCTTACGATCTACTAACTAATTTCAAGTAAAGGTTTAACAGGTTCGATGACTTTGCATATTGAGTAAATTATCTTCTCAATCTCGTTTTATTTGAATAACAAGATCTTATTAAGTTTCAAATTAGAAATTTTGAAGTTAATAGAAAAGTGATGATTTTATTTATACAGGGTTACTTGCGGCGTAAAATTATGGTTAGGTTGAAAACTTTTAATTTAATTTAGGTTTAGTATTTAATTTAGATTAATGCTGAAAGTTCCATACATTTTGATAAACATTACTGAACTTAAAACTAAATAAAATTTATAATTAACTTTTTCTGACATAATATCTTAGTTTTATAAGTTAAAAAAATCCCTACCTTCCACGTAGCCCTATCTTGGGCAGTTTTCCACCAGTCTTGATTGAAGGCATCAAGCTCATCTCGCCAACGTCGCCTTGGTCTGCCGCGACGGCGAATTCTATCCCGTGGGACCCATTTGGTGCACATTTAGCCCACAATTCCTACGGCATGCGATAGCCATGCCCAACCCATTCCCATTTGAGCTTGGCGGCTGCTTGGGCTACTTCAGCAATAATAATTTTACTTGATCGTAGTATTGTATTCCTGATGTGGACTGTTAATTTGGCTACGCTCCATTGGTCTTTGACAAACTTTGAGGGCAGATTTCTGAATTTGTTAAAGACATCTGTGCTCCGTAGGTGTGGATCGGAATATGCACATTCATATTTATTAAAATAAAAGTTATTAATGTTAGTAAAATAGTGGTGGAAGAACTTTGTGTAGAGTTCTTCAACAACCAAGTAGCCGTTTTCGCATTTTTGTGATTCCGTGTGGGATTGACTAATGGTGAAATAATAGAGTAAAAGCATTCATTCTATTCCTAGGGTGGGCAAAGAATTTGCCGTCCTCAATTTTTTTAATATCTATTTGTCCTGTATGTTCGTTTTCCTTCTTGATGCTCTTAATCTGTGGTCAATATAGATAAGGCTATTATAGGTTTTGATTGAGGTGTCAAAAATGACGCATAAATGGTGGTATTTTTCATTGCATTGACTTACTGACTTATTGACCGTGGACCAAAGTTTTTTAATTAGTTTCATTTTGACACTTACACGCTGCCGAGAAAAAAAGGTACTGACAGACAGACGAACAACTAATTCATCCTTCAAGGGTTTTTTTCGTTTTGAGAAACGGAACTCTAAAAAACAGTGTAGCTTAACAATAACAGCTACTATTATTTAATTTTGTCCTTTATTATAATTGAGTATAATCCTACTAGAAATTAAGGTCTGATTATAAAACTTGGCCGAAACACGGCGGCAGAGGTGTTAAATGGATTCCAACTCTCTTAATTAGAGACACCGAACTTGTTGTAACAGAGTTTTGTTTGAAACTTAATAATACTGTAAATACCGTTGTTAATTGAATGATCTAATTCGCTAACCAGCCGGGTTTCATGAAGATTTACTGGTTATTTGAGAGAAGGTTCTGCCCACTATTATATTATAAAGGTTTCTGCCCGTATAAAATGTTGGTCGGTCACGGAACGGTCGAGTGGGCATAGTCTCATACTTTTCAATACAATAGTACATTGTTGCAGAGGTTAAAAAGTAAGCAATAGATGGACCAGTTAGTTCGAAAGTACGAGTCCATCTATTGCACTTTCGGCCGAGGCTTAACACAGTGCTTTTTACGACTACTGCGAGGAAATAAAGATCAAATTCTTATAATAAATTTACAACACACTAAAAAAATTACGCTCTCCTGCAAATTTTTACCTTGTTTAGTGGCCAGTCATTCAAAGGCGTTTTTTAAACAGAAGACTCTGACCGTGCCAGAACTATATTTCAGATAATTAAAAACAGACATATGGCTGTATGGAATCTGATTCCTTTGCCTAACCGTGAAGGGATGAATATTATTAAAAATAAAACGGCATCTCATTGGCCTATTTAATTTCATATGCAGCACAAGTCGTGTTCTGATTGGTCGAATCAGTGATCAGCGGACCGATGTGATTGGTCGACTTGCTCAATGAAACAGACCAACAATGTTAAGATTTTTGGTCAGTTTAAATTCATAGTTGGCCTGCTCATTCAATGTAGGACTATTGATTGTTTTGGGGACAAAGAACAGATCATCTTTCGACACATTTCCGAGCAGTTGCGTGAAAAGAATGTTTTTTTGTCTGACACGTTCCAATTATGGTCATGGTATTGGGAGCCCTTTGTTTCCCATAATTTTATTGGTCATAATGTAATTGTTGACATAATTTTTGATAGTCATAATTTTTTATATCGCTGAAACTGTAAACTTTTCAGAAGTTCTGAAATATCTAACGTGTAGACAAGGCTAGGTTAGGTTAGGTTTGACTTATAAAAATCCTGAAAAAGTAACAGTTTCTTTAAAAAAACACGTTATGACTTGCGATGATTTTGACCTAAAGCACATTATGACTAAAAATAGTCAATATAGACCCCATGGTATGATACGGTGTAGTGGGTACAGACCTTAGTTATAACTGAGGACTACTTGACGAGTCAGTTTGGAAGGTGAATTAACAACAGGGTGTTTTGAAAAGGTGCTCTGAGAAAAATGTATATAACGTCGCTGGAAAGGCAAAACTACTAAAGCGCCATTTTGGTCAAAATGAGTTATATATACAGTACGACTGCTTTTTTTTTTCTGCGTCGTTTGGTCTGGGTCTCTTAGCGATCGGAGCATGTTTTTGGCGCTTTAGTAGTGAAAATTGGGTCAAAATTTCAATAATTTCTTAGGATTTTTTACTAACATCCGCCTCATTTAGACATATTTTTGAATAGTTGGCGGTTAAGTATTGTGCTTGCTGTATCTAGCCGTTTCAAGCTTTATTAGTAATTTTAGATAACATACCTGAGGATACTCGGTGGTGATTATGTAAATTTCGCTTGTAGTACATACTAAATGAAATGTATTTTAGTCAATAACGTTTACGCAATAACCGTCAGTTGTAGTAATTTAGTATTTTTTCTCTTTTGAAATCATGTGAAGTCATGTTTGTTAGTAAATAATCTTATAGCAGGAATCGACGATTGTGGCGCTTTAGTATTTTTACCTTACTCAATAAACAAAGTAAAAAGGATATTAGTATATTTCAATGCGGGACTTCTATCTGTTACATCTGTTAAGAAACTTTGAACTACATACTTAAAGAATATTACGAGATATTAGTAATTATTAAGTTATAAAATAAATTAGAAAAGTATAGGTAAGGCGTTATGCGATTCATAAATTTGTAACAAATTCGACCTTTAGTCTATTTCTCAAATTGTTTTCGGGTGACATCAAGCGTATTAGACGCGCAAGCAATGTCAAAACAATATCTTTTGACATTATGCGCGCCAGTTTATAATTATTATTTATGCTAGTTACCTCAGAACTCCGTCATTTATTAACCGATCTGGAAAATTCGTTTTTGGTTTGATAGGGCATACTTCTGGAGTAGGCTTACTGTCATCAGGTTAGAATCTGATGATGGGGTCCTGGAGAAATTGAGGGAAATCTTCAAATATTTTAGGTACACCTATAGCGATTTGGGTATTTTGTATGTATAAATAGCATATGGTAACTCGTACATTTGCTCTTGAAAAGCACCATTTGGTGAAGTAGAACTGATGATAATTAATGAAGATCACAGATTCACCAGAACTACCTACTTACTCAATAATTTAATAATTTCATGGGTTGGGATTTAATGAATATTATTTAATGCCAATTTATTTAATATTAATACTATTTATTTATTTATGGAAACGCATACCTATTTATTTGATAAAAAAGAATGATGTCCCGTCAAAAACATAAATGTGAAAATGGGAGCCAAGTTCAATATTTTAAGAATATGCGATGCATGGTTATCGCCTTCACCGACATAAGAATTGAGATTTAAATGGGTGCCAAGTTCCGTAGATAATCCTGATATTTATTTATTAAGAACGTACAACATTCTAAAATTAATTAAATAGGTACACAATTTCTTATTTTTTCTCATACGATAATGTATGCTTGATCTGGCCGTTGGTCCAGACATCTAGCGAGAGTCTCCTGAGGTGTTGGTCGAGCCTCTTCGCTATATGACCGTTTGCCGAAACAACTATCGGGACAATGATCATCGACTCAATATCCCACATGGCGGTCACCTCGTGAGACAAGTCAAGGTACTTGCTTGTCCTTATCGGCCTTCACGAGGTTCTCGTCATGCGGGATGGTGACGTCGACGAGCACTGCCCGTCGTTGAGATCGATCTGTCAATACGATATCAGGCTTATTGGCGACAATAGTCCTGTCCGTGATGACAGATCGATCCCAATAGAGCGTAGCACGACCATTTTCGAGAACTGGCGCCGGTGTGTACTTATAGTACGGCACTTCAGACTCAACAAGACCATATTGAAGAGCAAGTTGCTGATGGATGATCCTGGCCACGAGGTGATACTCGTATCTGTGCAAGTACTCGCCGTTGGCCAAATGCGAACAACCGGAAATTATATGACTGAGGGACTCGCCGGGCAACGGCATGCTCGACAAATGTCGACCGTGCCATCCCTCAGAATATATTTCCGGTAATTATTCGTCATTATGACCATGCCAGCAATTGCACAGACAAAACCTTCGGTTTCCCCAAAGAGGTCACCAAATCGCAGCCAGTTCACGGACGCTAAAAAGTCTACCTCGGGTCTTGTTAGGGCCCCGTAGAAGCGTCCGTGTAGCTCGTTGCTCTTCCACACCTTCTTGCGGTCTTCAGTGCTCAACACCGTTGGTCTGTGCCAGTTCTCGTTTGCCAAGGAGAGAGGCGTGAGGCTCTTGTCTAATGCAACCACATCTCGATGCATCCCACACTCATTGCTAAGGAAATAATCCCTGAGATTGCACACCTCGCGGTTGTGGAGATTCTTAGCATTTAAAATGCCTCGACCACCACATTTCCTCGGGATGTACAATCTCATAACAGATGAGCGTGGGTGCAACATGCGATTTGATTTAAGCAGTAGACGGACCCTCCTACCCAGGGCGTTCAGCTCAGTCTGAGTCCACCTTAGTATGCCAAAGAAATATGTGAGCAGCGGTATCACCCAGCCATTGAAGGCGCGCACCTTATTGCCACCCGACAAAAGACTGCTAAGAACTTTTGTCAAGCGGCAGAAGAAGCGCTCTTTCACTGACTGCTTGACATTGCCGTCCACAATACCCAAAGACTGTGACATACCAAGATATTTGTAGGTTTCAATTTCGGAGAGAGATCTGAGAGTCATCGTCTCAGAAAGCTGTAAATTCGACCGCACACTTATCTACACCGAATTCCATCTTGATCGCATTACTGAACTCTTGTGTGATTTTCAATAATGCGATAAGATCTTGGCGCTTCGATACAAACAGTGAAAAATGACTTCAGCTTCTCTACGAAGTCAATAGCCAAGCCCAGAATCCGTCAGCAAAGATCTGAGAGGATTCAAGGCTAGGCAAAACCACAAAGGACTACTGTCACAGAAAGCTGCAAATTCGACCGCACACTTATCTACACCGAATTCCATCTTGATCGCATTACTGAACTCTTGTGTGATTTTCAATAATGCGATAAGATCTTGGCGCTTCGATACAAACAGTGAAAAATGACTTCAGCTTCTCTACGAAGTCAATAGCCAAGCCCAGAATCCGTCAGCAAAGATCTGAGAGGATTCAAGGCTAGGCAAAACCACAAAGGACTACTGTCACAGAAAGCTGCAAATTCGACCGCACACTTATCTACACCGAATTCCATCTTGATCGCATTACTGAACTCTTGTGTGATTTTCAATAATGCGATAAGATCTTGGCGCTTCGATACAAACAGTGAAAAATGAGTTCAGCTTCTCTACGAAGTCAATAGCCAAGCCCAGAATCCGTCAGCAAAGATCTGAGAGGATTCAAGGCTAGGCAAAACCACAAAGGACTACTGTCACAGAAAGCTGCAAATTCGACCGCACACTTATCTACACCAAATTCCATCTTGATCGCATTACTGAACTCTTGTGTGATTTTCAATAATGCGATAAGATCTTGGCGCTTCGATGCAAACAGTGAGAAATGACTTCAGCTTCTCTACGAAGTCAATCCAAGCCCAGAATCCGTCAGGAAAGATCTGAGAGGATTCAAGGCTAGGCAAAACCACAAAGGACTACTGTCACCCTGGAAGATGCCTCTTTCAATCCTTAGGCGAATCAAAGGGGACTTCTCGACCACCTGGTTGACGAAGGACTGTGACCCACTGCCTCATACACACACCTAAAAAGGACCTCAAAGTTGCATCAACTTTATACAACTCTAAGATCCTTTCGAGCCATGAGTGAGGCACCGAGTCGTAAGCCTTCTTGTAGTCAATCCAAGCAGCCAAAAGGGCCGCCTTGCTATGCCTGACTAGCTGACAAATCGTTATGTCTATGAGGAGGAGCTCCTTAGTACCTACCCCGGGACCCAACCTTACATCCGTTTTGAGCAGAGGCCAAAACATTATTTGCAATAAAATGTACATTTAATTTTGTGCTCAAAATGGATGTAAGGAGCTTGTAGATGGTAGGCAAGCATGTAATGGGTCGGTAGGTAGTTCTTTGGATCCGCGGTACTACGGGACTTGTGGAGCAGAAAGGTGACACCAGTTGTTAATAGGTAAAGGTGGCAAGGAACCTATCTCAAGGGAATTTCAAAGTAATTCATGTTTTATTTATTTCTTGGTCTATTAATTTCAACTGACATTCATGCGTAAGTAATATTGTTAAGGCTGAAACAAGAAAAAAGTCCTACAAAAGGTAAATCATCAGAATGGTTAATTGATCATTCTGCCCTTTAAGTAACATACATTTGAAATTTAACTTATCTTAAATGCTAAATTCCTATTTGCTTTATGGCTTTGCAAAGTATTTTTGACAATAAGTCATTTCCGCTTATGATTAACATATTTTTTATACATGTAAGTATTTTTTTCTCGAGAGTAAGTAAAAGGAGACAAGTCCTTAGTATTTATTGACTCCTTACCTAAAACTTTAATGTGGAGGTTAGTAATTTTATCTTACCAGCATTTTTTTAGGATTGAGAGCATTAATGCTAAAGCGACACGTAACTCCGTAAATACTGAACACACGTACAATACGATAAATGAATCGTGCAGATAAAAAAAAAACATGATATGTCACCCTTTACAGCCTCCATTTTCATTCAAAAGAAAAAAAGTTATGACATTGTAAAGACAAAAAAAACATTAAAAATGCTTTTTCTCGAAATGACCCTTTTGGATGTTAGTAGTTTTGCCTTTCCAGCGACGATAAGTATATATCGACGGTAAAAAGCGTAAACGCTGTAACCCGCAAAATCAAACTTTACACCAGAGCCAAAAAACTTTTGAAATTTTACAAAAAAAATCATATCTTTTTTTTTATTTGAGCGATCGGTGCCATTTTTATACTACATATGTATTTTCAAATTCCCTATTAGATCATATGCTTGTCGTGTACCAGAAGTGACTAGGTTTCTTTTTAGTGTCGGTTACAGCAACCTGACTTTTTTTTTCAATACGATAAAACGCTGTTAATGGTTTTGTTAAATGTATGGAAAGGTAATAATCAGTGTGATTTCTAATAAGCGTAAGTGATGTAACCACCATTCTTTCAATGTTGAGCACTGCCTAAATTGACGTTACGCTGCAGTGCTTGCAGTTAAAAAAAAACATAATTGTATTCAATGATAGATGTCAAAAAAGGTTATTGATATTAAAACGACGTAAATATGAGATAACATTTTATTAATCCTTTTTTTAAATGTTATCCTAAAGAATTAATTAATACGAATGTGTTTGTAGTTGTATGTAAATATATTTTCAATCCTCCATTAGATATAAACATCCGAACATCTACATATAAATATATATATATATATATATATATATATATATATATATATATATATATATATATATATATATATATATACATTTACAATACAAGTCTAGTTGAAAAAAAAGAAATACATTTATTTTAACGATAATTATGCATCGCTACAAACACTTCGCATCACAAGTTAACTTACTCATGAAATAAAGTCAATTAAAATTAAAAACATCAATGTTTAACAAACTGAAAAGTTTAAGACACTATACTAGCGTTTCTTCAAACTAATAACTATTATCAAAGTATTGTTAAAATTCGTAAAGTAGTTTTAATTACTTATAATTATGTAAAGCAACACTTAATTCTCAGAATTTATCATACATACTAAGTAGTTACTATTTAAATGAAATAAGAATTCATCAGTATAGTATTAACTATTCACATTATTTGCACTGGTTTACTATTAAAATAGATATAATTACATTTTAAACTTTTGTTGTCACGCGGTGAAAGACCGTTACACCACACACAACTTGATCCCACGGCGGTCTCAGACTGACTGATCAGGGCGGTAAGCCGTTACCCACACAGCATGAGCGCGTATTTAAAATACGGTAAACTCAAGCGACCAATAATAAGCAATCGTTTAAGAAATGAGGTAAAGGTCAGTAATATTTTTGCGTATTACTTCATATTTGGTGTAACTTGTGAGTATTCACATTATGGTGTCTGATTAAAACGTAGTAAGTCACTATCATCTAAATATATTTTACAGAAAACGTAGTAAGTGTAGTGTCACTTTTTTTTTCAATACGCGTAAACGCTGTAAATGACAGTGGAAATGGTTTTACGCACGCAGTAACCTACTGGACTCGAAAAATTTGTAAAATACGAATTGGTGTAAATGCAAATGCAAAATAAAGACCTGTTTTTTGGCGGCTTACAGCAATTAATTTTGCTATATGTCAAAAAAGTACATACAATTTCAACGCTGTACAGAATTTTCTAATCGTCGTAGAGCCACGAGACCCGGACCATTCGACGCAGAAAAAAAATCTGATTCCGAATATGCAAAAAAAAATTTTTGGTACATTGTGGGTTACAGCGTTTACGCTTTTTACCGTCGATATGTATGTAAACCCTTTATTGCACATAAACAATTACAAAAAATAATTGCATCACTAATGCACATAGGCGAACTTATCCCATGTGGGATCTCTTCCTTTACGTTTTGAGTAGAATAAGCAAGGACAATGCAAGAGGATAGGCAAATTTACGAAATTACACAAAATAACTAATGGTAAATACTACCGAAAAACAGACATATTAAAAAGTAATAATATATACTCTAGTAAAATACATACATAGGTAATACAATATACTAATATACAGGGTGGAAAAAACGAACGCCACATGGACGGCAACTACCATAAATATTGTAAAAAGCAAATTCTACGCAAAGGGGACTTACTTTTATTTTTAAAAACAATAAATACTACATTATTGACATTTTGAAAAAAAACCTCTTCTTTAACCGGGAATCGAACTGGTCGAATATGACAAAACAATAAAGTCATGTTTTATGAAACAGATCGAAAGAATCATTGATAGTGATTATTTAAATATATCTTTAACACATTTAACTTTAAATTAAATGAAGACAGTAAAAAACCCTTTTCTATTATTTTGTCTTATTCGACCAGTTCGATTCCCGGCTAACGCAGGCATTTTTTTTAAGGAGGGAGGCAATCGAGCTATCTATTCACTACCTGGAACTTGGCAGGTAAACACTTCAATAAAATTATAAACATGAAATTCACATTTCATTTGAACTACGAACGATTGCTATTTGTTTTAGCTATAAAAGTATTTCAGGTAGCTAACTCAAGCCATTAATCAACTTTATTATTTAGCCAATACGGCGTAAAATCGCTCAAGAGTTTATTTTTATGGGTACGAAAAACTCGACGCGTTTTTACGGCCACTTCATTACTGCACTTCACGTTTCCGTGACCGCTACATCGTAAAACGTTAATTGAATTTCGACTTAGTGTTGTGAGCGGTTAAGTCGGTTTTATTGCAGGTTAGAAAAAAATGCAAGGATACTGTTGTTATGAAAATGTCCTCTCGAAGTTTTTAGGGTGGGGTGCGACTGTAGGCGACATTTCTTTTTAATTCTTGAAAATAGAGGAGTGATAAAATTTAACGTGTGTATCTGCGTACATTTGTCTGACATGTCTGTGTTTAGCCACACAGACATGTCAGACAAACATACATGATAGAATATATTGATAACTTATCTTCTAGGTTATGTGGTTTAATTTCGTACTGTTTTTTTAAATATAATTGCAGCATTAAAAGCAACACAAAAAACCTCTAACAATATGATTCAGTTATTATTATTTGATTTGGTACCTATATTATTTTACATAAATCTGTAATTTTGACATTGAAGAATTTTCTAACAATACAAACATTTAAGAAAATGATTACAACCTTAAAATTTACTCCTAAAGAAGTAGATATCGCGATTTTTTATGGGAAAAAGGAAGCAGAAGAGCAAGCGGGTCACCTGATGGTGAGTGATCATCGCGACCATAAACACTCGCAACACCGGAGGACTCGTAAGTGCCCTGCCAACTTTTGAGAAAAGAGTAGATTTGTCCTCTTTTACTGAAGGCCCCCAAGTCGTATTGATTCGAAAATATAAACGCTGAGAGCCGATTCCATATAGATAAGGTGCGTGGCAAAAAAGGTCTTGAAAAAAGCAACATTGGTGGATTACCAACTATCAAGATGATGTTGATGAAATTATACGAGTTGTACGATGGTGGAATCCAGCGGATGGTTTTAATACGAATGATTTCTCGGAGTATTCCCCCCTTGAAAAATGCGGTAAAAAACACAGAGGGAAGCAACAGCCTCCGCAGGGCCAATGGATCCAGATTTTTGACAAGCCCGCAGTTGTCGGCACATCAAGGTCAAGTAGGTGAAATGCTTCACATTAACTAGCCAACAATGATGGTAAGTTTTCAACACTAATGCAAATCATTAATTTTCCTTACCATATCCCGCTAACACTAAAGCCCCCCCCGTTTGCCCCGGTCCACTGCCCACCCCTAACGCGGCAGCGCGCAACGCAGTCATAAAGTGAAATTGACGGTCCACATTTTACTCCCCAGTAAAACGATGCACCTGGTATTTTCTGGTACGATAATACCAAGTATTTTAGCAAGTATTTTGGAAAGAGGGCCGTGGGGAGACGGAATATACGAAAGACTGACGCGATAGTGTTTTGTTTTAAATGTAAATTTCAACGGTTTGAATGGATTCGGGGGTTTGGATGTGGCATTTGATATTCAGAGTTTCCGAACGTGAATGGTCTTCCGGAAACTGTTTCATCCGGTTTACTACGACAGGTAAATAAACTAAAAACTGATTTTAGTTTCGACATCACTTTCAAACAGGTTTCGTGGAATGAATTGAATTTTTTTAATATTCGAAGACATTCTAACATAAAGTATCCTAGTCCCAAACTAAGCTCTAGGCTTGTACTCTGGGTACTAGACAACGATCAACAAATGTATATAGATAAAAACATATCACTCGTGCTCATCACACAAACATTTGCTCATATCAAGCTTCGTAGGCAGGGTCATGTAACACTCCTACCCCCGGGCTACATAGAATCGATAAAATATCCTACGTTGTGTAATTAAATTAATTTGGCCTTGAATAAAAACGTGTGATCGTCCAGTTTTTAAATATGTCTAAGTTAGGACCCTCTACGTTGTGTAAAATAATATTGTGAACAAGATAACCATAAACCTATTTCAATTAATAGACAAACTAGAAACCATAAACATACAAAAATACCACAATCATGATAGTCACAAAATAATAAGAAAGGAGACTTGTTAAATGGGCACGACTCACCGAGGATCTTCTCAGGTACCTGCTCAATCGGAATATAGCTGGAGTATCAATAACCCCTTGTCTGCCTGCTCGTGAGGCCTCCGTGTACCGGAGTGCGTATAGATCAGATATATAAATACTTATAAGATAGAGTAGGTAATTAGGAAATGATATAGAGTAATGTTCCCTACCTAACCCCTACCGGAGAATGAGGTCGGTTACAGCAAGAACCTATTTGACCTTAGATTGACTGAATAAATGAACAAGAATTTAAATCAAACAGGTCCTTTGCTTGGATGGGGATTGACCTCACTAAACCTAGCTACCCTGTTATCTTGCATTCATTCTCTCAACTTATGACCATACAATCATCAGTATACGTCTGGATTTTTAAGTCCGAGTTGAGAAGGCGATCCTCGTTGATGTAGTAATCATACAGTCCTTTGTTTTTACATTCGCCTTCCGCCAATTAAGTGGTCCTCGTTAATGTAATAAACTGCAGAACATTACATCGCGCCTTCCGCCAGTCTCACTTGAAATAAGAGTGTAAGTAAGAGAAATGATCCTCGTTGATGTAGGAATCATACAGCCCTTTACATTCGCCTTCCGCCAATTAAGTGGTCCTCGTTAATGTAAGAAGCTGCAGAACACCACATCGCGCCTTCCACCAGTCTCACTTGAAATAAGAGTGTAAATAAAAGTAGAAGTCCCTTCAGCAGTTAGCCTTGTTTCTCAACCACCCTCATTTACACATATGAAATAATATTGAAAAATGATAACGCGGTAATCCAGTCGTACAATGAATGCTTTGTCTGATCATTAGTTATTTAACACACACTTTCAACTTCGGTTCACACACACATCTTCAATACACGAATAACTATTTGTACTAATAACACTCAATTAAACTAATACGATCTCTAAACTCAAACGATCACTGCCTAGCTACTCGTATCAGCGAACGCGTCCGTACTTAAATCCTTGATCAACTACTTTGCCTGGCTTCTCCACGTCCTGACCGTCTTGTCCCTAGGTTCGTTACCAACTCTCTTCACCCACTTTCTCACTCTACTCTCCTAATTTTTAACCAATCAAAGTAACGCGGGAAACAGTATGTCACCGCCCCCAAGCTCTGTGGTATTAAGGTCCAATTCTGTTGCATTCCAAGACGTTAGTCCTTTATTATTATTTTTATCTACAAATCTAACGCCGAGAATCCACTTGACAATGGGTTCTTGCACATGTTGCGAGTAAGAAGACCTTTCGAAGAACTGTGAAAGCCCTTGCAATAAAGTTAACACTACGTGTGTTTTAACAATCTAACAAAAAAAATTATAGATAAAAGAAGTTTGTCTAATGAGTTGCAGCTGCGAATTATGATCCCAAAAAGCGGCTTCTTTGTTTGTAACGTTTTATTGTTATAGATAATTCTAAGATTTCGAAAAATACAACAAAATAAGTTTTAAGTAATATCTTACATTATATAAAATGAGTATTATATTTATACATATATAATTGTATAGCGGGTATTTACACGCGTTACAGTCACTAAAAACTGGGCTAAACGCGTCATCAAATAGGCTAACTATGATCTATTTTCACCCATGAATCATTCAAGCATATAAGTGTCAGTCTATTTTTAGTCTTAACCAAAATTAACAAACAAGTTTTGTTATTGCCTCTGTTCCAAATATACCCGTTAACAGCTGACCTGTTAAATTTAGTTGGAAAACTTTTAAAATTAGCTATGAAATTTGTATTAACTTTAACAGTCATGAATTAAATGGTTTGGGAAAATATTATTTTAGTCCTATATTTAATAAGTTAGCATTAGTAAATCATTATCATCATCATGTCAGCCGAAGACGTCCACTGCTGGACATAGGCCTCCCCCAAGGCTCTCCACTCAGACCGATCTTGTGCTTTTCGTCCACCGCGTTCCCGCGATATTTACAAGGTCGTCACTCCATCTTGTTGGAGGCCTACCTACAGCTCGTCTCCCGGTCCGCGGACGGCACTCAAGAACCTTCTGACCCCATCGGCCATCAGTCCTGCGAGCAATGTGCCCCGCCCACTGCCACTTAAGTTTGCATTAGTAAATAGTTGTCTTTAATTTTATACAATAAATTAGGCAGTTTCCAGTCTTAGGGTAAATATCCACCAGAGCTGTGTGAGGCAGCAAAGCGGTATGCGAGGAATAAAGCGACCAATAGAAGAGCTAACCTGAGTTAGGCTAGAAAAATAAAGTATTACTATTGGTGGATCTTTTCCTCGTATACCGCTTTGCTAACTCGCACAGCTTTGGATATTCAACCTTAAACAGGGTTTCCATGGAGCGGGCCCAATACGGACTTTGTTTAGCATACAACGATGCCTTCAAAAGGTTTGCTGGCGGTGAAACACATAAAGTCACCGATGTATGCTAAACCGATTCCGTCAGGTTTATTGCCTAACGCACTCGCAATCGCAATCGTTTTTATTTTGACAGTCCAATTGTCCCACTTTGAAGTCGATTGATTGCGAGTGCGTCAGGCAATAGCGATGCAAGTCCGCTCCGTTCGCAGTGCAAACCATGCTTTAGGATTACATTCATAAGGTTGCAGTTTTGAAAATTCAAATGTCTATTGGTCGTAGATCCTTCTTACCATCAAATGGTCTGCGTGCTCGTTTGCCTTCTACATGCCTAAAAAAAAATAACCCTGGAAGGCCCACGTTTTTTGTGAGTGGGTCTTTGAAACTACCATCAAGACAATAAAGTTTACTTACGTTTGTTCGAAAATGCCACTTTCAATTTAAAAAGAGAGGAAAATGGACTTTATTACCATTCCAACACAGTTCAAATTAAATTGTCTTGATAATGTACATCCTATTGCATCCTATTACTTTTTTTTCTTTCAAGTCTTCAAGTTCTACGGACGCACACAGTTTTGTAATATTTCCAAAGAATTCAGGCTCAGCGTAGTTTGGAGTCTGACAAAAAGTGAGAAAGGTTTTATCCACGCTTATCCACGTCGATAAACAAAACGAACTACCGCAGATATAGCGTGGTCTTTACATAACTGCTCAATTGCTAGTCAAATGCCATCATCATCATCATCATCATCATAGTCATCATCATCATCATTATCATCATCATCATCATCATCATCATCATCATCATCATCATCATCATCATCATCATCATCATTCTCCTGCCCTTATCCCAACTTATTTGGGGTAAGCGCAACATGTATTTTTCTTCCATACTTCTCTATTAGTCGTCATCTCGGTAGTCACTCCCTTTCTAGCCATATCATCTTTCACACGTTATCATCGTTTCTTTGGTCTTCCCCTACTCGTATAGCCATCCACATTCACACTCAAAACTTTCCTGATGATATTTAAAGCACATGAGAAGTAAACACTATTACATATTGTTTCCTCTATAATTACAATCCTTGAATTAAAATAAGATGCATTGCTAAAACTGTCTTAACAACAACACCGTACAATCTCAAACGCTTAAAATTATCCAGACAAGCAAAAACAAAACCTGGATTTTGGCTGAGTGCCACTTCGGCAAGTTCGGAAACAATGTGTTCCTCCGCTAAACAAACTTCCTTTTAGCAAAGATGGCTACCGGAAGTAAGCCGGAGTGGTTGCCGCCGCAAGCAAACAGCGCTGCGGTTTCCGGTTGGCAAAAATTGTCCGTGATTTGGATTATACAATTAACTAAATGAAAACTAGCAAAGATTATGTATACTTAGTGATTTTAATGACTGTATTCATTGTAATTTAAATTTCATTCGATTCGGTCAGCAATTCAGTGTAAAATGATGTAACAGACGTTGTATTGAGACGCACAGATTAAATTTAAACCAATTAAGACAAAAGATTGGGACTAAGCAGAAGCACGTGGAGCTAACCCCATGCTCTTCGTTTACACCACCAGAGTAAATATTTTTTTTAATCGTACATTTTGTCCTCGCTTGTTATATCCATGGACTTATTTCTCTAAAAAGTCCATGGGAGTCTCTATGAATAACACGACATTGGCGAAATACACCTCAACTAGTGACACCAATTAATTAAAATTTGAATTATATTAATAAAACAAAAGATTTAAAGTCTGAAAAAAAAATTCATCGATTACCCAAAAATTCGAGTCTCTTTCTTTTTCTTTATAATCAATATTAAATCGGCATTTTAATAATTGGCGGTAATTGGCGGTTTTGTTTTTTTTTAAACATTATTTCAAGAATATAATGCACATATTGTTTTATCTCCTTGAATTAATAGGCATAATCAGGTTAGAATTATACTTTTGAACTTTGCTAAGCTCGCAATGTCGCTGAGCTTACAATCCATGACATTATCGGGGAACGGATTACTTAAAAACGTAAAATGGCGTAAAGGGCACATTTGGAGTTTAAATTTTATTGGATATACAACTTTCTGTGTAACTACAAAGGGTGTAATATTGCTGATATGAGTAAGTAAGAAGATGTTTTTAACTGAAAATTTATCTCCACGACACAGAACTTGAGTCGAGTACAGACGCTACAGTTTTTTTTTTGTTATACAGGGTGTCCCAGAAACCGATGTCGAACCCGTCTAGGGCAGAGCAGCTAAAAAGCTATCGATTTAACCCCAATGTATGTTCAGCGATTTTTACTAGTTTCGGAGATATTGATCATTTTAATCTGAATTTTTGTAATTTTCCTATATGTCCATGTCACGAAAAATCATTAATTTCATGTTTTGTTTCATAAGTTTTTAAACAAGAAGGTTTAAAAACTTAGCTGATTCGTAATGATTCTAATTATTTAAGATACCACTAAAAAACTTATTTTTTAGTAGTATCTTACATATTTTTTTCGTGACCATCACCCTCTAAAAGTACAAAAATAAACAACATTTTATCTAAAACATTGGTAAATAATTGTCAAGAAAACTCTTGCTTGGCACAAACATTGAAAATGTATCCACTCCATTGTGCAAACTGCTAACTGAGTTTCTAACTCGTTGATCGATGACTGTTACCTAACACTTGAGCTGAGAGTCGGAGGCTTTTTATATGTATCAATATAACTAACGACTAATAAGATAAACAACAACTTGTTGGTTTTTAAAGAAAATATAGTAGAAAGTTAGTGTGAAAAAATCTTTAGTTTGAGATTAATGATATAATAAATATAGTAAAAAGAGGTAGATAATGTTATAAGCACTTCGATAGTGGCCCCTTAAAACCAAGCCAATTGGTACACCTTTACTTAGTCTTGCGCCGTCAACGGAACCGTGAACTAGTCTGCAGAGCAATATACACTCGTTTTGTTTCGCTCCCGGAAATTAGCATACCATCCTGCTTTCACTTGTCATTTATGAATTAGTGTGTAATTGCAATATTTACTGATTATGTGTGCGTAAGCTGGGCCATTTTTTCACGCGGTATACTGTATAGATAACATATCTAGTATCTACCTCTTTTTATATTATATCATTGTTTGAGATTACATTAATTGTGTTAATAGTTTAAGATGGATAACCCATATCGCTTAGTTGGTACTGTTGGTATTCTACTGTGGCTTTACCTATTACGTAGGAATGTTACGGATATTGGCATTCGCATTCGCTTATGCGAATGATTCGCATCATTTTAAAAATTCTCATTGATAGCGTTCTAATTAAGACCGGACTATTTAAGACCGGAGTTACTCCTAGGGTCGAGTGGTTGGAGCCCCGCCACAAGGTTAATTTTAAGTCATTTGTGGTGAGAGTACCGACCAATCTGTCTACCTTTTTAAGGAGGAATTCTGGTCGAGCGGTGTCATATTTCGGCGATTTCTTGGACGCCGGCTAGCGGACACCGCGAAAGTGTATTAGTCGTGTTCATTTTATTATTTTTATAATTATTATGTTAGCTTGTAAGGTATTTGTAAATATGGGCCTTGTAGCCTAAAATAAAGTTTATTCTATTCTATTATATTCTGATCAATCGATGCGAATATGTGCTGGTCAATTGCTTTTTTTTAAATATTATGTCTCCCTTGAACTTTGACTTATGGTTTAAGATCCGAATAGGAGAAGATTTGGACCGGGCTGTTTATTCGATGAAAAGTATTTTATATCATATTTAATACGCTAAATAATATGTGGCGAATAGGTAGGCTGAAAAATTTCAGTCCAGTACTTATATCATTAAAAAAATAATTAAAAACGTTTTTTTTTTTTAATTGCAAATGTTTGTTTAATTGACAAATTACATACTAATCGAAAGTATGAAGTCTATAGAATATGCAAACGTGAGGTTTGGTGCCAATTACTAGTACCGACTTACCTGTTTATACCTGCCTACCCAATAGTTTGACGGGAAAAAAATATTCAAACTAACGTTTGCATATTCTATAGGCTTAATACTTTCGATTGGTATGTAATTTGTCCATTAAACAAGCTATTGTAATTTTTTAAAACAAAGTTAATTCTTAAATTTTTAGTTAATCATATACTGGACTGAAAATTTTCAGCCTACCTATTCGCTATATGTTACTTAGCATATTAAATTTGGTATAAAATACTTTTTATCGAATAAACAGCCCGGTGCAAATCGTCTCCTATTCGGATCTCCTACTATTATAACATACTGGTATGAATCATTTATTTCAGACAACTAGAATCCATATATTTGTAAGTAATAATTATGCTTTCGTAACTATGTATGTAAAAATGTTAGTTCTTAGCTACTTAGAATTACTAACAGGGCAGTGGAGATCAGCCCAGCGGCAAACAAAAGGGTTGTCAGATCTATTTTCTATTGGTATGTATTTCTGTGTATACTCATGGATCAAGTTATGATGGCTTTCGAAATCAGGGCCTGTACAGATGGACAGCATTTGAACTGCAACCGAGCTGCAAAATGGCAGTTCCAGTGTAGTTGATGTACGTACGTTTTGATGCAGTTAAGTCTACTGCATCAGAATTGCACCCAAACTGCCATTTTGCAATCCGTCTGCACCGGCCCTTAATAAAAGATGACTTGTAAATTAATTCTAAATATAGTAGCAAATAAAGGTATGTTACCGATGCTTTTAAGTAACGTTAATATACTAGTATCTTTATAATTTAAAGCAATTTTAATACTAAAACAATTTTCAAATATCGTAATATAATAAAATTCCATTGAATCAAAATAATTAGTCTCATCTACAGACATTTCAAAGTACTCAATTAGAATAAATTAACAATATAGCAGTTGCTGAACATATTTCGCTGTAACTGATTAAATTCACTATTTCATGGAAGACTGAACACTGTAATTTGATGGTAAATTACCCTTGTATTATTAGAGTATAAAATAAGTTATTTGTGAGCTTCTTAAGAATATTTTTGACTATTTTTGTAACTGGAAAGTTAGGACGTCAAAGGCTGTTCAAGTTCGTTGTTAAAAAAAACACAGTGTAAAGTTTCTCAGTTTCATTGTGTGAAATGTCTGTTGTATTTCTGGTGCCTGTCCGTAACTTTCTTTGTTGGTAGCCACTACCATCCATTTGTACAAAGTCAATGATTAATTTTAACTTAATTTATTTATTGTGCCGTGAAATGTTTGCCACTTAGCTTTGTGGCAAGCTTACTAGCCTTAAAGCTGGTAAACTAAAGTTTTAAGTAATATATAACATGTTTGTGTGTGTGTATGTGTGTGTTTATTTGCGTTAGGGTGGGTTTAGACCAAACGAGCAAATGCTTTAGAACATGTTTTGTCTTTATTAACCGACTTCTCAATTCGTCGGGTTTTTTTTTTTTTTATGTATGTTCCCCGATTACTCGAAGACCACTGGACCGATTTGAAAAATTTTTTCGTTGTTCGAATTGGTATACTTTCTAGTTGGTCCCATTGTCACCACGTCAGGATCTGATGATGGGATCATGGAGAAATCAAGAGAACTCCTCAAATATTATAGGCACACCTATAGCGATTTTGGTATTTTTCACTGTAACTCATGCATTTGCTTTTGAAAAGTACTATATGGTGAAGTGGAACTGATGATGAAGACCACAGATGGCCACCGGAACTCCTTAACGGTACCTACCTATTTCAAGGGTGGCGATAAGATATTTCGATAAAGGAAGTTGAGCGACTATGACGAAGCACATTTAGGTTTAAATATGACTATGACATTCCCGCGGCGTTGTCTGCGGCGAGCTTGAAATGTTCTATAGTTTCTTATTAATATTTAGAAGTGGAGCTACGTAACAGCATAAATAGGATCACTAAAAAGTATAAAATAAAATAAATGTTTAAAAAAAATGGGTCAGTCCAACTGAAGTCTGCTTTTGGTTAAAATATTGTTGGACGCCGACTTCAGTTGGACTGACCCATTTACCTACCATTTTAAAGAAGTTATTTTTTGCTTTTTGAAGGCGGTTTTTTGTTTTTTTTTAACATTTATTTTTTACTAAGGAAACGTAAGAGACAATGCCATAGAATTCTTGTTCGTTCGCTTGGTCTAAACCAACCCTTATAATTGTTTTATTTATTAATATAGGTAGTTGAATATTAATGTACGAGTACGTTTTTATGTCCCTCTTAAAAACTATAAGCCCTAGGTAATTGATTGTTAATGCTAAATTATGAAAATAAATGACTCTAATAGATTAGTAAAAAACACTGTAAATGCCAGTTTTATGAGACTTACTAGTAGATGTTTCAAAAACCAAAATCAATAACCTAGCATAGTCTGTTACTGGGAATTTGATCTGATTAGTTGGTCGGTTCGAGCGTTTTTCTCTTATGTAAAAACCTAGTACTTAAGTATGTGTGTTGTGATTATTGAAGTTTAAAATTAAGTGTGCAATATTTTAAGTAAATACTTGTTACATAATTATAATGATAAATAAATTTTCTACATGTTCACCTCAAAGTTACTCAAAAATGTATCTGATTAGATGAAAAAGTTGACATTTATAGTCTTATTAAATAATTAGAGGATCTCCAACTGAATCGTCATCAAGGCAATCTAAATCAAAATTTTCTAATTCAGGCTCCGTCCAGAAAAAAAAACAACACACGAGAAAAGAACTTATTACATTAAAAAAAAACGGATTAAGTAATTTAACTTCACCCTCGTAAGCTGAATGTTAAAAAGCAAAACCCAATCTCTTAAGTAAATTTAAGTTACCTATTTGATATACAAAATTAAATTAATTAATTAATTGTATAATTAAATACAAAAAAGTGTACAAAATTTGCAAAATTAAGCCAAGAATCATTCGCGTATAATTTTTTTCATAAATAAATTAACCCATCAAAGCTTTAACGTACACAGTTTGTTTTTTATATACGTAGGTTACTCGTAACTAGGGAGCGGATGATCGAAATAGGTACCTACATATTTACCTATAGTTGGCGAAACGTCGCGAAACGTCATGTAATTATGACATGTTAGTGCGGAATCGGGTTTTTAAAATGTATTTATAATATTTTTAATTGTAGTTTTTCAGTATTACGTTTAACCCATAGTTTAAAAGAAAACAAATTACAACGCAAATCTGAGCAAGTTTTTAAATACCCAAATAAATAATAATATGTACCGACTCGACACCAAATAGATGGAAATAACAGCAATGAAAAATAATAAAATATTATATAAAGTCCGCATCCTGCAACTACTACTATAACCAACAACACCGCCACGAAACTACCTATGTAAATATGTAGGTACCTATCCTTTCCCTACTTTCCTATACTATAAGTACTATAACACAAGAACAAGTTTAAACACCCATAATAGGTATGAAGCAGGTATCTGTATCTATTTTATCGTGCTTACAAACAAACAACATAAATCAAAGTAAAGCCCATAGGTACCCACATTCATTAGATGCTTATTACTGTCCAGAAGAAAATTGCAATATAAATAGGAGAGCATAACAATTGTTAACGCATTAATAGTATCTAACTACCTAAACAAAGCAATTTTTATTTCAAATTTAAATTCAGAGAAAAAGTTTAATAGTAAACAATAAGTCAGTACATATCTTGATAAAGCGTCTGCAAGAATGAGTTTGCTCCTATAACTATTTCGACCAATGATATAATATAGTAAAAAGAGGTGGATATGTTACATGCACTTCGATAGTGGCACCCTAAAACCAAGCCAATTGGTACACCTTTACTTAGTCTTGCGCCGTCAACGGAACCGTGAACTAGTCTGCAGATCAACATACACTCGTCTCTGTTTCGCTCCCGGAAATTAGCATACCATCCTGCTTTCACTTGTCATTTATGAATTAGTGTGTAATTGCAATATTTACTGATTATGTGTGCGTAAGCCGGGCCATTTTTACACGCGGAATACCGTATAGGTAACATATCTACCTCTTTTTATATTATATCATTGATTTCGACTCATTTTGGTAAAGCTTTAACAAACAAAAACACATCGTTCAGCGCCAGAGCAAAGTTAGTGACTGTTCGGCGCGCGTTGACGACCCTTCTCCCCAAGCAACGCCCCGCGCACCTCACAGCTCGCCCCGCAGCACTCCTTATGCATCGACTTGCTAGATTTTCTGTAAGAGTAAATTACAAATTCTACAATACTGAATAGATCGTTTCGTAAATCTAAAACCTAGTATGAGTAATTCACCCACCAAATTAACCTATCGAGTGCTATTTAACAAAATACAAAAACCTAGTAAGTGCAAATTCCAAAATCAAAAACCTAGTATAAGCCGTCCGTTTCATAAATCAAAAACCTAGTGTGAATAATTTCCCAATTCAAAAACCTAGTTCGCGCTTTTTAACAAATACAAAAACCTAGTAAGTGCAAATTCCAGAATCAAAAACCTAGTATAAGCCGCAGTTACTAATTGTTTGGATTGTGATATGTAACTCGCTAGGATTTTGATTGTGGTATCGACGAGTAGCAGATGGAGTTGCTAGGTTTCGGGGGTCTCATATCTTCGAAACTAAGCGCGATAGAATTATGGGTGTTTTTGCATTACACGCAGCACTAAATTTAAAGATGTGTGGTGTAAAAAAACGATTTTTGACAAATTTGGCTCTTGCTAGGTTTTGGTTTGGGACAGCCGAGATGGGTTCAGAAGCCGACGACTTGACGACAAAAATGGCGGCAAAACAAATTTGTGTTGTCAGTGTCGAGAATATGATATTTATTTTTAAATCATACACAAACTAATAAAGTCCCTATTCTCATATCGTTCGAAATGAAAGTCGTACGTTATTGTTCTATAAAATATACCAAGTTGGCGTTTCAATTGGTACTAGAATTGGGCCTATTTCAATTGTGTTAATTTTGGAAGATGTTTAAAATCCGAAACTCATTACTTAATAATGTTCAAAAACGTAATGTTAAAATTACGTTACAGCTGTCATTGTTGTCATCTACTACCACAGGTAATGCTGGTCATTGCCAACGGGTTTTGAACGCATAATTAGAGGACTGGAAACTGGAAAGGACGAGGCATCAACATAAATGGCGAGTACATCACTCACTTTCGATTCGTTGACGATATCGTAGTCATGGCTGAGACCATGGAGGACCTCAGTGCAATGCTCGCTGACCTCAGTGGAGTTTCCGACCGAGTTGGCTTGAGGATGAAAATGGACAAGACGAAAGTCATGTTCAATGTCTATGTCGCGCCAACTCCCGTGATAGTCGGAGGCTCTCCGCTCGAAGTTTTTGACGACTATATTTACCTGGGACAAACGGTCCAGTTACGTAGGTCCAACTTTGAGAAAGAGGTCACTCGTCGAATCCGACTCGGCTGGGTTGCGTTCGGGAAGCTTCGCAGTACCTTTTCGTCCAAATTACCGCAGTGTCTGAAGTCAAAAGTCTTTGACCAGTGTGTGTTGCCAGTGATGACTTACGGATCTGAGACGTGGGCGCTAACAGTGGGCCTTATAAGGAAGCTCAAAGTCACTCAGAGGGCTATGGAGAGGGCTATGCTCGGGGTTTCTCTGCGTGATAGAATCAGAAATGATGATATCCGCAGTAGAACTAAGGTTACCGACATAACCCGAAGAATAGCCAAACTTAAGTGGCAGTGGGCGGGGCACATTGCTCGCAGGACTGACGGCCGATGGGGCCAGAAGGTTCTTGAGTGGCGTCCGCAGACTGGGAGACGAGCTGTAGGTAGGCCCCCAACAAGATGGAGTGACGACCTTGTAAGGATCACGGGAACGCGATGGATGCAAAAAGCACAAGACCGGTCTGAGTGGAGAGCCTTGGGGGAGGCCTATGTCCAGCAGTGGACGTCTTTCGGCTGACATGATGATGATGATGATGATGAATTAGATGACTTATGATTATGTGTGTAGATAAATACCTTGTTTCCACCATCACCCTCACATAAACACAAACTCACATAACATTCATAGACTATTATAAATGCAGTGTGTACGTGCTATTTAGAAACGACATTGCTTTCAAAGCTTATAAGAATACCACTCTAGTATAATTCGTATTACATGTCAGGGGTAGGCGCAGGTAAAATCAAACAGAAATTGATATAGTATTGGACAACCTAACCTTTTGTTGTACAGTTGAGTTCATAAATAATGTGTACACTTTAGTACGTTGTCACTTTAATTGCTGTGATATTTTTTGAATGGCAGTTTAAACATGACATTAAATAGACAAAGTACTAAAGTGTACACATATTTATAAACTCGACTGTATAGTTGTTTTATCTCACAAAAGAGGATTTGCCGTACTGGTGTGTGTAGATGCACGGGCACGTCTCGTGTAGTCATGTTACAACTACAAGTATGGCAAACTCAACACAACGAACTGTACTCTATTTCGCAGTACAACCAAAGTATTTATCGTGTACTCGGTTGTGAATCGCTACCACACTCTCGAATAAGAAATACACCGTGCCCGGGACGTACCCGAAGGATTTTAACCATCGACTCTAGATCCTATTTGGAGTATATAATGTGGTATAACATGTAGTCCGATAACGCATAATTTCCAAGATTTTTATTATTTAAAAAACAATTCCATAGTTAATTTAATTTGAACTCTGTCACCTCAACCTAAAGCATTATTTATTAACAAAGAAAGATTCATGTTGTAAGTAGCAATATCATCAACGTACAACATAAATTTATTTAATCAATTTCTTAGTAAATAATCCTTAAGTTAAGGTGACAGAGTTCAAATTAAATTAACTAGGAATTATTTTTTAAATAATAAAAATCTCGGAAATTATGCGATATTTGACTACATGTTATACCACATTATATACTCCAAATAGGGTCTAGAATCGATGGTTAAACTCCTTCGGGTACGTCCCGGGCACGGTGTATATTGATAGGTGCATGAAATAGTGTACTCTCGTTTTACAGTAATATGATAATTTAATTAAAAAAATGTCTTGAATGTTAATCATTATAATTGTTTTTATCGTGGATCAAACCTGTGACCCCGACACTTACGGCCAAACGCTATATTTAAACCGCGGACAGATAAGTAAGTCTTATCTGTTCGGGTAAAAATTTGTCATTTTCCCATACATTTAGTGGTGGTAGGACCTTGTGCAGGTTCCGTCCGGATCGCTACCACCATCTTATCCATTAACACACCGCCAAGCAGTAGTGTTCGCGTTGCTGTGTTCCGGTCTGGGGATAAGACAACCGGTGACATTACTAGCATAGAGGCATTCCATCTTAGTCCTCAGGGTTGGCAACGCATTTGAAGTCTTAGGATTGCAGTTTTGAGATTATAGTCTTGAGATTTCAAATGTCTATGGGTCTCAGATCCCACTTATCATCAGGTGGCCTAGCTACAAAACGTGTCAAATTTCTTCCAGTAAAATCCGAAGTAAGCCAATAATGGACACTTGATTCTTATTTTACAGAAGATAAGGGTTATTCATTTGTTTTGCAACAATCAATTCAGGACCTTATGAAATTTGAATTAAGAGTGAAGTGTGCATTACTGGTGCCTGTCAGCTAAAAGTGTCCATCATAGGTGCCGTCACCCTATAGGTTTCGGCCATAAATAAACTTACTGGATCGCTTATCTTATTACTAAGACAATTCAACAAGTAACATACCGTTTGTAACACAGAAGCATAATAGTGGTTTTGTATTTCAGTAACTAAATATTTATCTAGGTCCGGCTTTCAGTTACACTTAGAAAAAAGGGCGTAAGTGTCCTCATAATATCTATGCAATTTTCAACCTTAGTTTGAGAACTGAATGGTTCAATTTGCTATACACAGAATTGAAGATAGTCCCTTTTAAGTTGTAGCTAGGGATTTATAGCGGGGTCCTAAAAACACAGATTTTAGATGTATGCTCTCACTGGAGGCGAGAACGTCTACTTGTTTTCGTTGCTAGTTTGTCGAGTAAACAGCGTTGTGGAGACCTCAGGGCCCGTACCATGGTTGCTTTTATCGCGGTGGTTAAAGCTTTCGTCACTCTCGCACAGACTTACTGATCAGAAAGTGACAAATGTTTTATCCACGCTTATCCACGTCGGTATACACGACCAAATTAAACCGCAGGAAGCAGGACGAGACTACTATAAAATAAGAATAAAATTGACTCTTCTGATTTTTTCTAAGAGCAATGCAACTTTTATAAAAAAACGGTCAAGTGCGAGTCAGTCTCGCGCACCGAGGGTTCCATATTTAAGATAATATGCTTGGTAACCGCTAAAGAAAATACTCAATTTGTTATGAACTTTATGTACTATGCAATAAGGTCCATTTTGACTAGCCTAAATTCTAATTCAGATTTTTAAGGTTTTTTGGTTATTTTTAAAAAAATGTAAATAATGAAGACTTCATTTTATTTTTCCCTTAAAATATAAATAATTATGTATACGTCAGGATTTTTTCAGATTTTTAGGTCCATAAACTTCGGAGATAAGGGGGGGGGAACGGTCATTTTTTGTAAATTTTTGGCTATAAATCAAAAAATAATCACAGTTTTGTTTTAAATAGTTTTGAGATGCCAAAATGTAACCCTTTCATATGACACCTCATTTGCTAGCATTGCATAGCATTTGTAGTTGCTGAGAAAACCTGCTGTGACATACAGACAGACAGACAGACAGACAACGAAGTCTCACCATAAGGGTTCCTTTTTTACCATTTTGGTACGGAACCCTAAAAAAGGGGTAAGAGTTTGTCAAACCATGCTCAGTGTAGGGTTTCGACGCCAAAAACTATAGGGTGTCCTGACTTTTTACCAAATCATCATTTGACAAACTATATCATTTTACAAACTTTCATTTCGTAAAGATTATGCCAGTCTTCCACTGGTACAATTTGAGAGGTTGAGAAAAACTGAATAACTAATATTGGTATTATTATTATAAAATTATTGGTATTATTATAAGCTGTGTGGTTGCCGGCTTAGAATAGTACCACTCCATGCCTTCCCGTGGATGTCGTAAGAGTCGACTAAGGGAATAAAGGCTTGTAGTACTGTTAGGCGATGGGCTTGCAACCTGTCTCTAATACACTGATAAACATCTTAGCCTGATTATGCAAAATGTGGTTACAGAATTAACAACAAGCTTTTAGAGTTGGTGGCAATTCTGTAGCTCTGCCTACCCCAAACTGGGAATAAAGGCGTGAGTTTATGTATGTATGTATGTATTATAAAATTGATGGTACTTATAACATTAATGAAGAACCCTTTTATACATTTGCATATGCGTATAGTCGATATCTTTGACAATTGAATATTTTTGTAGAAATATGTATGAATTCCTCCCTTATAGTGTCATTCACTGGGACATTTACCTTAAATAACAGCTATCAACACATAAACATTTTTATAGTGTTAAGATGTACCTCGAGCATGATAGGAATTGAGTTGAAATTTTATTTTAATTTTATTATTAGTTTTTATATCTTTTTATTGTGCAATTTTCGACTTTATAAATTCATCTGTTATTATAAACATTTGCACTGCATGCAGGCTGGATACGCTTTACCCAAAACATGTAACACCTTTATGACTGTATTCCAGCAAATAATCGCATTTGGATTTTGATTTTGATTTTTAAAAATCAATAGACAATACGGTACCCCGTCAAAATATCAATATGGTTTTCAGCCCGTAGTATAGAAGCTGAGGTTTTTTACAGGAAACCCTAAACGTTTATTACACAAGTACCTATTAAACTTGTGACGAGCACAGTTTACTTTAGCCATCTTTTTTTCCATTACTTTTTAGTAAAAAAAAGTACCCAGCTATTGACAGTTGCGACGACACGACGAATCTAACGATAACTCGCTTGTCGAAATCGGGCCATCCGTTCAGCCTCTACAACAACAAAGATCCATTAAAATATTTGTATATTACCTTCCATTTTCGGCAGTTGAAAATATGAGCACACCAATATTGTTTTTTCAAAATACCCGTTTATTTTAGTACCCATTGGCTCTCGTTTAGTCTGCCCAGACTTTTTATAGCCCGATCAGTCTTACGGCATCTGTGGCCGTGTCTATCAATGTCCTGCTTTTCAAAAATAGAATACAAAATGGTTTTCGTTTTTCCAACGGGTGGAATGATGTATTGGACGGTTCGAATTTGGAGAGAAATACGATGCGTCGGTCAATGACCTCGGTTTCGGCTTTACAAATTTTATGGACAATTGATACTCTTAACGCTTAGAAGTTTTTGGCTTGTAGTTTATTCGTTTAATAAAATATGGTACAATTAACAATGTTAATTTGCTATACCTACAAAGTGGAAAAAGAACTCCACAAGGACGGTAACTTATTAAATATTAATACATAGAGGGCGCTGATATCAATCGCCATACACATTTTTTTCGATGACGGTCGCTATCACACGAAGACAACTTATGTTTTCAAAAATAAAAGTAAGTGTTATTGTCCCTAAATATGTAAAAAACGCGCTTCGCACAAAAAAATAAAGCTTTTGTTCACCAGAAATAATGTGGGATTGTAATTCTGCCCTCCTAAGCAAAAATGCAATAACTAAATTCAATAGTCAAAGCAGATTCAACTCTCTTCTGTTTGTAACTAGGTTGCAATTTCTACAGATGTTTTGTCTGAGATATCGCCATTATGCTTAGTAGGGCAGAATTGTGAAAGAATTTTTCAAATCAGTGTAGTAGTTTCGGAGCCTGTTCAATGAAAACAAACAAACAAAAAATCAAATCTTTCCTCTTTTTAATATTAGTGTAGAAGTGTAGAAGAACCTGACCGACATATCAACGTACAGTCCAAACCTCTGGGTCTAGAGATTCCAAATTTAGCACGTGGGCTCCTTATAAGGTATAAGGTGTAGGGTACACTAAAGCTGGGCATTCACGACCGCTCCTATAAGCCGAATAGAGCAGCGCCGCGCCAAAATCGATCCATGAATCGTCAAAACTGTAGCGTTTAAAAGTACTTGGCGCGGTCCGTTGGATTTCCAAATGGACGGAAAGCCAACGCGACGCGCCAACGCGCAATCCGACTGGAACTATCCTGAATGTCGAAATTCAACGTTGAGACACGCCACGCCTCCACGACAAGCCAAATGGCGTCGTCGTGAATGCATTCTTTGTCTGCCATTTTCTAATCAGTTTGCTCAGTGATGTCGCACCGTTGAGGATTGGCGTGGCGCGCCCGTGAATGTAGTCAAAATAATACGCCCATCCAGTTGTCCACACTCTATCTGTCGCCGAGACAAACGGCGCGTCCGTGAATGCACAGCTTAAGAAAGTATTGACCCCCAACGGGAAGAAAAAGGGGGAGCAGCGGGAAACTAATTCTACGAGTACGAAGTTGTGGGCGTTCTCTAGTTTTCCATATTTAATAAGTGGCCGTCCTTGTGGAGTTCTTTTTCCACTTTGCAGGTATAATATAATATAAATAATAGCTTTAGATTCTTTTTTTATATATTCCAAACAATAAGCCATTAATCCAAAACTAACCGATGTACGGGTGCGAAACGAGCAGAACTTTAATAGCTTTATTTAATACGAGTTCGATTGTTCGGGCCGAAAGCGAAAACTGGTCATTATCCAAAATGCGCGCCTCCGATTATCTGACACAGTGCTCTGTAGAACGCAGTAAAAGAAGAATAATTTAAAAACATAATTGGTTACAGTTTTTTACAGCCATAAACTGAGCATTTTATCTTTAACTTTTATCTTCAACTCGCTTCAAAAAGAATCACTTATAAGAGAATAATAACACATTCAAATATCAACTGAAAAAACTAACGATTAATAAATGTTATTACTCGTTCAATGAATACCTAAATGACGATTTTCAAAATTTTCAATTTTAGGTGCAGTCCTACTCTAATACTGCAGTGCCCATCAGGGCTCATAATGAACTATTGTAATATTATAGCTATTAATTAACTAAGACTTTATTGTAACATTATGATATTTCTATAAATTACTGATTACTGAGACAAGTGTACAGAGTTTTAATTTAATTGATCAACCTCTTCCACCATCCTACTCCATCATCAGATTGGCTCTTAAACAAGTTTATATTATTTTCTATGTCATCTGGGGATTATCACGACATGGCTAATCAATTTACGGTGAGAGAAAAAGACAGCCGTGTTACTGCTATAGCTGTCTCTTACACTCATCCTTAATTGAATAGCCTAGCCATGTTATGCAACCCCCAGATTTGTGCTTCATTAAATGACAGTTAAGTGGTCGAAAATGGATTACAAAATCTGAACCAAAACTTCTGAAGCAGACAGGCATAAAATAACGATGTTAAAATAAACGATTGTAAAAACAAATTGAATGGGTAAAGCCACACATAAGGAAATATTTTTAAGGAAAAAAAAACTATTATAATTACTTTATTGTCTGGTAAGGAAAGGTATATTGCGCGTGTGCAGGCCTCGACAGTATGCGCCGCCAGCCACCATAAGGGTGCGGCTCCACTGAGGCGGAGACGAGAGGAGCGGAGCGCAGCCTAAAGCCGGAGCCCCACTGCTGCGCACGCTACGCACGGATATGCTGTACACGTCGCCCACGTGGGTCCATTGATCTGGATACGTGTGTGAACATTTTCACAGCAACCAATGAACGCACACGTAAAACGTGTGGGCCACGTTGGTCAGCTGCGTGTGTCTACATTTCCCACTGCGGGCCACGCACATCCACGCGCTCGCGGGTGGTGCGACGCCCTTGAAGCCACCTTTCCACTGCAACACACGGGCAGCGTGGGTCGCGGTGGGGCTTTGCCTGCCACGCGCGCTAGCGTGTGCGTTGCAGGCACTTCGGAACAGACCACGCGTGTATCAGTGACGTCATTTCGTGCGCAGCGTGCTCGCGGACTACTGTGGAAGTATCTAACTACATTTTCATACAAAGCGTTTTTAAGCTTGACCGTGCGCAGCAGTAGGGCTCCGGCCTAAGCCAACACGGCAGGACGAACTTTTTTTTTTTAAATCTTAATTAGCAGTCATGCTACACGTATTAATTAGTAATGAGAAAACGACATACAGAAGAACTTACAAGGTACCTAAAGCGTAGTCTACACTTGGACTGAGTTTAAGGTGACAAATGTCTCCAAGTGCCAACTGGCTGATGCGTAGAAACGCGACTCAGAGGTGTAAAAAATATCAAGTTGGCTGTCTCTGTCTAGGATGTCATTTAAAAGCTTCAGGGCCCGGTGCAGTGGAGAGTGAGCTAGTGCGCGGGTGCGCGCCCCGCCGGGACAGCGAAGAGTGGGCGACGGCGAGGGCGGAGTTGTTGGTTCGACATGGATGGTGCCCGTAGAGAGATTAGAGGCAGAAGAGACACGTTACTGATTTGCCCTCGTATGAGCTGAAAGAAGTATTTAATCAGGGACATGTCTCTCCTAATTTTAATTGATACTATGCCAATATAAAACTAGGTAATAGGATCTCACTTACCATTTCTGTTTTGTCATTATTAACACAACGTCAATATAAACTGATATCTTACGAGCGACTGTTCTGAAACGTAAACTCCAAAGTACACTACACTCAAGCATTATTGATATCCGATTCCAATACGAAACAAATAGACAGTTGGGGGAAACTAGTAGCACATTCAAAACATCGCTTGAAACGCTTCCAAATAGTAAAGTTCGAGGAATAGATTTTGCATTTGCTCTAATTTAGAGGGTTAGTGGTTTTTTATACATTGTTTTAAGGGAGGACTCATTTGAAGGAAAGAAAGTCTAAACAAACTTGAAAAAACCATAAACGAAAAATATAATTCTATTTCGATGTTTATCAAAGAAAATTAGAGTTAACCAAACTTTTGATTTTTGCATAGTAATAGGCCACTCAGTTCATCTTTTCATTATTCGGAACATATGCAGTTGAAAACAAAAGTAATATCGTCTCAGAAAAATGAGAACCCAGTGGACTAAAAATATTACCAATAATAAAGGCAGCTAGTCGCGAGCTGTTGGTGAGTGCCGACACCACGGACCTGAGTGTTTCCGAGAATCCTGTGCCTCACCTGACGCTTGCCTTCACCGGCCGGCTGCGGTGTACAATGACGAGGAACAGACCCTCACCTCTGGCTTGTCTTTCTGGGCCGGTTAGAGTGGAGTCGCAAAAGCTATATGCTCGAAGGCCGATGTGTTGCATAAGTGGTGAGTGGGCATCTTATGGTCGTTTTAAATCCAGAAGCACCTCTCAACCTTAGCCACTCTGGAACTGTTGCCTTCCTGCTGCTATGTATTCCGCCTACCATGTCAACCAAAGTAATTAGCATTGGCCAGACAGGCGCCATAGTTTCATCAACATCCTAGTTCACCAATCCATATCAGTTCATTTATGGAGCCTATGATTAATGTTCCCATCCTTCTTAACCCTTAATTTGATTTTGTCCGGTGGGACGGACAACTCATAAAAAAAATTATATCAGTTTACTAAGTCATATTTATATCTCTTGCTATATGAAAATCGGTAGATAAATAAATGTTTTTTGGTAGAAAAATAATATTGAAGCATTAAAACCATAATAATGCGAGTTGTCCAACTAAATGTCACAGAGTCGGACGTCAATTGTTTTTATTGAAGAATTAATGCGTTTATCTTTTGTTTTTTACTATAAAAGCATGTGTGTTTGTATCAAAACAATAAACAATGTTATATTATTGAAACATGAAGGTGTAATACTAGTGCATTTTACAACTTTTTCTCATTTCAAACTTCCTCTGAATGTGTTGTCCGCCACACCGGACAACGCCATAGATTCAATGACTTATATAAATTACTGGTTGTCCGCCGTGGCGGACTTTGCCAAAGTTGTAGACTGATGAGTTACAAATAAGATTTTTAAAAAAACTTCAAAATATGAATATTTGTATGCGTGTACTGAAATCTGAGCTTAAAATTTTCATTTCCTTTAAACCAGTGAATGGTGTGGGACCATTCTGCAATTTTTTTACGCAAATGACATGCAACGTCTGAGTCAGGTGAAGCTCCTGCTGATGAAAATTAGTCATAGAATATGCCTCCGTGAGATTCAGTTAATTATCTATGTATGATTAACTTCTTTGCACAATACACTTTAATTATACATATAATATGTAAAAACGGCGGACATAATCCTACGGTACTAACTTACAAACAAACGTTTGATCTAAAAATTTCGTCGCGCGTTAATTTGCTTCATTACTAACAGCTTCTTTGGCATCACTTTTATGATGCCTTGCTATTTAAAATATTACCCAATTTAATAACGAGGTACAAAATTACGATCCGGCATGCAGTCTTGAAGTAATATGCAAGATATGGACGATTCTTTGAACAAATAAAAATTACAATATTCTGTCTATTTCATCATTTCCATCTTTACCTACACTGACAAACGCAACGAGAAAAACTCGATCAAGGGACCCCAACGTCATCAGCAAAACACGTAAATTTGTAGAAAGTATTTGGAAATCCTAAATATTTATTTAGATCCCCCTAAAATTCATTTCTCATGCGCCTTTGAAGATGTCTAAATGTACCTCACGAATTTTAATTTTAGTCATTAATATCCACGGATCAAAAAAGTATTACAAAGTTCGCACACAACACTGTCAATTTACGCTTTCATAGTTTCATACAACATAAATAATATGCCAAAGTAACGTTATTTTAACATTTTCTTCCCTTTTTATGTAGGTATTTCTTTTATATCTAATAATTTGGCATTGTCCGGCACGGCGGACATATAATAATATCCCGCATATTTGGCAATGTCCGGTGTGACGGACATAGTTTTTCTCAAAATCTAAAAAAACTAGATTTTTTTAAATATTTTTTCTGTACTCCTGTAACTTCTATTAACCAACATATGTAATAAAATTTGTAATTTTACGGTATCGAAGTCTCTGCCAAATTAAGGGTTAAATAGTCTTACACTAACCGGTAACCAGCGGTTCGACCAGTGTGTTCTGCCAGTTAAGACGCATGGGTGTAAAACATGGAATCTGACCACGGGGCTAATTCAAAAGCTCAAAGTTACCCAGCGGAAAATGGAACGCAAGATGCTCGAATATCCCTACGAGATAAGGTCAGGAAGGAGATCATATGGGCACCGTGTCGCCAGGCTCAAATGGACATGGGCGGGTCACCTATTTCGTAGGGATGACAACAGATGGAGTAAATGCGTTGCAGTCTGGAGGCCCTGGGTAGGAAGGAGATGTATTGGCAGACCACCGGCTCGATGGTCCGATGATATTAGAGAGAATCATCATCATCATCATCATCATTTCAGCCTATTGCAGTCCACTGCTGGACGTAAGCCTCCCCCAGGGTTCGCCACAAGGCCCGATCTCCCGTTTTCGCCATCCAGTCACCACCAGCCACTTTTTTCAGGTCGTCGGTCCATCTGGCTGGAGGGCGTCCTACGCTACGCTTGCCGAGCCGTGGTCTCCACTCGAGAACCCGTCTACTCCACCGATCATCGGTTCTGCGACAGATGTGATGTGTTAGAGAGAATGCTGGCCCTCTATGGACCAGACTAACTCAAAATAGGGCAAAATGGAAAAGAATTGGAGAGGCATATACCCAACAGTGGGCGTATAAATAAAATGCTGCAGAAGAAGAAGAAGAAGAAGAGAAGAACCGGTAGTAGCCCGTGGGAGCAAACTTCTATAGTTTGAACTCAGGGACAATCGATGGTTGGTGATCCATCAATTTACTAAATTAAACTTGTCTAAAGGGCCTCTGTGTGTTGGGTTCGGCTCCAAGTACGCCTTCCAAAGGTCCAAAACTCCCATAGTCCCGTGATTGGTAAAAACATTTTTATAATAAAAAGTAATAAACGAGATGTCAATTTAATTAATTTATCTCTGGAACGGAGACGTAAGACGTACAGCCAGTCAACGTTTGGCTAGAACATACAAGCAAATTGATTAGATCCAATGCCTTGCCTACAGACTAATTCCCAGAGACGAGATACCCGAATTCCAAGTAACACCGAAATAGGTTTACGTTACAAATAAACATGTTTGCTTCGAACGATACACGCTCGGTTGCACAGACGTTCATCAAATTAAATGTCGCCTTAAATCACGTTCTGTCGTTTTGTACACCATTTTGTTGTTGACCTAATTGGGCATCAGTAGTAATGAAAGTTTGTAGAATTACGAGTAAATGACTAAAGACACTAAATTAAGGTCTGTGAAGATATTTGTTAAACTTGAATTGAGGTAATACCGTTCTAAAAATCATATTCCTCTTAAGCACAGTCTGACTTGAATACCTAAAAAATCCCGCCTATGTACTAAAAAAACAATTGGTAATTACACAAAAAAACCTGTAGGGTCGAAGGGTATCCGTAAGGACTCTACTAATATTATAAGATAAAACACCTCTAAGAAAGTAATAATAACTCTTATAATATAATTATAAAAGAATACAGGATAAGAGGACTTTACTTTAAATGTACCAACTATAGTCTCTTTCATCTAGGATGATTCCTGTGACAGCCGTATTTCGTAATTTCAATCACTTAACTATTATGTAATATACTCACATGCGAAGTACTTAAAAATAGGCGATTAATTTAAGTTCCTGAATGGCGTCACTAGGTGTGTACCAATGTAGTTATAGTCATAGTCATTCATTCAAGGTAACAATATACATTGCATTTGAAATCAGATAATTATACAAAAAAAATATGTAATCATAAAATTAATACTCGCTACTTATTACTACATTAACTCCATATTTCAATAATACATTGAAATAAATTAAAATAAATAATAACAATATCATGTCTAACCTTTCCAAGTTATTCATTAAATTCATTAAATTCACTTATTTTTATTGCTATTCTGACAAAATTCCTCCACCGAGTAGAAACACTTCGTCAACCGGTTCAGGCTCGTGACGGACTTCAATTCAGAGGGTAACTTATTAAAGAAAGCAATTGACTGATAACCCGCAAAGGGCTTGACAACCTTGAGTTTTGTATTTATTGTCTGTGGTAAGTCCATTCTTCTAGTTGCCAGGCGCTTTCTGTAGTATTTACATAAAGTTAAAGAAACAAGTTTAATACGTGTTTATTTATGAGCTGTCACAGGAATCATTTTAGATGAAACAGGGCGTAGAATGAAATACATTTTTAACCGACTTCAAAAAAAGGAGGAGGTTCTCAGTGAGTCGGGGTTTTTTTTTTATGTATGTTCCCCGATTACTCGAAGACCACTGGACCGATTTGAAAAATTTTTTCGTTGTTTCAATTGGTATACTTTCTAGTTGGTCCCATTGTCAGCATGTCAGGATCTGATGATGGAATCTTGGAGAAATCAAAAATTTTTTGTTACATTTTTAAATTTCGTTAATTTTAAACAACAGTGTGTCCCAAATGTAAAAGGCACCCGGGTTAATGAAAAGCGCCTGGGCCCCAAACTCTTCTATTTAACACCTCAACTCACTGATTCGATTTATCGACCAACTTTCGAAATGAAGAGTTCCTCCTTCCCCGCTCTGTATTATGGACGGAACAATACATTAAGAACTTGGCTTTCAGACAATTATCTGCTTAGAAATTGGATTTGGTTGGGAATTATAATAATTTTGAATGAGGTTAAGTTAATTTGGAGATGATGATCGTTTTACGCGTGGCGTTTGGTTTAGAAAGGGTTTATTACAAGTAAGATTTAAGTTTATTTACCATCTTGAAAGGCACAGTTACATGGCATTTTTATCTTCTTAAGCCTTTATTTTTTTTAGGAAAATAAAATCCTCGGAGATAACTAGTTATACTGGAGGAAAGAAAGCTTCACATAATATAACCAGTTATCTAGCCACGTATACCTCCAAGGAACAATAGTACATGTGCGGTATTTAATGAATAAATTATATTTATTTACCAAATAAGTCACAGTATAATGTAATTTATGAATCTGTATGATGAAAATCATAACTTATGGTGATAACCGCTTTAAAATCCGTTGCTTAGTTTGAAAGATCTAAAAGTACATACAGAGGGACAGACGGCGGGAAACGACTACTTTTACCAAATTAATTACTTTGTTTTTAATATACGTAATTGTTTTTGTTGTCGTTTACAAACAAATTCTATAGCTGTTGTATATACTATTGCCATATGTAATCTTTATTGAAACTTATTATTTTGTTTTAGAGCTAGTAATTCGAGCTACGGGTGCAAAACCTCGCGCCACCAATCAGGCCTTGTACCTTGTAGGTTCACCTAATGCATTGTTTTTAATTGTAAAAATCCATCTACATACATACATAAACTCACGCCTTTATTCCCAGTTTGGGGTAGGCAGAGCTACAGAATTGCCAACAACTCTAAAAGCTTGTTGATAATTCTGTAACCACATTTTGCATAATCAGGCTAAGATGTTTACCAGTGTATTAGTGACAGGTTGCAAGCCCATCGCCTAACAGTACTACAAGCCTTTATTCCCTTAGTCGACTCTTACGACATCCACGGGAAGGCATGGAGTGGTACTATTCTAAGCCGGTAACCACACAGCTACAAAATAAAATCCATCTATAACTAACGATATTAGCATTGCTAATGTTATCAATATCAACAAGACGCCACGTTTGATTGTTTCTTAAAGAATCAATTTCACTTTGGATTGCCTTTAACCATTTATTTGTATCCGGCCGGTTAAAAATGTCATCAAAAGTTATTGGCAATGGAAATAACTGTTCAGAACACAATGATAGATTCGGTAAATACAAATCTGGGTCATTTTTACCTGACTGCCGAAGGAGGGTTATTAATGTGTAATGGAAAGAAGATGAAGACATTCTAGAAACTAAATCATAATTCCCTAAAGCTTTTTAAAGCAGTATCATTTGAATAATGAGGTAGGTATACGTTAAAGAGGTCATCATTCACTCTGACTGAGGACGAAGTTCTGGCTGCAGTAAATCCTGAAAACGTGTGATGCAAGCACAATACGTCTGTGATTGATGTTGACTCAAATCTCTTGATTTATGATTGTTTTTTATGAGGAATATTATTTTGTTGCGTTGTTTTAAAGAATTTTGTGGTGAGAAACATGTTGTAACGAAGAACAGGTTTGAATACCATCTGTAAGTCATTGGGATTTCTTTGGATTTATTCATTATGGTTCTAATAGCTACATTGTTTGGTTTCTTTTTAACTCACAAAAGCAAAAAGAGGGGTGCGATAAGTTTGATCGGTCTGCGTGTGTGTGTCTGTCTATAGCACCGTAGCTCTTAAGCATGTGAACCGGTTTGGAAACGGTTTCTTTTTTTGAATGCAGGTTTTCTAGCGGTAAGTTTTAGCTAGGTTTAATGGAAATTGGTCTTGCCGTTTAATAGATATTAGCTCTGAAGATGGGTTAGTGTTATGTCGGGGGTATTTTTCGATCTAATAGTTATTCCACCAGGGCATATATAATTAGAGCTTTTCTCAAACAACGCAAGGAAATGATAGAGTGAATGTTCTTTTTTATGGGTAAGCGTGTACCACTCTCGACCTCGTCGTCACGTAACATCAGGTGAGACTGAGGACAAACGCAAACCCATTTTGGTTTTTTTTTTTTAGTCATACATATTTAGTTGACGAATTGAGAGAGAATCTTCTTTTGAGTTTTAAGATGTGAGTTTCACGCACAACGACCAGCATTCAAAAAAAAGTGAGCCAACCGAGAGAGATCTTAGTTGACAAAAATTTAATACAATAATTATGATGTTAGTTATATTCAACCAAAGCGGATAGTAGGTAACAACAGCAAGTTCTTTAATGATACAACTAACATCTTCGTTGATGTATCTAACGTCTTATCAGACTCGTATGGAATCTAGACGCTTATGCATTACAATAACAATCTTGTTAGAAGCGACCAAATTTTTTTTCAATTAGCCGACTTGCTTCGCCGTCGCAGTGGGTCACCGCCCCTAATGCTACACTACCCCTTTACTACACCTTTTATACAGTTGGGTGTATGGGTTTTTTTTCATGGTTCTTATGATTTTATATGCAATAGAGAGCATTTTTAAATAAAATACAGCAGCGGACAGGAATGGATTTTCATACGTTTATTTTACTCCTAAGAAAAAAATAAGGCGCTTATCGTCTTCGTTTTTCAAAAGAAAAACCATCCTGTCCAAGCATGTTTGAGAAAGAGGACTGCAGTTAAGCTGTTAGAATTCTAAGTAGGTACTTGATAAAATTTAACTTTTGAACACTCTGTAGAACTGAACCATAAGAACTCTGAGTTATTTTCTTGTCTGTTCTAAAAAATAAGGACTAAATCAACAAAAGACCTTTATTAACTTTAAAAAGAAAACTTTAAAAAGTTACACTTAATCAAGAAGTTTTCAAATGCCCGAGCATCTCGAAAATTTCATTTTTTTGTAGTAAGATTGCTGCAAATTAATTTTTGTTTTAGTTTAGTTTAATAATGGAATTTCTTAGAAATATTTTACAGAGTAAACTGGAGCATTTAATTAATTAAGAACAATAATTTAATCATTTAGGTATACCTATTAAAAAATAATAAGTATACGAGTATCGTCGTCTGTTGCATTAATAGAAATAGAAATAGAAACATTTATTCGACGATCACAAGAAAAAAAAAACAAAATAAATTGAACATAAAACAAACAATGGCAACACAGAAAACAAAATTAAACAATGAAGAAAAGGAATAAAATACAATTGTAACATAATGTTGCCATGGGTGATTCTGTGACGTCGAAATTGACGCCACTCAGCACTATGTCACGGCATGAACCGCGACGCTGATTTTCAGTGGCGCCAACGTGACACACGAACGAAGAGACAGCGGTTGACTACATAAACAGTGATTTAAGTAATAAGAGAATATAATATATAGTAGTAGTGTAATAAGTGGAATAATAAGTAATAAATTAATATTTTACTATGGGAATGAATAGAGGAGTAAAATATAATAAATCAGTCATGAATATTAGTACAAAAAATATAAAGGAAGTCAACTGAGCACAGGAAAAAAGGAAGTGGGAGAAAAATAAAAGCAAGGGGGTAAAAGAGCCAATCGGTGCTACCAACATCAGCCCATAACGATCGGCGAGGGTCAGCAGCGGTAAAACCGGGACCTACCCTCATTAATATGGTAACCATCCCCTTATTTCGCTATTCAGTTGACCTAGTCCCAAACTAAGCTCTAGGCTTGGTACAGTCAAGGACTTTCATTGTTATACCACTATGGAACCCTGTCATAATGACAGCGTCAAACCACATGACAGAAATTACGCTTAAATAAATGATTAACGTTATGCGACAGGGTTCCATAGTGGCATAAAAATTAAAGTCCTTGACTGTACTGTGGGTACCTACTAGAAGAAGATAAAAATTAGGTACTTTAATAGAGAAATACATACTTAAATATATAGAGAACATCCAAGACTCAGGAACAAATAGTCGCGCTCATCACACAAATATCGGACCTTACCGGGATTTGAACCCAGGACCGCTAGCTTCGTAGGCAGGGTCACTACCAACTAGGTTAATGTGTTGTCGAAGCCAATAGTTTGAAACTCAGCTACTTTTGTAAAGTCACCCATTTCTCGGTGATCCGACGTTCAGGGGTGATATTCTCTTAGGAACGGCGCTCGGTCGCTCGAACGAGTGAACGAGTGAACGCGCCTCACCGGCGAGTTTAAGTAGTCCCGTCAGAGCGCACAAAACACATTTCAGCGCGTGCATTCTTAATTAGGCAGCCTTATAAGTTCGATTTTATAAACAGAAGCCTTTTTGTGAGAATGCACGCGCTAAAATGTGTTTTGTGCGCTCTGACGGGACTACTTAAACTCAACGGTGTGTCGCGTACACTCGTTCACTCGTTCGACCGACCGAGCGTAGTTTTTAAGAGAATAAAACCAATGACCTCGAGCGCTAACCCACTTCTCGCTGCACTGAATATTGACTCTCCTTTAAAATATCTTGGACGGCGACATTAACTTGTATATCTTCTACAAAACTGGACCTAGATGTTTAGTTGCAACTAGCCACTTTTTGAGAATATTGCGATTCCGAGTGTTGGTGTAAAGATAAATGGTTGGGCTGTCTAAGAGGGTTTACTACTTGTATGGTTGAATTCATTTTCACTATCACTTCCAATGATATAATATAATAAGAGGTAGATTGTTACCTATACGGTATTCCGCGTGTATAAATGGCCCGGCTTACGCACACATAATCAGTAAATATTGCAATTACACAATAATTCATAAATGACAAATGAAAGCAGGATGGTATGCTAATTTCCGGGAGCGAAACACGAGTGTATGTTGCTCTGCAGACTAGTTCACGGTTCCGTTGACGGCACAAGACTAAGTAAAGGTGTACCAATTGGCTTGGTTTTAGGGTGCCACTATCGAAGTGCGTATAACATATCTACCTCTTTTTACTATATTATATCATTGACCACTTCCTGAACATTTTATCGCAAAATTTCATTTCGACAAAATTATTCATTTTGCAACTAAACGCTTTCCATTATTTTTTTCCTTAACCAAATATTAGGCAAACGCAAACGCAGAAAGGTGTATTTTTTTACCTTCATCAGATATTATTAAACAATTAAATTTCTTCCGCAACGCTTCATCTTAAAGAGGATGGTGTAAAATGTCTGAAATTAAACACTGTTGTCACATTCAATGCCATGATTCGTCACTTCAATACAAAATGGATGCGATGTGGAGTTGTCGGCACTGAAAGGATTAAGACAGGATAAGATCAAGTTTATTTTGAGTTTAATCCGAGATGGTACTTATGTGAAGATTAAATGGTTTAGTGTTACGTGAAATTAAATTGTTTGTAGATAAGTGTGACGAAGGTTTTATTACAAACAATATTTTTAGGGAGTTTTCAAGTTAGTTGACCATATTGTACACAGTGTGTTACCTGCACCCTGGCTTTTTTTAAAGGAGGTTAAAATAACGTATATCTGTAACGTAACCATGACATTAATTTAATTAATAAACAAATTTTCAGGCTTTGTTAACTTTGTGTAAATGACAGTCGACGGATACTTTGATTATTATAATATGCCCTCGTACCACGACATGCCTTGTACTAAGCAACAGCGACACTGATAACGATGAACACGCAGCACATGCACTACGTTAAAATGGACAGTATCTAAGAAAATTAATTGAGTAGTTATTTCAATTATTTTTTAATTGATAATACTTGCAAACAATTGCTAAAACAACATATTATCGGCAGTTTGAATAAATACCCGCATGCCGGTAACACACTGTGAATATTTTTATGTCATATTTATTTTTTTCATAGGGTACATTATATAAGCCTAGATTAAACTAGATTAAATGATCCGTGAACTTAGTATATTTCTGTTGTTATAATTTTTGCTAAAAAAAACAGTCCTTAATTTACGCCAAAAACATCTAACTGCCTAACACCAATAGTTTAGACATTTAAAAATACTATTGAACATTTTCAAAATAGTTATTTGTGCAATAAGAGAGCAAAGTTAGTTTTTGCTGCGAGTGTTGAATTTGAATCCCGAGTCACGAGCGTAGCGAGTGATCCTAAGTTAGTGTTCGGAGCATTAGGGTGAAGATAATAAATAATTTCGACCTTGAAATTGTTGTTATTTTTACTTGTTAGGGGTAAAAAAGTAATTTTAAAGTAATTTTAAAGAGTGGTCGTCCGGAAGTAGAATGCCAGATGGCGGCCGGAAGTCCCAACCATCTCACGCGCAGCTGTCAATTAACGGATGTAGTGTTACCAATGGCAATAGTTAGAATCCTGAGAGCAGCGAGGGATTCTGATACACGAGAGGCAAATAACTTTGGTCTCACGTGGCACGTACAACTTTTCACCTGAGCAGCGAGAACATTAACATTTAACTAAAAGAAAAAAAAACGATCTGGGGCCCTAACATGGCTGCGTTTATTGCATGACAAAGTTTGGATAAGGCATCCGTCACCTTCTGACACGTTAATAAGTACGACAGTGACGGATGCTTTATCCACATTTGACACGCGATATAGACGCAACCGTACTAGGCCCACAGAAATATATTTACCCACCTATTTATAAATTATATTTACCCTTAGGTACTTTGTCTCACTCTCGCAGCAAAATCGAATTTTGCTCAGTTCTTAAACAGCAAAACCTGCTTGTTTGAGGTGCTGTGGTGAATGTTTTTTTGCCAAGGAATAGCAAAACAAAGTAGGTACTGAATAAAATTAAGGTTTTACTAGAATCGGTTTGAAAACTAAAGTTGAGTTAAGTTGATAATAAGATTGGATTACGTAAGACCGCTATTATGAAGCAGGGCCGTGATTCTTTTAATAGCTCTTATTTACTTGACAGAATGACGAAGGCCGGGTTGAAAACAATTATACTGTTACGCCGGTAAATTAAGGCGTCTAATTTTCGATCGTGATTATTGGTGCTTTGGAAGCGTTTTCAGCAGGCTGAAATATTGGTTCAGTCCGTTTCTATCACATGCCAAATGATCAAAACTTCGACCTACTTGCCGTTGTTTTCAGGCGCCTGAAACATGTTTTAAATCTGTTTCAGGCCACCCTCTATCAGAATACACCATAACCTGAAACTCATTTTCAGGCGTTTTCATGACGCCTTATGAGCCTTTGAAGTTTATATCCGTATATGGTAATTTTTCAGTAAGAGTGAAAGAGAGCACGATTAGAAAAAGATAGCCATACTAAGAATCTTCAAGAAGCGTGTGAAAGTGATGAGACGATTAGAAATGAGACGGCAATACGCGGATCATTCAAGACCTATGCAGCCAAGGACATCGCGATTCTCGGACAAAGTCAAGGACAAGGTTAAAAAGGTCGCAAGGCGTAGAACATTCCAGCAACTATAACATTAGTCTCCATCGTGCTCTGCGGGTCAAAGTACATCGATAATTCCAGAAGGCATTCTGGAATGGTCAGACACTGGCACTATAAAAGGCGGGCCGGTTGGTGCTACTTTCATTATTTAATTGAACTGCGAACAGTGCGTACAAGAGCGAACCGAGCGATCATCTAAGCATTTGAAGCTTATCGTGCGATAATTGTTTGTTACGGCTAAAGTGAGTGTGTTAGAAAAATCTACGCTTGGTTATTGGTATATTCGTGCATTTTTATCAGTTACCTACACCCTCGTAAGTAACAATACCAAAATAGGTCTTAGACGCTATGGTTTTCACCGTCGACCAGCCACAGCTAGTCACTAATAGTTCAAAGAATGTTCCCTGCCAACCTAACGAAAATCAATAAAACACGGTGAACGAACACGTACCTATAAACTACCCAATGACAAGCTACCCAATCAAGGCTCTCGATATTCGTACGATACTGCCGGCGCCGGATACGTTGAGGGCGTCCGGTGCGATTGCACTCCAAATTCGAATTCTGAACGTGAATTTAAATTTAGAATTTTATGTTTGTAGTTTTGAATTTCGAAGCGGTCTCTGGAAACTTGATTTCGAGAATGTTGACAGTTGCAGTATGTTTATTTTTCATGTCTCAGACATTGAAAGTAGGCCATTGTTTATCAGACTTGTTGTTGTAGTTGTAGAAGCCGGTTCAAATTGATGCATGTCTACCCTAGGGAAGAAAAGTAATTTGAAAAAGCTGTCAATGGACCTATGCAGAAAAGGAAACCTATAGAGTCTCTATGTTTTAAGATTATTAAAAAAGTAATTTGATAAAAGAACTAAGTCAGTGAACTTGTGCAGTAGCAGAAACCTATAATTATCATATTTATTTATTTAAATCTTAATAGTCATACAGTAAAAAATTACTTAAGTACAAAACTATTCTAATATTATATTCTAATATTCATTTCCTAGGTACTCTTTTTTGTTGTGTACCCAATAAAAATGTTGAGCATACTTAGAACCTTGTCATTGTGACTGCCATTGTTATTGTCATACTTGTCATTTGATGTTCAGTTTGAAGTTTATTATGACAGTGCACTAAAGTGCTTAACGTTTTCGTTGTGGTACTGTACAGTGTCTTTCTAAGGAGTAGTTCTCTAACTTGCTGGCGAAATGCACTTGTATTACCCACAGCTTTGATCGTTTGCGGCAGTTTATTGTATAATTTCTGCTTTATTACTCAACTCCTTGGCTCCGGTTCCTTGGCTAAATTCATTACATTAAATAGGTCTGAGGTTATCGGGATATCTGCTCAGACGCTTATTGTCCCCATTTAATATTTTTAAATTCACTAGAGTTATTTCTTACGTATATGAGTAATACATTTATAAAGTACTAGCTGTCCGTGTCCGGCGCCGCCCGGGTATAATTGTTTTCATACAAACCTTGTCCTGATAATTACGAACACAAAAAAAAGAAATCATTGGGATCTGTCGAGCCCTTCTCGAGTTACGGCATGACTAAGGGAAACAGGGATTATAATTATTATTATACACAATTTCTGCAGCTTTCATTATGTTTAACTTCGACAAGAACTTGCAATGTTATCTACAGCTTCTAAATAGTAAGATTATTTAAAAAAATACCTGAACAGTAAACCTTAAGGTCTTCGCACATTATAACAACTCAACGACGACTCGATTCTATGCTAAACATTGAAATTTAAGCCCTATGTCATATTTTCTAGGTTTCATTTCAAAAAATGATATTAAAGTAGTATACGACGTATGGTCTACGCGTCGTACTCATCCGACACGTTTGTCACGCGTTGTCCACACATCGTCCCCGCGGCGACTATGCGCTTGCGACTGACGCGTGACTGGCAACCATTTGCGTTATCCATTCGTTGACATCGCTTTGTCCATTAGTGACCATTGGGTGGATCAACTAGTTGACTACTCATCAAAAGTGTGAGTAGAGTTGCTGCCGCAGTGGCGTGGAGTTGATATAGTGTGCGGAGACCTTAAACTTATACCAGATCACGAACATGGTAAAACGTTAAAGGTTCCTAGTTTGACTGGGAGACACTAAAAAGGAAAACGTTTACCATGATTTCGGTGCTTCACAACATAACAAAGGTTTTATGTAAGCAGGATGTAATCGAGTTAAGGTCACAGCTCATTGGAGCCACCCAGCACCCGACCCGCACCGCCTCGTCGCTCGGCGTCCACTCGTTGTCTACAGGTGGTCCTCGGGTAGACACCGCGTTGTCACCAGTGAACCTCGCGTGGTCAACGAGTAGACCTCGCGTGGTCAACAAACTTCCGAGCAGTCTTCCAGCGTAAACCGCGCGCTGTCATCGCGTGGTTCACGTAAGGCAAGCATGCGAGCAACGATAGCTATCATCGAGTGGTCCACTCGTCGTCCGCGCGTGGACACCTTATACAAATCCATGTAAAGAATACTAACCGATCGGGGCGAGGTGATGCGGGTCGGGTGCCGGGTGGTTCCAATGAGCTGTGATCTTTAGGCTTATATTTTGACATCATGGAGTTTGAAGGAATTGGGGTATCAAATAAATAGCACCTGGTTATTTTTTCTCCCGATTTTGGAAAAAAAGTACTGGGACCGTGGGGATCATCGTTGTATACAAGAAAAATAGAATTTCTGATTTGTCCCCAAACATAATTGTATGTAATTTTCAGTTATGTTACCACAAAATGTATAACATTTTGGTAACAAAACTGAAGAAAGATCAAATGTTTGAGGCCATATCGGAAATACTGTATTTCTTGTTCAGAATGATGACCCCCAACAAACTTGTGATTTTTTCAAAAATCTAGAGAAAAATTTAATCGGGTGTTATTACAATTTTAAACTAGTGACTAATAGAAAATTTACTCAGCTAAATTATGTAAGACTTTGATACAGATAGTATTATTGTAAGGAATAATCATTTTTGATGACCGCGACTATTTGTTCTTAATTCTTGGTTGTTTTATATGTATTTAAAGTATGTATTTCTCTATTTAGGTATGTTTATCATTTTCTAGTACGGTCACGGAAGTTAATTTGCTACCCATTTCAAAGAAAATCTGCTTGAAGATGTCATTGTCAATATAGATGCCAAGTCATTTGTAATTGATAGGAAACTCAACCTTATTGTTGTAGAATGTCAGATTGACTTTGGACCTAAGGTGGGTCACAACGTTTTGCGATTTCAAAACCAATTAAGGCCTCCTTTCCAAAACTTAATCTACAATCACCACGAGTGGCAATAACTACATGCTTTTAGCAAACACTACCGATAAAAGACCAATTTCAAAGAGCTACTAAAACAAAGCCATAAAACAATACGACGGCTCTACCAAATTGGTCCTCACTTCGAACTCATCTGACAGAAATTCCCGATGCAAAGCGAGATGCTATTCTACTGCGGAAACTGTTGCGTCATCAACAGTCGGTCACTTGATTACTTCCCGTGTTGACGCCCTGTAATCTAACCTATTCAGGACCAATCGAGTCGAACGTTGCAATCAATAGCTATTGCTGACTCGCTCGCTCGAATACGGAGCCGGCAATTATAGAGAATGGAGATGGACTTGAATAGGGGTTCCAAATGTGCTAATTTAAATGAGGAACAGACGTTCTATTTTCGAATATACACAGATGAGAAATTAAATTGCGTTGTTAAGGTTGCCAGGAACTAATAGAGATAAGAGAAAATCTTAGAAAACACTAATTTTAAATTGAAGATAAAACGCTTTCAGAGATTGTTAAAACTTGAAAAAAAAAAACGGGGATTCGGATCGGGTAAATTTTATCCAATATTCTTTTTGTGATAGTAGCTGCTAGCCGTACCAACATTTTTTGCACAAAACCTCCATGCCGAAGAAATAACATGTTGTGCCATTTTATTCGGGTTCTGTTTCCTCACGTTACGAGTATGGAGGATTTTAAAATGTGGTTTTTATATACTAAAATTGACGAAATATAAAAATGTAAATTCAACTAAGTATGTCCCATGGTTTCACGCTTCCATAGCCAAGTTGCATTGTGAAAACGTTATCCTCATCGAAAATGCCGTTTAGCTCTTAAGTTATTATTTATTATTGCTGTGACACTTATAATTTTTAATTACTGTGACATTCGATTCAATTATAATTTTTATTTTATTTTTTTGCTCTTAATGATGTTTATAGGTTTACTGTAACATGCTATGATAATACTAAATTCTTAATAATACTGAATATTTGAATGCTGTAATTATGGCAAAACATGTATGCAACAAACTTCTGTACCATAAGAACTTATTTAGACTCATGTTTTTCAAATAAACTATTTCATTTCATTTCATTTCATTTCATTTCATGTCATTTCATTTCATTTCATTTCATTTCATTTTCATTTCAATGTATAGGATTAACGTTAGCTGCCGGACCGAACGCTTATATGTCAATTTCATACATTTTGATTGTTGTCGTTTTGAAAATCGTTTACGTTAGCGTGAAACACCTTGTCTAAGGTCACTCAACAGTTATAATCAATCTGTTTATCTTAATTTTATAGTTTATGTTTCGTTTATAGACGACGCGAATGACCTAGTATTAGCGGTTCTAAGTTTGATTCCAGATAAAAGTAAATATTTGTGTATTAAATGCTATGTGTTTTTTGCGTGATAATTTAAGTAAGTAAACTCTTTATTGCACAAAATGAAATCGTTTTACAAATAACACTTAAATATATAAATATAAATTATATACAAAGGCGAATTTATTATTATTGTTAACCTTCATGAATAAACCGGATATTTACTCAGAGTAAATGTTAGCCACCAAAAACATGTTTTATTTGGGTGGGCTACACCAGGAAATACACACAAATCTAAAATTAAAAATATTACAAAATTCTGCTAAATTAATATAATGATAAGGGGTAGGCTACGAACGCAAAAGAGATTCTCAAGAATACAATCCCAAGACTGCAAATGCGTAGCAAAATCAGTGAATTAAATTAGAATGCATCAACGATAGTAATTTCACCGCTTGTCTTAACCATTGTCTTTGCGGCAGGTAAGTAAAAGGTTTTGAATGTTGATATCTATTATCGCATTATTCCACTAACTTACCGTGGTAAATATGATCCCATTAAATAATAGAATATCCTTCGTTGTTTTCTATTTTTTCAGGAAATTTGATATTTTGGACCCCGTGATGCTAATGGGGTAGAAACCGTCTTCCGCCATCGAAAAAATAACGATTTGCAATTTTCCTCGTCGAATATGAGGAAAGATTTTGTGTAAGGGTTTCCTATAACATGTATTTGAATAAGTTTGTATGTTGTTTATTGGATTATTTTATATGTATATCCAGAGGGAAGTAGGATTAAAATCGACTTATAGGAAAGTTGATTGGCTTTGGCAGAATCTGGCAGGTTATATACAATTTATGAAAGGAAAATAGATAAAACTCCCAATAAACTATATCTATCTTTAATACCAATTTACAAATAATGTTTCACCGTATGTATGTATGTATGTATGTAAACACTTTATTGTACAAAAAACAGCAAATCAAATACAATATTTACAGAATTGGAATGTACAAAGGCGAACTTATCCCTTTAAGGGATCTCTTCCAGCTAACCTTTGGGTGATTGAGGAAAATAAGAAAAGTAGAATGTGGTAGACATTAGTACAAAACAATGTTTACAGAAACTGCGTGAACTAAAATTTAGATCTTATGAATAAAAACTAACAGAGACATACACAAACTTACATAAATATACACATATGTATGTTTCTGTGGTATCTGCTCAATAAATAAATAGCCGACTCTTTCGTAAAGCTGGTACCTCTTAAACGGCATAATTAATCGATTTACATGAAATCTAGTTAAAAACTACCCTAATGAAAATAGCGCTATTTAAAAAAAAACAGCGTTCATATCGTTTCGTCCGTTTAGGGAGCTAAGATGCCTCAGACGGACATACAGATATATTAATACACAGACACACAGATACACATGTAAAACTTACTTATTTTCTTGTCTGTGGTTAAAATTATATAAAAGACATTATAGGGACCATCATTGCACTTTGTTTCTTCGATTAGTGAAGTTAGAAAAACATACACGTATAATAAATAAATAAATAATAAATATCAGGGAACAAATGTCATACCAATTGACCTAGTCCCAAACTAAGCTCTAGGTTTGTTACTGTGGGTACTAGACAACAATATAAATACTTATATAGAGAAATATATACTTAATTACATAGAAAACATCCATGACGCAGGAACAAAGGTTAATTATTAAAAAAAAAAATTCGCGCTCATCACACAAATATCTGCCCTTAACGGGATTTGAACCCAGGACCACTAGCTTCGGAGGCAGGGTCACTACCAACTATTATTAGTATTATTCTAGCCTTGGCCTATTTATAATTTAATCCCATGGTTTGGCGGTCCATAGCCTTTTTTTTTTAAAGACCCCGATACTAGCGTTGTATACATTGATGGTTAAAAATTTCGTAATAGTATGATAATAAGTAGGTTGGTTGCATGATGGTGTTGATGGTATTTGATGGCATACAATAATTTCAAAACGGGACACTGAAATCGGTCGGACAAATTAATCTGCTAAGTCAGGGTGCGGTAGGCGATGTTTTTCTAGTCATACTAGACGGTAGGCTTCATAACGGTATCCATAGATCTAATTTAGTTACAAACATGAGTTTAACTGCATTTTTATTATTATGTCTATTTTTCTGTTTTGAAAAGCATTAGATTTCAAAAAACACGCACCCTCTCACCATATTTATGATTGAGGGACTACCACTTTTATTTACATTTTGTATCTGTATGTGAAGATGTTAATATTTTATTATTACGAGAATATCAATATCGCGAGTGATAATCTCAAAAGATGATTACTTTCTTATCATTTAACGTAACAATTTAATATTATTAAATAGCAAATATTTCAATCAATACAAGAATAAAAGCTTTGCAGACGACAAAGCTAGCTCAACATGATTCTTAAAATTTTGTGACCATTCAAGAAATATCGAAAACACATCAACACGTCCAATTTCCAATTGAATTCTTCGTTCCATCGCACCAATTCCCAACACAATACCGTCCGAAACAGAACGCCAGTATAAGTGTACCAAATCCATGCTTTTACGTCCTTTTTGATTCAGCAATAGAAATCTCACGAAATATACACTCTATTCCAATAAGAAAGTTGGTAAATATAGGAAATTCATATACACTTACTGCCTTTTTTATTTCTTATAGCATTTTCTTGGGAATTGTCACACGGAAGATACTAACAATAAAAATAATATTTCAACTGCCTTACTGCCGTACTCAGAGACTTATTAATAGTAGATTATACACCGAGGGGATAAAGCACTGTTTTATGTCACGGGCGCGATTTTGAATCCTGAGCAAATGAGGGACTCCAGATTTAACTCCCGAGCGCAGCGAGGGTGTAACGAGTTAATTCCTGAGTGCAGCGAGGGATTCAAGCTCGCCCAAGACCAAAACAACTTTATCCCAAAGGAGAATACTCTACTTTTCTCACCTTTTGTTTTATTTTCTTTGTTTTGCGTATATGGCTTGTAGTGGCCAGTCCGATTTTCAAATAAGTTCTGTTTGCTGTGGGTTTCTATGGAACAATTTTTTATACGAGAATTGAAATTTCATTATTAACCACTTACTTTAGGTAAGGTTTGCATGATATATAATTGGGCAAATTCGAGCATGTGGTGTGAAAAACAATTAAGTCGTTCTATTTTCAAAAAGTATGAACAACCGTCACTAGAGGCGACATTTCACTTGGTATTGTTTTCCAAATACTGGACTTATATCTCTTCCTTTTGTTTTGACATACCGAATGAAAGAGATGCAACGAGAATGTTGGAAAAATGATCGCCAAGTGTGGTGCCGATATAAAGAACGAATCAATCGTCATTACGAAGATTGTGAAGCTAAATTAACAAAAAGCAAGCTATCAAAACCCGACTGTTACCTGACCTAACCTAACCTAACCTTTTTTTTTTTTTTTTTTTGGCAGGGTGGAAAATGCTTTATGCATTCCCCTCACCATGGGAGTGGCGAGGGGATATGTGGGACTCACCCCGTCACCCCCCCTCCGAATGAGAGGAGGCAACGGAGCGCAACCCACTAAAAACCACCCTGGCGTACCCTCCTGCCGGTTTGGCAAGACGCCGTGGAACCGCAAGCACTGGCCACGACGCCTTCCGGCAGCCCCAGCTGGTTTCGGGGCTACCTGCGCCGATGGAGAGAGGGGCCGAGCACGCGTGGCCCTTCTCCCAGACCGCCCAGTGACTAGCCTATGGCAGGTGGGGGACTCCCATCCCCCACCTGCAGCCACTAAGGGTTGAGGCGGGCGGCAAACCGCCGCCGCCTCAACCCTTGCCGTCTGCGCCGGAGGGGATGCGCGAGAGGAGATTCCTCGCGCTCCCGCTCCGCGGCCTCCTTATGCGAGATAACTGACTCACAAAAGGAGGCCACAGCCTTCCAGGACCTGTCACTGCACAGCATTGCAGAGACAACGCTGTGCAGGGAGAGGTCCCACTGCCCTATGGCTAGTGCCATGGTGCTGCGCTCCGAGCTCCAACGACTGCACACCTCGAGGGTGTGTTGAGCCGTATCGTCCGGATCGCCGCACTCATGGCACTGTGGGCCAGGCTCCCTCCCAATCTTGTGCAGGTAATGACCGAAACACCCATGTCCGGTCATCACCTGCACAAGCCTGTACGACGTAGCGCCGACTGCCCTTTCCAACCATAGGTCCAGCGACCCTAGAATCGCCCCTATAGTACGAGTACCATAGGGGGAGTCCTCGAGGTCGCTTTTCCATCTATCTCGCAGTCGGCGCTCCGTCATACGGCGCGTCTCTTCCAACTCCTCAGGGTCCGGGCGTTCACCCCTCGCCCGGGCCCTTGACCTAAGTCGGTAGGTCTCCGCCTGCACCTCTGCATCCAACTCCCAGGGTGGGGTGCAGGCGAGGAGGCAGGCCGCGGCGTGGGCCACAGTCATGTAGGCCCTCACAATTCTGAGGGCCACCACCCGCTGGGGCCTTCTCAGCAGGGCCTTGTTTCGGGCGGACAGCTTATCGGCCCAAATTGGGGCCCCATAGAGGGCCATGCTCCTAGTAACGCCGGCGTAAAGACGCCGGCATAGGGAGCCTGGACCGCCCACATTGGGCAACAAACGGCCTAGAGCCGAGGCGGCGCCCACGATTCGGGGAGCCAGTCTTACGAAGTGCTCCCCAAAATCCCATTTACGGTCCAGTGTAAGCCCCAAGTACTTGATATGGGGTTTTATCTGGACCGTTTCCCCCCCCAAAGTGAGCGCTGCACCCGCCGGCAGCCTCCACCCCCTTCCCCGCCCCCCGAAGACTATCGCCTCAGTCTTCGGGAGAGCCACCTTTAGGCCGAGCTGCTCGATACGGGAAATTGTCAGCTCGGCTGCCACCTCCGCCCTCCTCATGGCCTCCCTCAAGTCGGTCCCACGCACGGCCACCATTGTGTCATCTGCGTAACAAATAACGGCCGTCCGTGGGATCAACGCCCCCCTGATTGCCCAGTCGTACCCCAGGTTCCACAATAATGGGCCGAGTACGGAACCCTGGGGCACGCCACAGGCCATCTCCCTGACCCCTCGCTGACCGTCTTTTTCCTCATAGAGCACTACCCTCCCGGTTAGGTAGTGCCCTATGACCCACCGCAGGTAGGTAGGCACTTCGTGGTATCGAAGTGCCTCCTCGATGACCTGATAGGGGAGGGTGCCGAAGGCGTTAGCGATGTCTAGCGACACCGCTACGACACCCTCACCCCTGCCCGACGCGTCCTCGCAGAAGTCCCTGAGGGACTTCAGCGCGTCGAGCGTAGATCGCCCCTCCCGGAACCCGAACTGTCTTTCAGAGACGTTCGGGCCGGCGGTCTCGAGGTGCTGCAGGATCCTGGAGGCCAGGATTCTTTCGTACATCTTCCCGGCCTCATCCAGCAGTACTATGGGGCGGTAGGCGGAAGGACAGTCGGGGGGTCGACCCTCTTTACGGAGGAGGCAGAGCCTCCCCTCCTTCCACGTCCCCGGAAACACACCCTCCCTCAGACAGTCATCCATAAGTTGCCTGAGGCGGCTCCCGAGGTGTTTTAGGGCAATTGGGAGGATGCGACCGGGAACCCCGTCCGGGCCCGGGGCTTTTTTACATCCCCGAAGTCGGTCAACCACTCTTTCGAACTCGTCGTCGCTGATGGGCGTGACGACGAGTTCGCCCTCCGGCTCCGCCAGTGGCACGGACATCACTGGGGGAGTGATCGTTGGAGCTGCCGGGAACAGCCCCTCGATCACCCTCCGAAGGAGGGATGACTCCAGGGAGTCCATAGGGGGGGCAGTGCGCATCTTATTGCGCACCACCCTATACGGCCGCCCCCACGGATCTCTGTCGAGGGTAGCCAAGAATGAAGCATGCGCCTCATCCTTGGCCTTGGCAATTGCCAGTTGGAGGGCCCCCTTTGCCTCCTTGAGGGCCTCGTGAAGCCCCTCCTCTTCATCGGTTGTATGCCGCCTCCGCCTGCAGTGCTGGTAGGCGTTCCGAGCACTGTTGGTGGTGGTTCGAAGGGCCGCGATCTCTGCGGACCACCAGTATACACTCCTGCGGGCGAAAAGACGCCTCGCCCGGGGCATAGCAGCTCCACATATCACCTGCAGTGTGGAGCGGAAACGGGCCGCCCGCTCTTCGACTCCGAGTGAGGCAGGTGGGGCAGCACACCATGCCTCCACCATCGCCGCTTCATCCGCCATGGCCCTGTTCAAACGGGACAGGGTCCATTTGGGGAACTCTCCCCCCCCTCTTCGCCCACCCCCAACCCCAACCTAACCTAACCTAACCTAACCTAACCTAACCAACTTTAAATCGTTATAAATCCTAAATGATCATTCAAAATGAAAAATGATGAAAGAAACCTAAAGAAGATTTTTAAATCCCTATTTAATGATACCCCACTTGTCATACCTGGTGGACTTTTTTTTTTGCACAATATCTCTCGTTGCCGTCATATTGAATTTTGATTACAGTCATATCTTTAGTGACACTCATCAGATTAAGATAAATCGATTGACATAAGAATCATCGAAATCGAACGACGGGTTTAGTTTTTATAGTGACACAAAGGGACAAACATACATAATTATATAGGCTGTGAAACACATTACCCTCCTCCTTCGGCAGTCGGGTAAAAAATCCATTCAAAATGCGATAATGTTTCTCTCCGCTTAAACCTCGTCAGATTTATTACGACTTTTGAATATGTTGTAGATATTATAAAAAACTATGTCCCTTTCCGAAAAAAAAAGTTGGGTAGAAATAAATAATATTCAAAAATCGTGGAAATCGGACATGATAAACGTTATCGGCTGGAGATAAATTTGTATGGATTCTTTTTGACAGCTACGTGATGTAAGCGTCGATCCACAATCCTTTTGACTGAGTGCTGACGTTAGCTCTAATCTTATACGCAGGTTTCGGAGTTTTCATAGCACGGTACGACGAAAGAGAGCTATAGAGTCGACATTAACATTAAAATTCAACTCTTACTCATACTCATCCTCATTTGTTTATTTAATTGCAAAAAATAATTTTATTATAAATATGGATAATAACTTTCACTTTTAATATTCATAACATTATGAGATAAATATTAAATAATTATGTAAGTACATGAAAATAATTTTGTTTATAATTTTAATCTTTAATTACTTAGCTTAGCAGCTTTACTTAGAGTCTCAGGACGAATATAAAAGGCTGAGTGGCTGTACTGTATGACATAAATAATAAGACCATGATGTAACTCGTTCAATGCAAATAAATGATTTCATTTCATTTCAAAAGCATTTAGGAAGTAAATTAACAATTGAGTATGAGTAAGAGTTGAATTTTAATGTTAATGTCGACTCCATTGCTCTCTTTCGTCTTACCGTGTTTTGAAAACTCCGAACCCTGCTTATACGGTCAAAAAAATTACTGTCCAGCCACTGACATAATGCCAGCGATATATCACAAAAATTAAATAACGCCAGAAATAAATATTGGCACAGGAAAGAAGTGTTATTAAGGCCACCAAAATACGACTTTAAAAATACACTTAATCTTTTACAGCCTTCTTATTCTTAAACAATGACTTTGACTCCATATTTTAACAAGGCCTATTTCGCCATGTCGAGTTTTAGACAATCACCATGGACTTATTAACAAAATAAGTCCATGGATATCACACACGGGGATAACTGTTCGGTTAAAGAGTATTTACTCTGGTGGTCTACACAGAAGCACATGGGGTTAGCTCCACGCGCTTCTGTCAAGTCTCTTTTACAACCTCATTAATAAACGTCAAGTAACCGTGGTGCTGTTAAGCCATGCTTTGTCCTTATCTGTCATTGTGACATTTGAATTCGACACATAAGGACAAAGTATGGCTTATTATAAGCTACTCCACGGTTACTCCACGTTTATTAATAAAATAAGGGCATTAAAGTAAGGCCAACAAAACGAGATAAAAAATGTAAACAAGCTTTCAGGAATTCAAAACATTTTTATTTGAATTTAGTCAAAGTCAATCGTGTCACTTCGAACGCAATCCAAACAGGAATGAACTTCACAAAATGGCGGCCCTAATGATGACAACTTCTGTACTGACAGCTTTCCTGTACCACCGACCATCGACCAAATGAAGATTATTATGAGTATTGCGTACGAGAAATAAGGAGAGATATAATAATCGCTCGCTTTCGTAATATAACTCGGTAACGGTCAGTCTGTTTACATTATTTATTTCGTCTCATTGACCTTACTTTAGAGTTCGAGAAGTAGACAAAAAACAAAATCAAACTTAGAATAATACACTGTTGCCTAGGCGCGGAAAGTAAGGGATTTCCTGACGAGGTGATTAGCAGGCCGAGCAACAGCGAGGCCTGCTAAAATACGAGTCAGGAAATCTTCGTTTCCGCCAAGGCATACATAATGCTTTTCTCAAAAAATGCGAGGAAATTATACAAATACCTACATGATTATAAGTATTTTTAAAAATCTTTGACAAATTCGGAGAGTATTAGTTAAGATAGTTTGACGCACAACGAGCCGCCGCCGCCGCCGCTCCGCAGAGCCCCGCCGCGCCGCCGCCCCTCACTGCGCCCCCACAAGTTGGGTGTACGGGATTTTTTTCATGGTCCTTTCGATTTTATACGCAATAGAGAGCACTTTTGAAAAAAAAAAAATGGACATGGACGGAAAGTGTTTTCATATGGATTTTTTACTCCTAGGATGAGAGGCATTTTCCGTCCATGTGTTACAATCGGAAAACCGTTATTTCCGAGCATGTTTGAGAAAATGTTTGTTTTGTAAAGCGGTACAAAAATGATTGCCAAAAAAATGCATGCCGTGATTGACACAAACATGGCGTTTGTCGTTTTTTGCGCTTGCAAAAAATATGATATGTCACGCGCCATACTGCCGTTTTAGGTACGATTAAAAGCGGCTAACTGCATATAGTAGTAGTCATAGCATTCTATACCCTACTGGTAGCCACATTAACCCCCTTACTAATAAACGTTGAGTAACGGTGGTATAGCTATACAATGTTTTGTCCTTATCTGTCATTGTGACATTTGAATTTGGCAGATAAGGACAAAATATTGTATAGCTATACCACCGTTACGCAACGTTTATTAGTAAGGGGGTATATGTAAAATGCTTATACTATTACTATGCAGCTAGCTGCCTTCTTTGGTATTATGGTTGCATTGTCAGATGCATCCGTTTATAGCCTTTAAAACTGTCACTATAGTCAGTTCGCGTTAACCCTTAAATGATCTCTCTACGTTTCAGTGGTTGTTTTTTTTAAACTATAACTACAGTAAGAAATCAAGGTTAGAAAAGAAAAATGTCATGTAAATTTTCAAGTGATTAAATTGTTTTTTTTTTTATTTGCTCGCGTCTTGTTCTCGTCTCGTGCATACTTAGTCGTTCTTAATGCATAAGTGGGAAAGAGATAAGAAATTAATGTCACTTGGTACTGAATATATGCGACAGTTCGTTGAAATTAGAAGGGTAAGCATTTAATTGATGTGTCCTTTAAAAAGGACAAAATCCGTTTAAGGTTTAAGAATGCAGTAAATCATTCTTGTCCGCCGGCCTAGCCACACCCGCTAACCAATCAGACCACTCAAAATTAAGTTTATTTTTATCCATTAGCTTTTTTAAATGTAATTTGTTTTAATTTTTTAACTCCACTGAAAATACGCATGTACCCTTCAGTTCCACGGCATTCTTAACGCGAACGGACTATAGTTTAAAATGGTTTGTTACATCAATAATTCATACTAATATTAAAAAAGTTAAAGTAACTTTGTCTGTTTGTTACGCTTTCACAGCTCAACCAAAGACCGATTTTGATGAAATGTTGTATGGTGTCTTGAATCCGTAGGAAGGACATATAGTACTTTTTTCCGCGAGTAGTTATAAATGGCATGTATGCGGACAGAGTCGTGGGTAACAGCTAGTATATTTTTTTTCCATAAACGACTATCCTCAAAATAATGCGACTTATAAAAACTTAAACTTTAAAACATGTAAAACATTGTTTTGCCCTTAATACCTAATAAATAAAAGATTCTTTAACCAGTGTATTTGCTAAAAAAATCGGAGCGTTTTCCCTAGGGCAGTTACTTTCACGAGGTTGACAACAGACCCTAAAGATTTCCTTTTCTAAGATCCTATCAGCAATGCGATTTAAATCAGCTATTTTCGAACTGCATTCTGCAAAAACATCATTAAACAAAAACGTATCATCTGCTGTAGGTTGCGTAAGGTATATACTGACTTATAACCCAGAAAAGAGCGTAGAATTTGTAGTGGCAATTCTTTTGTAGATGTGTCGTTTTCTCAAAAGAGGGTAGGATGTACCGGTAATGTGTCCGGAATGTGTTATATTGCGGGTGACGTAGACTGCTCCCTGGGGAGACAGGTCAGTGCACCGTGACTGACGGACGTATCATTACTATTCATGAGATTCTTTGAAATAAAAAATACAGTTCAGGTAAGTTTTTATTTAGAAAATGAACGTCTTTATTTTGTTAGAAGCCAAGAAACTTTCAAATGTATGAGTCCAGTCTACCAGGCGAAAGAAGAAAAATAATCTATATCTATACTTCTATACTAATACTTATTACTTATTACTGATTACTTATTTGCTTATTACTTTTATACTTATAATATTATAAAGAGGTAAAGTTTGTGACGTTGTAAGGGGTAATCACACAACACTATCTAACAGAACACTATCTGTAAAGCTGTTTGGGCAATAGAGCATTTTTATTTCTTTCTTTCTTTCTTTAATATCTGGATCTACTGAACCGATTTTGAAAATTCTTTTATCAATAGAAAGCCACGTTATTTGTGTGTCATAGGCTATTATATTCACCCAAATAAAAATGTTTATTGCACAACGAAGTGGGCACGGGAACAGCTATGTAAGATATTTTGGTATTTTTCATATTGAAGCGAAATTTCATTTAAAAAAATGTCAGGTTAATTCGAAGAGATTCCTAAAAGGGAATTCGCCATTGAACAATTCAACCTTAAAATATTGGTTTTTATGCAATAAAGAGTTTACATACATACATAATTTTACATTTAAGAGAACTTTATTTGTTTTACGCTACTGCCTTTGTTGCCCTTTGTTTTTTTTTGGCTACGAATAATAGAATAAAAAGCGGATAAGTGCAAGTTGAACTGGTATGGAGAGGGTTCTGTACGATTCTTATTGTTTTCCTGTAATTAATGAGTTTTTTCGGCTGATCCTTTTTTGAGCTACCTAAATTGAGCACCGAAAGACTAGTGAACCAGAAAAATGTATAAATAATTTCAACTTTAAAATATTTGCAAATTTTCATCTTGCTAAAATGTCCCTTAATAACCTAAACAGTAACCTCCTTATTCATAAACTCACTATAAACCTAATTTAGTATTAATATTCTTTGTATTTTTCCGTTAAACTCAAATGTCCTATACCAGACAAGACAGAGCATATTTTAAGCACACTTAAATGATTGCGCGTTTATGATTAAGATATTTAATAATATTTAACATAATAATAATTATTAGTATATATTCAACTGAACCAACTTACAGTTCATTTAGATAAAAAGATACATTATAGGCAAACTATTGTAGGTATTCTATATTAATCATTTAGAAACAATCCTTACAAGGTTCCAAGAAAACTTCAAACTTCACCAGCCCGAAAATTTCAAGAAACACTAATGAATATTAACTTCTTTTAATACTAAACCTAAATTTATAACTGAATAATCTCTTCTAAGTAATCCATAAGCTATATTGCATTTCAATTAATGAATTTGTAATTAATTATTTCAGAAACAAACTTAGCTTAGCTTTACTTTTCTCTCCATTCTGAAATTACATTATGCTTGTCTGCCTTCGTAAGCCAATAAACAGTATCTCAGATTCAATTGCCAAAGTAGATTCAATTCTCTCTTGTTAGTGTTAAGGTTGAGATTGCTACAGGAGTTTTATTTGAGATGTTACTATTTAACTTCGCAGGGTAGTTTTGATAAGTGACTAATAATGAAGCGGTTTGGGATAAAGTTGTTCTATTAGATATTTATCTATCAGTAAGTTAGGTTTATTACAATCAATTTATACAGGGTGACTGCGGGGTCATGATCCTAACTTAATTTTCCCACCTCAGTACATGATTAAGATTATACGAGTATTAGTATAGTGGTTTAAAAAACAATTAATATTTACCATTTTACTAAAATAATATTCAAAATAATTCCCTGATTAATACTAAAATTGTGGTCACTATTTTCATATTAAAACCTATTCGAAAATCATCCAATCTGACGAGTAAGAAATTGAGTATGTAGGGTGGCCATGATCCTGAGTAAAAATATTTCATTTAATGTTTGTTTCAATAAAAAAAAATGTCTTTACGCCTTTAAATCCGTTACTTTATATTCCTAATGGTGTAGGGTGACGGCACCAATGTTGGACACTTTTAGCTGGCGGCACCAATAATGGACACTTAACTCTTAATTCAAACATCATAAGGTTGTAAACTGATTGTCTCAAAACAAATGAATAAGCCTTATCGAAGATAAGAATCAAGTGTCCATCATGGGTCTATATCGGTTGATCTAATTTTTTTTGGCCTATATTTGTTTCGCATCATATTTTTTTGCATACCAACGTTTCGTCTAGTGATTTAAATGTCGAAAATTGTTTTGCATAATATTGTTTGGTCGAAAAATTGTTTAGTATAAACCTTTGTTTGGAATAACTTTTTTTTGTCGAATGATTTTTTGGTATAACATTGTCAGTAAGGCGAAGTTGACGGAGCTCCGCTTCGCGGAGCTCCTATTCCGCGTAGTTGTGACGCTTCGCGCCTTGATATAATTCTAACCTAACCTAACCTATAGATTAGTTGAGACCTAGGTGTTGTATACTGGGAAGGGCTTCAACTAAACAATATTATGGATTTAGCCTTTTAGTAATTAAAGTTTTAGACAAAACAATTTTAGACCAAAAGTGCTTTAGAACAAAAAATATGTATGCAAAAAATCTTTATGCTAAATAAGAAGTATGCCATTCAATATTATAGGAAACATTATCGACCAAAAAATTTTAGCACATAAAATTTTAGGTCAGTCAAAGGGCACCCGACCATCATTGGTCCTGGTTAATTACTAGTTCCATTACCCTGGTGAGTTTTAGTTTACTTTGTTGCTACACGACCCCGCACAATCACCCTGTATAAGTAAAATGACAATACTAATACAAAAAAAAACATAAGAGTGGTGGTAGGACCTTGTGCAGGATCCGTCTGGATCTCTACCACCATTTTATTCTTTAACCTTCTGCCAAGCAGCAGTGTTCGCGTTGTGTTCCAGTATGGGGATGAGACAACCGTGGAAATTACTAGCCTAGAGGCATTCCATCTTAGTCCTCAGGGTTGGCAACGCATTTGCGGTCTTAGGAATGCAGTCTTTAGATTGTACCACCACAGGGCCACAGATCCCACTCACCATCAGGTGGCATGTGTGCGCGTTTGGCTCCTCAATGCCATACTATGAAAAAAAACCAAATATTTTTAACCTACGGGAACCGCCGGCAGCGGGGCACAAAATTATGTACAGTTTTCTCTTTTTCGGAACTAACTCATTTGCAACTGGTAAAATCTAAAGAACTTGACAATGTAGGATAAAAAAAATTTTTTTTTTGATAATCTGACCCAAATTAAGCTTAGGCTTGTACTATGGGTACAGTCAAGGACTTTAATTGTTATAATAATAATAATAATAAATCATTTATTCTCAAGAACATGGGTACATAACATATGATGGTACAAGATTATAAGGAGTTCCAACATATTATTCTGCCATTAGACGGCGTGTAAATATCTAGTAATTAAAATAATAATGCGGCTTAATTAATATGTCAAAGAAATTATGTGAATTTTCAATTAAATAATAATAATAGCTGTTAGAGTATCACAGAAATATATATATACTATGTTTAAATTAAGGATACAAAGCACTCCGTGTATTTATAATAGATCCTTATCACTGAGGTAATCATTCACCGAGTAGTAACATTTCTTAAGAAGTAAATGAAATAGCCTACTTTTGAAAGAATTTAAAATCATGTCTTTATATGAATCTGGTAAATGGTTGACAATCCGAATCGCCATACAGTAAGAGTTTACTCTGCATACTTTTAGCTTTTGGTAAGGCACATATAACTTATTGCTATATCTTCCTGCTCTAGAAAACACATCACAATTTTTTCTAAACAGGTAGGAATGCTTCATTACAAATACACATATCTCAAATATGTAAAGGCTTGGAAGTGATAAAATTTTACAATCTTTAAAGAGTGGTTTGCAGCTTTCAATATAATTGGCTCCACAAACAGACCGAATGCATTTTTTTGAACTCTAAACACCATCCCAGCATCTACCGAGTTGCCCCATAGTATGATGCCATATCTGAGCACTGACGACACATAACCATTATAAGCTAACAATGCAGTTTGTTTATTTACTACATTTCTCAACCGACTTAGGGCGAAAGAAAATCTATCTAGTTTCAAACATATTTTTTCTACATGAGATTTCCAATTGCAATATTTGTCCATTGAAATACCCAGGAATACAGAGTCATCTACTTCCTCAATATGTTCGCCTTTATACATAACATTTAGGGTTAACGGTTTGCTATTATATGTTTGAAACTGTAAACATTTAGTTTTGCTTAAATTTATTCTTAGTTTATTTTGCTCAAGCCATTTAACAACTGACTCAAGACATTTGTTTGCTTCTTTTTCCATGTTTGCTTTATCTTTAAATTTAATTAATAGGGTGGTGTCATCCGCAAATAAGATACAATCTGTATTTACTGCCTTTGGTAAGTCGTTTATGTACAAAACAAAAAGAAGTGGACCCAAAACGCTGCCTTGTGGCACACCATAGTCATTTTTCAAATAACACGATCTGTATGATTCCCTTTTAGTGTCATTAAGTCGACTTATCTCAACACAGTGTTGCCTACCATGTAAGTAACTTTCTATCCATTCTAGAGCTTTACCCCTAATGCCATAGTTGGCAATTTTCCTCACAAGGGTATTATGACACACATGGTCAAAGGCTTTGCTCATGTCCAGAAAGATTGATAAAATTGGTGTCTTGTTATTAAGGCATTCCGTAATAGTTTTAGTTAACGAAAAACAAGCCAAAGCGGTTGAATGTCTTTTTCTAAAGCCAAATTGTTGAGATGATAAAACACTTTGAGACTCGATAAAGTTATAAAGCTTATTAAAAAAAAACTTTTTCAAGTATTTTTGATAGGACCGGAATTAATGTTATAGGACGATAGTTGTTCAAGTCTTTCTCATCGCCTTTTTTATAAATTGGCTTTATAATTGAGAATTTCAGACGACTTGGAAATGTACCTTCTTGAAAAGACAGATTTATGATATGGCTTAAAGGTGGTGATAAATACTCGGAACATGATTTCAGTATTTTAATGTTAAGACCATCAAAACCAACCGAATTAGTATTCTTGAGGGACTTAAATATCTTAAAAACATCCATTGGGTGAGTAGGGCTCAGATAAATCGTTTTTAAGTTATTACAGATTAAGTTTTGAGACGGTAGGTTTGACGTATGGTTTTTATTATTTATCTCCACAAAATATTCGTTAAACAGATTTGCTATTTGTTCAGGATCGGTATAAAGCCTATTTAAATGTAGTATATTTTGAATTTCTTTTTGGGTTTGTTTGTTGTTGGAGTCCTGTTTAATCACGTCCCAAGTAGCTCTGCAAGTGTTGTTTGCATGAGAGATGTATCTTGTATTAACGGTTTGCTGAGCTATAGATATGCATTTTTTCAATATTTTCGTGTATGAAATGTAGTTTTTTGTGTTGACTTTCTTATTGGATTTAGAAATAATATACCACAGATATAAACTTCTTTTCTTTACACAGCAACGTTTCAATCCATTTGTCATCCATCTATTTTTAACAGGTTTATTGAGCATCTTAACTCTTAAAATGCCACTATGCTTATGCCACTATGGAACTCTGTCGCATAACGTTTATCATTCATTTAAGCGTAATTTCTGTCATATGGTTTGGCGCTGTCATTATGACAGGGTTCCATAGTGGCATAACAATTAAAAGTCCTTGACTGTACGAGATAACGTTACGATAAACATAATTATAAAGATAAATACATACTATACATAAAAAATATCCAAGAGTCAGGAATAATATTCCCGCTCATCACATTAAAATTTGCCCTTACCGGGGTTTCAACCCGGGACCTAACCGGGACTACCAACTAGGCTAACGTGTTGTCAAACACAGTAGGATCATGGAATCAGTATATGACAAGGCACCAATAATGGGCACTTGATTCTTATTTTACTGAAGATGAGGGTTATTCATTTGTTTTGCAACAATTAATTTAGGCTCGTATGAAATTCGAATTAAGAGTGAAGTGTCCATTACTGGTGCTTGTCACCTAAAATCGTCCATTATTGGTGCCGTCACCTTAATAATAATAAATAATACCTCTGATAATGCGCACTTGAGAGTAAAATACCTGTGATGTTTACGAAAATGTTATCGTTAACCTGTTTCCATTATTAATTAATACATTTTGGAGGTAAAGCGTCACAATATTCATCAAAATTTGTTGGCAATTAAAACTCAGCTATTGCTAAAGCCGCCGTGAATGTAATTAATAGGAAAACTTCGCTTTAAACTGGGCTGCCGGAAAAGCTGCTTTTCTTTTTAATTAACACGACACGGTTGTGTGCTAATGGAAATATTTTATGCGATAACGAGGTGGCACATTAAATAGTTTAGTGGTGGTAGGGCGTTGTCCATGGTCCTTTCGGGTCGCCACCATAAAATAGAATAAAAAAAACTTTATTCACCTTAATAAGTATGCCATGGACATGAAAATACAATAAAAATCACAAAAACTACGAAACAAAATTGAAAACAATGTAAAAATAATATTGTGGAAGTACTTAAACAATATAAATAGTGGGCAATAATTTAACCATTATTATATTCTTTAATCTACTTCGTTGTGTTCCGGTATGAAGATAAAACAATCAGTGAAATAACTAGTACAGTGGCATTCCATCTAAGGACTTAGGATCGGCAATGCATTTAGAATCATAAGATTGCAGTCTTGAGATTGTAGTTATAAGAATTTAAATGTCTTTCGGTCTCAGATCCTACTTAACATCAGCTGGAATGTGTACTCCTGTGTATTATCCATGCCTAGAATATATAATTTTTAGGTAAAGAGTTTGCTGAGGCACGCTAAAACATTAATATTAACATTGAAAATCCAAAGCTAAGCAAAGTCGAGATGTTTCGTGTCAATATGCATTTAGCCGGTGTTATAAATGACAGTTTAAGGATTCGGTATTCGGTTATTATTGGTATGGTGATGGTGTTATGGTTTTAAGGACGCTTTTCAGCAGTTAATACATCAGCTTTGACTCTACGCTATTTTGGGTTTGTTAAATTATTTTCACAAAAGCCTTTTTTCCATAGTAGCGAATTTTCACATCGCGTTCTTTCATAGTAGCGAATTTTCACATAGTGTTCTTTCATGATCGCTTCACATCGCGTATTGTCATAGTAGCGAATTTCCACCGAGCGTTCTTTCATGATCGCAAATTTAATTAATCGTCTTTCTTCATGTAGCGTTTTTTCGTATAGCATTATTTATTGTTCGGTGACTTTACTATTCGCATTTTTTCCGTTCTCATTTTTTCACAATCGCAAATTTTCTTTAGTAATTACATCGTAATACATAGGTAGGTTAGGTTAGGTTAGGTTAGGTTAATCTGCTCTATCCTCGTCGTAACTCCCATCATACTACAAACAGGGAGTTTTAGTTAGTGGGACTTTGAATCTACTATCAATGCAATAAAGTTCAAATACGTTTGTTCGATAATGCCGTTTTCAGTTTATGAAGATAGGAGAATAAACCTTATTCTTATTGCAACATAATTTAAATTAAATTGCCTTTATTATACTGGGCCTTACGAGGCTATGTAGATGGTAATGAATATCTTTCAGCAGATATTTAAATGCATTATAATAATTATGATGTTGATAATGATGATTATGATGGTGGTGTTGATGATAATGATGATGATGGTGATGATGATCATGATTTGAAAACAACCCAGCTGGTCTTTACTGTTTTTACCTAGGCTACTGCGACGTTCTTTCACTTTGCAAGCCTAAACCACATGCAAAATTTAAAAAATATTTTAGCAGCCGTTAATTGAAGAATAATTACTCGCTAATTATTTAATTATTGTAGTGTAAGTAGACTTTAACTGTAGATTGTGCTTTTGTAGCTTGGAGAAAATGAGCGTACAGGCCACCTGATGGTAAGTGGTTACTGAGGTACCATCAGCCCAATAGAACCTTGACTCGCCATGGAACTGTGTCACAGTAAAGTTATGATTCAAGTCGTAAGAAGTGTCAAAGGACTTGTTTTATAATGTCACTGTGACACCGTTCTATGTTGGGTGGGTAAGAGCGTCGGTGGCCTCGTGGGTCGAGATCGTAAGGTACCGAGTTCAAACCCCCGCGATCACCAGGTAAAGTCAAGGAATTTAATTTGGTACCCACCTTAGGTCCAAAGCCAATCTGATATTCTACAACAATAAGGTTGAGTTTCTTATTTATTACAAATGACTTTGCATCTCTATTGAGATTTACATCTTCAAGCAGATTTTCTTTGAAATGGGTAGCAAATTAACTTCCGCGACCGTACCAATGAGTTTTTCTAACTTGAGTGCATTACCCGATGCTCTTACGGTGAAGGAAAAACATCGTGAGGAAACCTGCACATTCGAACAGCTGATTGTGTAAGAGGGTAATTGCACAAAAGATCGTAAAGAGTCGAAGTGTATCCGAAAGGGCCCATTTGTAAGATAAGATAAGATACTAGGTTAGGGTTCTATTGGGCTGATAGTACGTAGTTTTTTGAAATCTTAAGATTAAGGGCCGAATATTCATCTTTGTTGAGATTTCCGTCTCAAGATAACGATTTAACGTATTTTAAGACAGAAGTATTGGCAAAGATCAGTAAAGTTCATTTTAATAGTATTACGGCCATTAAAATAGCTGCTAATTTATTACATGTTTATCGATGAATGAATGAATGAATGAATGATATTTATTTTCCAAAGTAAGTCACAGCATTGCATGTTGGGTCAAAAGTATAAGAAATTACATTGGAATCGTCAAAATAATACACAAATTTGAATCTCATCAAAAATATAAATTATAAGTCAGGATTACAATAGCAATATAGAACTAAGGAGTTAATCACCGTTTGTTCATAAAAAAAAAACATTATTATTGTGCATGGCAACATTGTTCCCCTCCCTCTCTTCTTCTCCCAGCAAATGTCGGTGTATATCGTGTCTGCAATAAATAATTCAAAACTACAAACATTTATTTGATTTTATAATCAAATTGGTGCCGAAACCGAGTGCAAGTGTCTGGCTACGTGTGTGTGGTGTTATTTCGACATTTCGCTTCATCGTAGGAGTACAGATTGACTTTGCGTTTTCTGCGTTGGTTGCCGGCGCAAGCCTTTACAGACGCCATTTTCTAGTCGCGGCGAGCGGGGACGCTGCATGGCCGCCAACATACAACGAAAAACCAACATACGTCAAACGTGACAGCTGTCAATCGTAAGCCTTGCTACAGACTTCTCATCATGTCGGTCACTAAAACCAAAGATGAAGCTGCATTAGCTGCTAAAAGGCTACGAGCGAAGATAGGCCAATTTAAGGGTGAAATGACTCGCGCAGAAAAATTCGTCACAGAACAAGCAAGCCAGGTGCTCATTGACCTAGAAGGGGTCCAATTAAGAATAGAGAACTTACAAAGGTCGCTCGCACTTTACAAGGATACAGTGCTGGATTTATCGTTACTGTCGGTCGGCGATGAGAACTTAGAAGAGGATGAAGACGAGGAGCGCTGCTATACTGTGCTTTCGGCGCTACGGGGAATCGTACGGAACGCAGCCGGGGCATCCGCCTCCATTGAGTGTGACAAAAGGTCTGCAGCATCGCAAAACAATCGCCTTCCAAGGCTGGATATCACCTGCTTCGATGGAAAAGACATCACAACGTTTTCTAGTTTTATAGACATTTTTAATGCAGTGATTGACAGGGACGGTAACTTAACTCCAGTTCAAAAGTTGTATTATTTAAAAAAGTTCACACAGGGTGATGCTCTGTCATTAATAAATTCCTTGCCATTGACGCATGAATCTTACAGTCATGCTATGGAATTGTTAAAGAAAAGGTATGACAATAAGTGTTTACTTATCACTCATCATGTCAATGCACTTCTTGATTATCAGCCAATCTCAAAGGGTACTGCTACTGAATTACGGCATATTGTCAGTATAGTGCGGCAACATACTGGTGCATTGAAGACTTTAGGGCAAAAAATACAACACTGGGATATGATCATCATTCCCATAGTGTTAAGGAAGTTAGATTCATATTCCCGCAGGGCATATATAACTGATCGAGATACAAGCAGCTTACCAGTTTTAGAAGACTTTCTAAACTTTTTGGAGAAGAGAGCAATGAGTTTTGAAGAATCACTAATAGCAAATGGTAAGTCATCCCAAGATACTTATAATAAATTTGCCAAATCTGCTAACTTAGCAAATATTACACAAAACAAAACATCTATGTGTTGCAAATTCTGTCAGTCAAATGATCACAAAATATTTAATTGCAAAAAATATCAAGTTTTAAGTGCTGCTGATAGGGTTCAATTCGCGACAGACAATGATTTATGCAAGATATGCTTAAATAAACATGATAACAAATGTCATTTTCATTTCAAATGTTCAGTTTGTAAAAGCAAGGACCATAATTCACTTTTGCACTATGAAAATGCTGTTACCAATTTTGCTCAAACAGGCAACAATCTAATGCCCGATAATCTGGTGTTATTGCCCACAATCAAAGTAAGGTTTCAAGCCAAGGATGGAAGTTATGTTATTGCCAGGGGGTTATTGGACTCTGGCAGTCAAGTCTCGTTTGTTAACACAAGGTTAATGGACCAATTAAATGTTCCAACATTTAACTACAATGTGAATGTTACAGCTCTGGGTCAAAAACAGAAACCTGTTACTAGTGCTGTCAATTTATCCATGCATTCATTACATGACAATTACAGCTGCAATGCACTGTTTTCTGTGGTGGAAAATATCACTTCATACCTTCCACAGACCAAATTTAACATTTCTGATGTTATGTCAAATATCCCAAACACAATTAAATTAGCTGACAATGATTTTAACACTCCGGGTGAAATTTCATTTCTGGTTTCAGCCAATATTTTTTTCATTATAATTCTGCCAGAGAAAATCACTTTACCTAAGTGCAATATATTTTTGTTATCAACAAAATTCGGCTACATTGTGTCTGGCAATGTCAACAATGAGTCTGTGTGCCTATCAACTAACACAATAAGAGAAAAGGTTGCGTTACATGCAACATTTACTAATGAAAATGTAGATACCCTCTTGCAAAAATTTTGGGAGGAACAAAATACTCCTGAAATTAAGTCACATGAGGGCACAGTATGTCAACAGGACGTGTGCGAAACAGACTTCCAAAATTCAGTGAAGTTAGTAAACAACAGGTTTCAAGTAAAATTACCACTCAAGATACCTATTGAAGAAGTTTATTTGGGTGATTCATTTTCAATAGCCTTGCAAAGATTAAATTCACTATGTAAAAGATTTGTAAAAGATAACAAACTTAAAGAATGTTACACTGAATTTATTAATGAATTTTTAGAGTTGGGTCATGCAAAGGTAGTTGATTTGTTTAATTTGGGAAGACCATTAGAGTCCTGCTACTTCATGCCGCATCATGCTGTACTCAAAGAGGACAGCGTAACTACTAAGCTGCGAACAGTATTTGACGCTAGTGCCAGGACTAATTTAAACTTGAGTCTAAATGATTTGTTATACAGTGGCCCGGTGGTCCAACCTCAATTGTTTGAAATACTGATACAGTTTCGCACATACAAATATGTTGCCATGACAGACATCAAACAAATGTACCGACAGGTGATGTTGGAACCTTCTCAAACTCACCTCCAACTTATTCTATGGAAAGAACACATGGATGATCCTTTATTATGTTTACAGTTGACAAGAGTCATATATGGAGTCACCAGTTCCGGCTTCCTAGCTACAAGGTGCCTGGTGGAGCTGGCACGCAGATATGAGGAGCAGCATCCTTCAGCTGCTACAGTCCTCACCAACAATACTTACTGTGATGATTGTCTATTTGGTGGGTCATCACTTGATGAGGTAATTGAGAGTCGTAACCAATTAATACAGTTGGCTGGATTAGGGAGCTTTGAATTACACAAGTGGTGTGCTAACCACCCTGACATACTGGCTGGAATCCCTAACTACAAACAACATTTTAAAGATGTTGACTTTAATAATTCTGCACTAACAATAAAGGCCTTGGGTCTTTTCTTAAATATAAAGTCTGACCAATTTATAATTTCTCAACCTGTTGGCAAACTTCCTTCTCATTGGACAAAACGCTCTATTCTCAGCTTTATTGGTACCTTCTTTGACCCACTGGGTTTGGCTGGTCCCATTGTGACAAAGGCTAAAGAGTTTTTACAGAAGGTCTGGAAGGAAAGGTTGGATTGGGATGAGTGCATACCTGAACACTTATTGTCATCCTGGAGATTGTTTTTTTGTGGCTTAGTACAAATGCAACCTATGTTTGTTAATCGCGATTTAATGTTAAGTGGTGCTGATTATGTCGACCTTATAGGTTACGGTGACGCCTCTTTTACAGCCTGTGCTGCATGTTTTTATATAAGAGCTGTGCATGGTGACAAGGTGTATGTAAACCTTCTGTGCAGCAAATCTAAAATAGCTTCAATTAAAAACAAATTAACAATACCAAAACTTGAGTTGTCAGCATGTGTGTTACTGGCTAAATTATATTTAAAGATACGGTCTGTATTGAAAGCTTATACTTTTAAAAATTGCACACTTTTCAGCGACTCACTGGTGGCGCTCTGCTGGTTACAAAGGCCACCTACCAAAGATGTGTATGTTAAGAATAGAGTGGCAACTATTCAAGCCTTAACTGGCGATTGTATGTGGCGTCATGTAAGTGGTTCAAGTAACCCAGCGGACTGCCTGTCCCGTGGAGTCATGCCATCAGAGTTAAGCTCTAATTTGTTGTGGTGGCATGGGCCCCCTGAATTGCAAGATGTGTGGTTTACTGTCAATGATAAACAAAGTACTTACCCGAGTAATCAACAATTTAATGAGCAATTTACCTATTGTAATGTAGTTGATGAGGTAATTCCAGTATCGAATATATCATCTCTGTCAAAACTTCAACGAATTGTATGTTATGTTCTACGATTTATATCAAACTGTAAACTCGCAAAACGAATGCGTAACAAGAATGAATATATAAGCGCTAGTGAGCACAAGGGTTCAATGAACACGATTATAAGGCATGTACAAGCTGTACATTTTGCTGAAGAGATTGATTGTTTGCAACATAGCAAACCAATTAAGTCAAACTTAAAAAAACTATGTCTGTTTTTAGACTCAAGCAAATTGTTACGAGTAGGAGGCAGACTGGACAAGGCTAGCATTCCCTTCTCACAAAAGCACCCGCTTGTATTACCCAAAAAATGTAACTTAACCATTTTAATAATTCGTAATGAACATAAATTGTTATTACATGCGGGATTAAAGTTAACTTTGTCCAGCCTGACCCAAAAATACTATATTGTGGGCGCTACTGTTGTTGTAAAGGGTGTCATTAATAAGTGTGTTTCTTGTTTTAAATTTAGAGCTCAAAGGGCTGAGCAACTTATGAGTGCGCTGCCCCAAGATAGGGTTGTGCAAGATAGAATATTTGAAAAAACTGGAATGGACTACTGTGGACCATTCAGCATTAAGCAGTCCAGCATTAGACGATCCATTGTGACTAAAGGTTATGTTTGCATTTTTGTATGTTTTGTCACAAAATGTGTACATCTAGAGTTAGTATCGGATTTAACCACTGACGGTTTCTTAGCTGCCTTTAAAAGGTTTTGCTCTCGTAGGGGTTTACCTCGTATATTGTATTGTGATAACGCCTCGACCTTTAGAGGCGCAAACAATCAGCTTAAAAAATTATATGATTTATGTAAATCGGATAGTCATCGTGGTACTGTCATTGATTATTGTAGTGAGCGTGGTGTCGAATTCAAATTTATACCCAGCTACTCTCCTACGTGGGGTGGCCTCTGGGAAGCTGCTGTCAAGTCAGCAAAATATCATTTTAAACGTGTAATAGGCAAATTGCTCTTAACCTTTGAACAATTCAATACCATCATTATTCAAGTTGAGGCAATATTAAATTCCAGACCCATAACACAATTTTCGAGCGATGATTCGGACTTTACCTTTTTAACACCTGGGCATTTTTTAATTAACCAGTCAATGACAGCTCCACCTGAACCTGAAATACCTAATAGTAATATAAATGTAATGAGATTTTGGAAAAAATGTACCAAGGTTCAACAAGACTTTTGGCGTGCATGGCACAAAAGTTACTTGTCACAGTTAAACAGTAGACCCAAATGGTATAAGGGTAAACCTGACATCGTGGAAGGTGTCTTAGTGTTATTGATAGGTGAAAATGTATCTCCTCTACAATGGCCTGTAGCAAGGGTTTTGAAGGTTTTTAAAGGTAGTGATGGTCATGTAAGGTCAGTCGAAGTTAAGACTAAACTTGGGTCACATACCAGAGCCATTAACAGGATTGCAGTTTTACCTATTTATGACTGATATTGTTATATATATAGTCTTTGTGTATTAAGTTACTATTGTGGTGGCGGAGATTTATGTTCATAAAAAAAAAACATTATTATTGTGCATGGCAACATTGTTCCCCTCCCTCTCTTCTTCTCCCAGCAAATGTCGGTGTATATCGTGTCTGCAATAAATAATTCAAAACTACAAACATTTATTTGATTTTATAATCAGTTAAGGATCGTCTTCAAACTAGCATACAACCAAATTAGCATTTTTTTTAAATAAATAAAGATGGATAAAGATGTGGATAAAGGTGGATACGCTGTCCGTTAAAGACCTTTTTCTTTTGAACCGGAATAGATAGCAGGTTTTTTTTTCGGAATTTATATTACGAGTATTATTATATTACGAGTATTATTGATTAACTTAAAGCAAGAGATATTTTGACGTATCGTAAAAATTGGTAAAAAATACAAGCGCCAAATTTAGTATGCTTATAGTACAAACTTTGAAGAAAAACTACAAATACTAAAAAATAGTCAAGTGTGACTTGGGTTCGCGCTGATTCGATTCGAAATCGAATCCAAATCAGAATATAATACCTACCTGTACGGCGGAACCCTCAGCGCGCGAATCCGACTCGCACTTGACCAGTTTTTTCTAAACGAACACCAAACCGTGGGAATGTTCAAAGCATCATTTGATGACGCGGATAGACTCACACATTCAACGTCAACAACACGCTAGTCGCGTTCTCTGTTCGTAGGCAGTTTTCGCTACACAGCGGGAAACGGTAACAAGCGTAGCGCGTAGCGCTACGTAGCAAATAATGTGCGCTACGAAGCTAGCGGTCGCAAATTATTCTGTACTAGCTTCTGCTCGCGACTTCATTCGCGTAGAATTTGATTATCGTATATTCCCTAGGGAACTTTTAAAATTTCCGGCATGAAAAAAAATCATTCCTAAGCCATTTTCACACTAAATTTCATCAAAATTGGTTCAGCGGTATAGTCGCGTGACAAACAAACAGATAAAGTAACTTTTACGGTGTCCCCTAGTTTTAGCGACACGCATTTCATGGAACGTATCGTATCGGTTCTCCTTTGTTTGGTAGTTTTTTTTAATGTAATTGTATAAGGAATAATTACTTTTAGGATAAGCCAGTGTCAATAAACAGAAACGCATATGTGACGTTCCACGGGTAAATGTACCTTATGGTCGGTATAAAGTTATAAATAACCCTGTAATCTACAATTCATAAGCAATCGATAACAACAACAACCAACTCCCTAAGTTGTGCAGTTACGGAGATATTTTTTTTTTTAAATATTCTTCAAAATACATTCTGAAAAAAAAGGACATTTTAAAATAACTTTTTGGGTATATTTTTAAATGAATAAATTAAATCAAACATTGAAAAATATTTATAATCAAGCTTTAAGCCTTCTATACTTCGAGAATAAGCAAAAAAGAGCAAGTTATTTTCGTACCATTTTATAAAACACTTCGTATCTCCGAAACTAAAACCCGCCATAAGGTACCTTTACCCGTCGAAATTCATAATATTATGGCATAGTATTGTTTCGCAGAAATCATTACGCATATATTTATTTATTCAAATAACCTTTATACATAATATTTATGATTTAAATGTTTCATTATATAGGTGAAAAACTCAAGTAAATGAACTCTTGCATGTAGTTGTGTACAAAACTAATAATAATATGGAATTTACGTCAAATTTCAAATATAGAATGTCGAACGGTCTACACAGATGTGTTACAACTGGGTGTCCCTCACAATCCCTAACAACGTTTGTCCTAACACATCGTTTGCCCGAATTTTCATTTGTCCTAAACTGGTTTTCATAAACTTTTTAGTTTTCCAATTATATCTGCGGTTCGGTTAGGTTAGGGTTGTATTATAACAATACTAAAAAGTTTTAAAATTTAAGCGGAAATGGCGTTAGGATAAATGAAAATTCGGACAAACGATGCATTAGGACAAATAACGATTAGGGCTTCCATAGGAGAACCGTTACAACTACATGCAAGAGGTCATTAACTTAAGTTTTTCACCTATACTTAATATTATGTTTTATACGATGTCAACATGCGTTGAAATAAAATAGTACATTACTGCAAAGACCAGAGGCTTTTTATACGTACGAGTCCAGGATGGCTCTTAATGGTCGAACCATGTGCTTTTCTCAAAAATAGAATTTGTAGAATGATTAAAAAAACGTTACATAAATTAAAGTTATAAAATATTGCTGACCACGTACAAAACCCTCAGGGCGCTAGTCCGACTCGTGCTTAGCCGTTTTTTTAAATAATTTAAACGATTCACAATATGTGAAAGTCGTCAGACCGGTCGAGATGTACTAGGCGCGCATAAAACGGAGATGGTGCAAGACTAAGTGACGTTTTCGTAAATAAAGAGAAAGCGCGCGATGTCTGCTCTGGACCAGAACTGCTTTTGGTTTATGATGCCCTGGTACTTTTGTGGGGAAATTGTTTTACGGGCAACTTTTTATTTATTAACCTTATGTTCTAGTACTAACTAGAGCTGATTTTTCAACTTTTCATGTATAAATAAAAAACAATTTAAATTGTTTTTTTTTTAAATAATGATGCTCTTTGAAAGAAATCCTAATGCAGTGAAAATAGTTTTCACTTTCAAATTTTTTTCTGCCATGTGACCTTTTCTTGGTTATCTCTGTAGTATTTTTGAAGGCTGTCACAGGTCTGTACCGATCCAAATTCAAATAACATGATATTATTAAATTACTGAACACTTTTTCATTCCGAATTCAAAACCTCTCTACCTACCGGACACTTTTGATCATTGTCTGGTATACTTAACTTTCTGGTGACTTTCTAATGATGTAAAGGCGACTTTACGTATAATTTTTGAGAAAATATATTAACGTTATGTAAAATACGTTTCGGACAATATAAAATATGCCAAATACACAGCATCCATCACGGCACCGAATTTTAATTATTTCTGCTAAAACCGTGTTGTTTTTAGGTTGTTAAATATTAATTACGTAGGTTGCGTTGGTTTCGTGATGATCACAAAATCTAAACCCCTAATCCAGGAAAATCCTCACGATGAAATGAAAATTCTGCGAAGTGATAACGTTGTATACAATGAACGTCTACAATACAAGTGATAAATATCACCGTGTGAAAGAACTTCGTTCGAGGTTAACGCCCTATGACCCTTGGAAATTATATCCCAGTGATATTGTCTCTCCAAACATTATAATTAATAAGGTGTAATTAGTCGGAGGTTGTTCACGTCACAGCAGATTTTTGACCTGGGGTGAGTAACTTTTTGTTTACACATAAGTAAAAGGTAAATTGATGGAGTTTTGGCTTGACTCTATCTCCTAAACGAAACGTATTTTATGTATGTATATTTATATATTAATATTATATCTCTGTATTTATATAGTTATTTGAATGTAATATTTAATTTTTAAAGGTTTTTTTGGTTAGTTAATATTTTATGTTCTTCTAAATTTTGTAGACTCGCTGACTCGATGCACACCCTTTCACTTTTCTCAACATCTCAAGGGTTAACTGGAAGAGATCCCATAAAGGGATAAGTTTGCCTTTGTACATATCTTTTATATTAATAGGGGTGTGTCCTGGGTAAAAAAATAAAAATTCTAATTAGTCCTTAAGTAAGATTATCGAAAACTATTGAACACGTATTTTTTGCTTTTTCAAATAAATCAAAATTGACGAATATAACGCATGTCAAAGTTCGGGAGTGGGGGCTCGTGACGTCACAACGTGGTATAGAGTGTGCCACGGCGTGACGTGACGTGAATCTTCAACGGACTTTATCTTCGTATTTTTTTGTGTAATCGACAAAAGAAAAAAATATGTATTTAATATTTTTTGATAATGTAAATGACGGACTAATTAGTTTTTTTTACGAAACTAGCCTATTCTTATGGTTTTTCTTTTGTTCAAAGTGTTTACATACATAACTAGCTGTTTCCCGCAACTCCGTCCGCATAAAAGGCGTTTACTGCTACTTCCGGTAAAATATACCCTGTGTCCTTCCTCGGGGTTCAAGCTATTTTCGTACCAAATTTCATCGAGATTGGTTTAGCGGTTTAAGTGAAGGAAAACGTAACAAACAAAAAAAGTAACTATCACTTCTTTTATCGCAACTCTGGATCTGCGGGCCTAGTATGGCTGCGTCTATATCGCGCGTCAGATGTGGATAAAGCATCCGTCACTCTCGTACTTATTTACGTGTCAGAAGGTGACAGATGTCTTATACAAACGTTATCACGCGGTATATTAGGCCCCTGAGTTGCTTAGACATTGATTATATCTATATTTATACTTTGTTATGAATATTTAACAAATTATAAGCTGATGTAGCTTAGTGGATGGTGTGCGCTTCTCAATAAAAAAGATAATGGGATCTAAGTAGTATACTATACTACCGACGATAAAATTTCCAAATTCAGTAAGTTCTTCATGAGGAATCCTCATTGAATTCACAGAATTTATTTATGGAAAGAAAGCATTCTTGAAATTCTTAATTGTTGCCGAGAATGTAATCAGCGGGGCTAGACAAGTTGCCATCGAATACGAACGCTAGCGTTAGGTGATCACCTGTGATGACACTGACTCAGTTGACAGTTTCTTCGCATAGTTACCGCCCTTGGATACCGACGTTAATATTGTGATAGTGCTCGTGTTGAATTCGACCTGTCAAGATAGTATCGCGTAACGACCGTAGTCGTCAGAACTATCACTATTTCATTAGCGCGAATGATAGTGATCACTTTACAGCGTGTCAGTTGTAACGAGTGATATATCACGTGACTATCTTACGTCATTTGCATACATTTTTCAAAGCGACAGGTGATCACCTAACGCTAGCATTTGTATTCGATGGCAACTTGTCTAGCCCAGCTGTATTTTTTTATACATTCACCAAAAGATGAGAAATGTAAGAGATGTCTTCCAAACCACTCATTGACGATTAACACTCTGGAACTGTCTATTAATTAACAGCGATATGTTCCTTGAAATTGCGGCCCCGTTAAACCGACACGTTCCCTGTGACCACTAGATGGCGCAGCATGGCTCTATCACCACTCGATATAGATTTATAGCCTCGTAAGACTGAATGTACCTAAGTATCTCACGGCGACGGAATCTAGATCGTTTATGAAGGAATCTAGGTTGAGTTTCTTTTGTTTTATTTGCAATTCCATTAGAAATGCGCTTTATTGATAAACCAGTTATCCGCCCTCGCTTCGCTTCGGTTTATGTGAGTTTTTTGTTATACCCATATTATTAAATGAACCAGAAAAAATAACCTTCCGTGAAAAATTATTCATCAAATCTTGTCGACTTACACATATAGGAAAACAAATCGTTTTATATAATTATGACTAGTGACCCGCCCTCGCTTCGCTTCGGTTTATATCAGTTTTCTGAAAAACCCGTACATAATCCGAAACTTATTATACACAAAAACCTTCCTCTTGAATCACTCTATCTATTTTAAAAAACCGCATCAAAATCCGTTGCGTAGTTTTAAAGATCTAAGAATAAATAGGGACAGACAGCCGGGAAGCGACTTTGTTTTATAATATGTAGTGGTGATACTATTGCATCATTACATTCATGTTTTTTTTTAACATTTTTTACACATTAACTTGGACAGCATGCGTAATGATACCTATTTCAAATTTAAACTTTTATGTATTTTACTTAACAAAATTAAAATTTTGTCAAAAACTCTGTCGAGTCTCTTCTGCTGCGTCTTCTCAACAGTAGTAGCGGTCTCTTTAGCAGCGCTGGTAGACTCTGTTTAATACAAGTGTCCGTTCAGCCTAGTTACATAATACATTCTTTATTCATGTGTAATGTCAAGCACAAAAGGCATCCTAAATTTCCCTTTTTAGACGTCTAACAGAAGTCAAAAATTTCCATATCCGCTACCAAGATTTATAGGCACAGCTACTTAGGCACCTTTTCCCTGTATTAATGGTGATCCAACCCTTTTCATGTGTCACGGTCCACTTTAGAATCCGTCTTGAGATTTGGATTTGGAGATATGGAATTACTACGGGCTTTGTTGGAAACTGCGCCTAGGTAATGCATTCGATAAACATGTACTGGGGCATTCTTCTCTTTAGTTTTTTTTTAAAGTGGCAAAATTTATCTCGCGCGGTTTTAAGCACTTGAGGTTTCTATCAAAATTAAATACTTAAGTTTACATTATTTTTAAAGTTTTCACTCTCCTTATTATTGTATATTCGCACTCGTTTACTAAAACACCAGAATCTCAAAATACAACTGTATTTAAATAGTAATTTATGCAACTGATACATAATGACAGGCCTTAAAATACGAGTGTGGTTTTATGAAACGAGCGTCAGCGAGTCTCATAATAGGATCACACGAGTGTTTTAAGGCCTAATTATGTACACACATATTATAAGTATTCTAAGATGGATTCAGAAGCCGACGACTTGACGACAAAAATGGCGGCAAAACAAACTTGTGCAGTGTCAGTGACACGAATATGAAGGGTTTTAAAAAGAAAACAGACAAACGAATGAGGACCCTATTCTCATGTCACTCGAGATCAAAATGTCGTGCGGTTTATATTAAAAAAACATACTGAATTGACGTTTCGTATCGATAACTGTTTTATTATCTATGAATACTAGAATAGAGACCCTCTTGAGTTTTGACAGCTGTTCCAAATTTAAACTCATAAATTGTTACAAAAATTGATACTGTAAAAATAATTGATATGGAACCTCGTTGGTGATATTAACTTTTTGGATTAACTTGTATCGTAATGGTAAAAAAAAAAGTGTTTTTTTTTTAAATTGCGGTAACGTGTTTATAAAGTATGCCAATATAAATTCGTTTTGAAGTTTATAATTCGAATTTTAAGATATGAGAGTAGATAAAGTGATTTTTATTGCAACTAATATAAACTTAAAACAATTATCATTTTTTTTATATTAATACTGTTTTGAACTAGCAATGCTACATTATGAGGTTGCCATGTACGTAAAATGTAACGTACACCAATAGTTAGAAAAATTATTCCCAGCGCAGAAACATCAACAAAAAACCTATATGTGACCTATGTAAATGGCTCTTAAAAGATACAACAAACTACCAATATTAATACACTCTGTAAACTGTCGGTTATATCCTGCCCTCCTAAGCAAAAATGCAATAACTAAATTCTATAGCCAAAGCAGATTCAACTCTCTTCTGTTTGTAACTAGGTTGCAATTTCTACAGATGTTTTGTTTGAGATAACGCCATTATGCTTAGTAGGGCAGTATCTCTGTCCGTACAGAATAGATTTGGGAGAGTTTAATAATATTTTTCAGCCTCATAATAACACCACAAAAATCAACATCTAAAAAGACTCTTTATTTTATTTTACGTTCATCACGTCAGCCGAAAGACGTCCACTGCTGGACATAGGCCTCCCCCAAGGCTCTCCACTCAGACCGGTCTTGTGCTTTTCGCATCCACCGCGTTCCCGCGATCTTTACAAGGTCGTCACTCCATCTTGTTGGAGGCCTACCTACAGCTCGTCTCCCGGTCCGCGGACGCCACTCAAGAACCTTCTGACCCCATCGGCCATCAGTCCTGCGAGCAATGTGCCCCGCCCACTGCCACTTAAGTTTACGTTCAGTCGAATAAAAAACATCAATCTAACGTGTGCTAACGTCAAAATATCATATTTTTGTATAAATTATATCCACTGAATATTTATATTGACAACTTGACTGCTCTTTCAAAAAAACTTCAGTTGCCGTAGAAATGAAACGTTTCATCTTCAATAATTAATGATTTTACCCTTGTAAACATGAAAATGTGCGTGTATTTTTGCATGATCAACCTTCTTCAAAAAAGAAAGAGGTTCTCAAGTATATTTTTATACATACATACATACATACATAAACTCACGCCTTCGTTCCCAGAGTAGGGTAGGCAGAGCTACAGAAATTACCAACAACTCTAAAAACTTGTTGATAATTCTGTAACCACATTTTGCACAATCAGGCTAAGATGTTTACCAGCGTATTAGTGACAGGTTGCAAGCCCATCGCCTAACAGAACTACAAGCCTTTATTCCCTTAGTCGTCTCTTACGACATCCACGGGAAGACATGGAGTGGCGCTATTCTAATCCGGCAACCACACGGGCATTTTTATTTAGTGTATTTATTAACCTTTTATTGTGTGTTTGTTAGGTAATCGACAGACGATTTAAAAGCATTTCAAAGTGTAAAGTATAATGTCCCATATAAATTTCGTAAAGATCTGGTTATGGGTTCCGAGGAAAGACAACAGAAATCTAAAAAAATTAGAGACGGTTCATTGTTTTTTGTACAATGTTCGTCCGAATCTCAACCACTATCTTCTCTTTTAACCTACCGCCAAGCAACAGTGTTCGCACTGTTCTGTGCCGGAGTGCGAGTAAGACAACCGGGGAAATTACCTGGCTATAGGTATTCCAAATTAGTCCTCGGGGTTGGCAACGCATTTGCGGTCTTAGGATTGCAGTCTTAAGATTGTAGTCTTGAGAATCAAAATGTCTGGGTCACAGATCTCACTTACCATCACTGTGTGGTCGCTTGATCATTTTATACTATAAAATAAAAAAAAATTACAACTGCTTCTCTTTTTATATTTTGCGCTTAAGAAGATTGTGAAGCTAAAATTTCCATACAAATGGGAAAACGTTTTTCACCCCTTGAACCTAGTCCGATTTTTACGATTTTTGTATATGTTGTAGATATCATAAAAAACTATGTCTGTACGTTTTCCTTTCCAAGAACATATTTCTTAGAATGAAACAAATTGAAAAAACAAAAAACAGAAACGTACAGACCTAGTTCCTTATAATAACTACAACATATTCAAAAATCGTGGAAATCGGACTTGATTTAGGGGGTGAAAAACGATATCGCCCGGAGCTAAATTTGTATGGTTTTTTTTGACAGCTTAACGATTTTAGCGGCGCTTCGCAATCCTCTTAATACAAAAGTGTCATTTTACTAAATATTGGCAGAGTGTTGCTGGATATAGTTGGGGTTAGTGGTGCAAGGATCTTCCGCAGTGTTTGTCCGGATCGCTACCACCATCTCACCCTTTGATCTACCGCAAAACAGCAGTGTACGTATTTTTTGTTCTCGTGTGGGGATGCGGTTTCCACCATCTGTTAGATATTTTTTCAGGTAAGATTTTTATGTTCGGGTATTACAGAAAACTCATTATAAACCGAAACGAAGCGAGGGTGGGACGCTAGTAAATGTAATAAAAATAACGCAACACCCTGTACTGTCTCTGACCTGTAGTTCAGTTAGTGACTCAGAACTATCTAAATAAATAGAGCGACCGGCTACTGACCTCGTATACAGGGTGAGATCAATGGCAAGCGGATGTGGTTTGACGTGTATCAGCAGGAATGAATGAAAAAATATCGTTTGGAAAGGTCAAGCTGATTGTTCTGTCGAGCAGAACAAAAAGGGAGTACGTGCATATGGATTTTATATTGTTATACTGCTTTTTTATTTTAGATGGAAGTGTTGATATTGATGCCTTTCGTAGCTTTGACCTTGCATTGTTTGGGGGTAAGTTGTTTATATTGCTTTGGTTTTAGGGATAAAGTTAACCTTTATCATTCTTTATGTTATGATATTTCTGTACCAAATTTCACGTCAATTGTTTGAGTCGATGGACCGTGAAGACGGAACAAAAAACATACAAACACACTTTCACATCAATAACATTGGTAATGATAAGGATTAGTATAAGGATCTTAAGCTTGTTGAGTTTTTGAGCGCTTTATTTATAAAACGATCTTTTAATAACCAAATATTTCAAAAAACAGGTTAAGAATTCTTATTATTTTGAGGTAACCCATAATTTTATCGAATTTTACTTCATCGATTATATAATTTCATCGAATTTCATTTCAACAAACGCTGTTTTCTACTGAAACCATGATGTTTTCTGGATATTTTAAATATTAAATACAGGTTAGATTAGGTTAGACTTGTAACTACCAAAAAAAAACTCATGCAGCGAGAAGAACCTTCCGATGAAATGAATATTCTACGTAATCATGCGTTCGTTGAAGGTTTTTCGATAAAATAATGGATACCCAATTTCTACAACAACATTTTAAAATTCTTGCAGATTACATCCATCCCTGATATTGTTTTAATAAAGCCAGAAACCTTATTAAAACAAAACAGCTTTTCATTAATGAGACGTGTAATTAAAATATTTCCACGCTTGTAACGTTTTATCATATGTAATGAAATTTCATAGGTAATTGGGTAGTGCCATGGTAGCCGCGACAGACTCGAGTAAAAATCTTTTATTTTACAGATTTGGTCCTTTTGTATGTATATGGCTAAACAAATCTGATATTTTTCAGTATTCTGACAAACTTTGACGTACCTAACTTGCTATAATAATGGAAAATATCACAACTTGTATTGGTATCAAGTTTGACAAAAAAAAATACAAAATACCATCGCTAATTATAAACCTGTTTGTTTTTTTCCGTATAATCATTATATATTCAGATTTAATTTCGTTACTTATGTATAAAATATCACACGGGTGACGTACAAATGTTTTTTTGGCTTCGTATAATTATTCAAATGATTCCTGTTTTATTTCCTTACATTTTCATTTGTACTTTTTTTATTTTGCTAAAATTACTCACCCCACAATCCCACATCTTCGAACACCCTGTGAAGCACGTACTAATTCACAAATTGGCCAACAAACTCGGCTATTTCTTTCATCCGAGATGGATTTCGAGTTTCCTTGGGCAGTATAATTTAAAAAGTTGGATTGGCGACCCCCTGCGGCGTCTCCAAGTTTTTTACGAGACATTGTTTCAGGAGACTGTTTTGATTCGAATTTGTTTTTTATTACTCTTACTGCGTGTCATTATTTGAATGGCTTTTTCTAGATTGACAAGCTTTGCTTTGATTTAAATTTTAGCGCCAAAAAAAAGTTCGTCATTTAAAAGAACCTACACTAAAAGAACAAGACAAGTCACCTTAGTTAGTTCATGAGCAGAGACAGTAATTTTCGTGGCACTTTTAAATAATTCTAGTGATTTCTTATTTATCGACTTCCATTGTTATAGTCTGTTCATCCTTACTTGTCCTATATAGTAAATAACTTTCTAACCTCAAAATGAACCTATTTTTGCTAAAACAGCTCTTTTATCGTAAATAAAGTAAACCGAGTTAACATTTTGGACATCACTTGGCCAATGTATTGTCTGTGATTAATTTATTTTGTTTAAGATAACAGTTTTAGCCAAAAAAGGTTCATTTTGAGGTTAGAAAGTTGTTTACTATATAAGACAAGTAAGGATGAACAGACCTTACGTACATAATTATATATTATAAAAATAAGATTTAAAGTAGAGGTAGACAACAAGAGTTCTTATCCCTAAAAAGCGATCTCTTCCAAATAACCTTTGGATAGGTGCAGTCAAACATAAAAGTTACTTGGAAAACAATATATTCTATAATTAATCAGTGCCCAAATACGGCTACCAACATCTAAGACAGTGCAGCGTTATCTCAATGTCATGTTCAAAATTAGTGTTAGTGCTAACAAGACAGTGCAGCTTTTTCTAAGGCTATTTATAAGCAAAAAAACATATTTTTTTCATATTTCCTTCACGAAAACTGCTTACAGTCAATTTAAAAGTTTAATACATCGATATTTTTTTACTGGAAAGTCGATAAATGTGAAGTCACTATGACATCTCAAAAATGCGTTCATGAGTCTGTATTGTTTGTAGGATTTGACAGAAGCGTCTGTTAATAATAGAAAATACTCTTTTACTTTTTGATGTTTGAATTTGACTAGTTGATACGAAGTTAGCGGTCCCGGGTTCGATTCCTGGTCAGGGTAAATATTTGTGTGTTGAACGCGATTTGTGTCTTAGTTATATTTGGTGGTATATTTAAGTATTTATTTATCTATATAAATCTTTATCGTTGCTTAGTATCCATAATGCAAGCCTAGAACCTAATTTGGGACTAGATCAATTTGTCTGAGATTGTCTTCTGATATTTATTTTAATACAATTTGTACGAAACCTAAAATCAGCCAAAAAATCCAATAATAAACCAGCACTATTATTTCCAAGTTCAACTGTCACTTACATCGACTTATTTCGTCTTTTCCAACAGAAAAGCCCACGTTTTTTTGGCACCAAAGCTTTTGGAGCTTCTGGCATAGACACGCGTAAATATAACGTTCAAATATGTTTTATTTTAGTAACTTATAACGAAAATAAAAGATACATTTCGTGTAAGTAAAATAAGGCATGAATACAGGATGTTTTTTTATGTTGGAAAAATAAATTATTTTATTTATACAGGATGGTTTTTTAATCATGGAATAATATTGTTTTGTGTATTTAAAAAAACAGGTTGTATTGAGCATAAACGATATTGTTATTTTGCTTTATACATTGTTACCTTTTTATCCAATTATTAAAGATAGGTACTGCAATGACCTTGTTATAACAGCTATAGAAAGATGTATCTGTTAAGAAGTAACATGTAGGTATATTATCCTCTGTGTCTATGTGTTAACCTTTTTTATGTACATATACAGCATTTAAACGAAAAAAACTAAACCTTCTCATACTAAACTTCAACTTGAATATCAAAATAATGTGGTTACGGAATTGTCAACAAGTTTTTAGAGTTGTTGGTAGTTCTGTAGCTCTGCCTACCCTACTCTGGGAACAAAGGCGTGAGTTTATGTATGTATGTATGAATATCAAATACAAGTATATCATAGTAAAGGACGCCCGCGACTTCGTACGCGTAGTATTAGTTTCCCGCTACTCCCCCTATTCTAACCCCTTAGGGGATGAATTTTCAAAAATCCTTTTTTAGGGCTCACTTACATCATGAAAGGAACCCCTGTACCAAATTTCATGTTTCTAGGTACAGTAGTATCGGCTGTGCGTTGATATATAAGTCAGTTTTGCCTTTTATATATATATATATAGATTGACAGCGAGTATTAAAATGACAAGGTTCTAAGTAAGGTTAACAATTATATATATACTTACATGAATAGTCAATATGACTGCCTGTTTCCCGCATATCCTGGCGACCTACTGACTCATTAACCTATATATATATATATATACTAGCTTTCACCCGTGACTCAGTCCGCGTAGAAGTTGTTTATCGCTGCTCCCTCGGGAACTGTCCAATTTTCCGGGATAAAAACTATTCTATGTCCTATTCCAGGACCTAACCAATATGTGTGCCAAGTTTCATCCCGATCCGTTCAGTGGTTGAAGCGTGAAAGACGGACAAACATACACACTTTCACATTTATAATATTACGTATGGATTCTGTCTCTGCGTGCATGACTCGATGTAAGAATGCGGAAGAAGCGAAAGAAAATTGTCAGGATCGTAGCATATGGCAAGAAGTGTTCTCTGCCTACCCCTCTGGGAACAGGCGTGATTTTATAATTTATGTATGTATATTCGTCTCTTATATTATTTTACCTTAACTACTTATATCAGAAATTACCTCCAACTCTATTATTGGCTAAACACAAGAGGAAACTCTTCAATGCTTATAATAAATTGGTCAAGTGTGTGTTGAGTTATTCAACGAAGAGGGTTCTCTGGGATATAATGTACTGCTAGAAATAAAATAAAGTTTGCTTGTATTTAACACAATGTTTACTAACACACTGCGTGTTTATTACTAGTCGCTAAGCTACAATGTACTTTCATTTTTCTCATCTTTTGACAGTTGGAGCAAACCTAACTTCTAACTTCTAAAAAGCACTGTTCCAGTATTATAAGAGTAAGACGGCTGGGGAAATAACGACCATTATAAGCATTATTAGATCCGAGTTCTCAGGGTTGGCAAAGCATAAGCAGGGGGCTTCGATGAAAGCTTTTGTTGTTGAAGCACTACTACTCGCTCCTCCACGGCAAGGTTGACAGCCCATCGGTGCTGTGGCGGCTGGGTCTGGCCGTGCCGAAGGGGGCGGCACGTGCGGCGTGGCGGCGCCGGCGCCTGTTCCCGTGCCCGACGGTGCGCACGCTTCGTACCCTGAACGCTCCCACTGCCAAAGCCCTTTCGCTGGTCGATAATATGCTCCTCCAGGTCCCGGATGCCGGCGTGTTCACCGATAAAGGTTGCACATTCGTCAGATATGTTATATATTTCTTAAATTTAAATGAATAATTGTTTTCCTTAAGATTATTTTATAGTTATATGTATATATAAATTTGTTGTGTCTTTTTGTCTTGGTTGGTAATTGTCTTGTCTGAGTTAATTTAAGTTTAAAACTGTTAAATTTGTATTTAGTAAAAAACATTTTAATTAGAATCGGTGAGTGATTTTGAATAGTTGTTTAATTGATTTTATTATGTAATTCTTTGACGTATAAATGTTTGGTGCATACTGTAAATTTAAATGAGAAAGAAAAAAAAAATGCTTTGAGATTGCAAAACGTCAAAGGTCAAAGAACGCACTTTTAATTAGCGTTGTGTACTCGTCTGCCTGATCAGTGACATGAAATAAACAAAATTTGCCAACAAAAATTTGTTCCTTTCTCTTTCTAGCAAAACAGCATTAAAATATCAGGGGACAGGGGACAATGTCACACCAATTGACAACGATATAAATACGTATATAGGGAAATACATACATACATAATCTCACGCCTTCGTTCCCAGAGTGGGGTAGGCAGAGCTACAGAATTACAAACATCAAAAGAGAAATATATACTTAAATACATAGAAAACATCCATGACTCGGGAAAAAATATTCGCGCTCATCACACAAATATCTGCCCTTACCGGGATTTGAACCCAGGATCGCTAGCTCGTAGGCAGGATCACTACCAACTAGGCCAGCGCGTCGTCATGATTGCAATGTTCGTGGTTTTTCAGTAATTTATCTCTAAAATAAGAATTAATCGTACACAAATATTTCTGTGCCCAAATTAAATGCCCACCGTTCTTCCGCAATCCTGCCTCCCAATATGCGGAAAAAGATTTTTCGCCTCGAGCCCTCTCGGATTAATAACGAGTGGCCCATTCAGGTTATAACAGAAATTGCGGAAGATGTCTGACAGATTGTTACATACAGCTATTAAGGAACGGTGACAGAGCAAAAAGCACCCATTCAATCGTTTTTGTACTTAACAATTGATTGCGAAACTAAATAGTATTAAATCAACCAAACTGTACGGTACATTTTAGACCTGACTGCTTAAAGTGGTAGATCATGTCTGAATATAATAATATATATGTATGTATGTATGTGTATCTGTGTGATTCCTTGTAGACTGAACGGGAATCACGCAGGGATACTCATTTTTTTAACACTTTTTTGGTACCATAAAACGGGGTGATTAGGGATTAAGGGGTGAGTAGGGACACAGCCTAAAATGAAGCATATGCTACTAATTATAAGACTGAAATTATTACCAATAGACATAACGTTATTGTCCATTTAATACTTGTTCTTATTTGTAACAAGTTATGACTTATTTTAGGCTGTGTCCCTACTCACCCCTTAATCCCTAATCACCCCGTTTTATGGTACCAAAAAAGTGTTAAAAAAATGAGTATCCCTGCGTGATTCCCGTTCAGTCTACAGGGACTCACACAGATACACATTACGTACATACATATATATTATTATATTCAGACATGGTCTACCACTTTAAGCAGTCAGGTCTAAAATTTACCGTACAGTTTGGTTGATTTAATATTATTTCGTTCGCAATCAATTGATAAGTAATTTGAAATTTTGAAATTTTAACGTTTATGGGCCCAGGTAAATCAGTTATACCAGAAGAAAGGTATGAATAATTTCTTTATCTTTCCAAACCTTGACATTCATAATAAATATATATCGATCGAAGTTTGTCCTCCATTCTGACCTATATTTTCGTTAGAGCAGGTTCGATGCGTTTTATTTATCTTTTAACCCCCAGCCAGAATAGAGTTTTCAGTAATCGGGTTTGGTTTCTTGTGTTTGTTTGTATATTAATTATCTGTGACGGATTATAATGCAGTTTTTTTGTAAGGTAATTAGTAGCCATGTTTATTTAACCGCGTCGGTTATTCGACCTATTTTCAAGTTACCAGCTAACTGTTTTTTTGTTTCCAGAAATTGCTCGCCACTCAATGAAACATTGAGTCCGCATGTTTGAGAGACTGATATTATTCTTCTGAGAGAGAATTGTTCATAAATGGCGCTATGATTAGGTTCCCGACTATTGTTATAAGAAAGACGATTTCTCCTTATAACAATTTACTTGTAACAAAATTGCTCGGAATTATTCTTTATGAATCTAGGTTAGGGGTACAATGGAAGGCTTACCGCCTCTTATTTGAAGTTAATTCTTGGGATATTTTCAGTTTATTTGATGATGGAGCTCTGGAAATGCTTTATTTCTGTCTGCTATAAGGTCAGTTGTTCAAAGATAAAAGATACAGATGTTTATTCAGTAAAATATCTGGACAGGCACTTAAGCAGGGTTTCCACTGTGAGTGGAGCGGGCCATGTACGGACTCTGTTTAGCATACAACGGTGCCTTATAAAGGTTTGCTCGCGGTGGAAACACTTGAAGTCACCGATGTACGCTATATTGAGTCGATACGGGGCCCACTCCGCTCACAGTGGAAACCCTGCTTTAGGGTGCGGCTCCACTGAGGCAGAAACGAGAAGAGCGGAGCGGAGCTGTGCCAATATTAACCAATAAAAGGCGCATGCGGTGACGTCGAGCGCGCCTTGCGCACGTTAATTTATATTCTATTGGTTAATATTGGCACAGCTCCGTTCCGCTCCGCTCGTCTCCGCCTCAGTGGAGCCGCACCCTAAGACGTAAAGTAAAAGCTAGCACCGCTTTCCAAGAGGAGGCCACTGCTGACAAGAAGCACCGCAAGAAACTCAAAGGTCAGTCATCCTTTTAAGCCTCGTGTGGTTGCCGAGTTAGAATAGTGCCACTCCATGTCTTCCCGTGGATGTCGTAAGAGAAGACTAAGGGAATAAAGGCTTGTAGTACTGTTAGGCGATGGGCTTGCAACCTGTCACTAATAAGCTGGTAAACATCTTAGCCTAATTGTGCAAATTGTGGTTATAGAATTATTAACAAGTTTTTAGAGATGTTTGTAATTCTGTAGCTCTGCCTACCCCACTCTGGGAACGAAGGCGTGAGATTATGTATGTACTTATAATTTAGTCTGAATTTTCGTGTTTCAACTGTTTTATTCGCCAAGTTGTCATTAGTAAAGAAATAGGTACATATTTAGAAAACATCCGAAACTCAGAAACAAATACTTGCGCTCATCACAGAAATATTTCACAGAAGAATCGAAACCGGGACCGCTAGCTTCGTAGGCAGGGTCACTACTAACTATAATAAAATAAAATAATAAATATCAGGGGATAAGGTCACACTAATTACCAAATTATAATAAAATAAGTAACATTATTATGAATAACCAAGTGACATGTAAAATTTTATATTTTATCAATAAACGATTGATTTGAATTGAATTGACCTAGTCCCAAACTAAACTCTAGGCTTGTACTATGGGTACGAGACTATGATATAAATACTTATATAGAAAAATATATACTCAAATACATACAAAACATCCATGACTCAAGAACAAATATTCGCGTTTATCACATAAATATCTGCCCTTACCGGGATTTGAACCTACTCACGTCACTATGAACTATTTAGGCAAACGCGTCGTCAAGTAGTTAAACTACTCACGAACTAGGTAAACTAGGTCGACAATAGTACATTGTTGCAGAGGATAGAAAGTACGAAATTTTTGGACGAGTCATATAGAGGGCCGAAACGTAGTTGAGGCCCTCTAGTGTACGAGTCCATAAATTGCACTTTCTACCGAGGCAGACATAGTGCTTTTCACAACTACTGAGAGGAAATAAAATGAAAATTCATATTCAAAACTCAAATTTTAATTCATGTTATTGTGACATCACTGCCAATTTTACCAAAGATCACTTTTTTTTAAAATCTGGACCCCTATTCTTGTGGCACTCGAGATTAATAAACTAACATGCGAGATGAAAATGTCAACTCCATATAAAATTGTATTTGTTTCGCCATATCTACCATGTAATTTCATCTCTAGTGGTTCGAGATTAGGGGCAAAGTTTGAATTACATTTAAAAAAAAGCAGTGACATAGTTTTTAGTCCGTGTATCTTTTTGCAAAAATACACCTAATATTTTACGACACAAAATGGTGTGTGCTGATTGGTTGATTTCAATTTTTTATTTTAAGGAGCTATGACACAAAAATTCATTGCTTGATTTTCAGGCCTATGTCCAGCAGTGGACGTCTTTCGGCTGAGATGATGATGATGATGATGATAATTTTCATTGGTTCTTAAAGTTGGACAACCATGTTCTCGACCAATCAGCAAACACGCCGACAAAAACATTCTTGGTCTGTCCTTATAAGTGACGTTTTGTGACCCCAAACAAGACCATCCATGGCCATATTTCCGAGCAGTGTTGTGAAATAGCTATTTTTTCCTTACAACTTTAGACTATAGAGAAATAGATGGCAGGCGGGTGTGAACTAATTGCTTTAGAAGTACCTAAACTTAATAGCAAGAAAAACTGAAAGTAATATGTGTTTTGTATTGATGAATTTCTATCTTAAAACCCTAGAAGAAATAGTTTTACTTTAATAACCCCAGTAATGCTTTAAACGTCGTTAAACTCGTCCATCCATCTTCCTATAAGTACCTCGTCGACAAGAATTTTAACCAAACGCTCGGACTGTCGCTACTCAGGTCATGAATAATGTAAAAACACGTCTTTATGTGCTCTGACGTAGGTATTATAATGGTTTTTAGACGTCTAATGCCTAAACTCATATTGTTAAAGTGAGTTTTATTGAATGTTTTAATAATAACAAGGTAGGTATACCTGTACAATGATTTTTGTATTAAATATTTTTGTGACAGAAATGTTGAAATACGAAATTGAAACAAAAAATATTTTTATTGATTCAAGATATCTTCGACAATTTGACGAAGCGATAAGCATTTGGATTCGATGTCCAATAAGCGCAAATATTTCGAAGATGAATCCTTGAGTTTTTTGAGTATCTAGTTCTTGATTGGGCTAAGGGACTGTTGCCCATTCTGCCATATGCGGACAGGCATGGAAGACTCATTAATTTTTCTCATTTTGTTATTTGTTTTTTTTGTCTCTTGTTGTAGTACAATTAATTATGTGTTTGTAACCTTCCGTGATTTCACCTGACGGTTCCAACGGAAGACCAGCGCTGACTTTAATGCCAGCATTACGCTGAGTTGGGACCATTTCGTGACTACTTTCATCTTGTACCTACTTTTTTGTATCTGTCCTTGTTGGTTTTGTCACGAATAAATGATTTTCTTTCTTTTTTTCTTTCTTAATATAAGTATTGTAATCCTTTTGTTGCACACAGTATGTACAGACTACAAAGAGATATCCACCTTTGAACCTTATAAATACAAAGCAATAAGGTGAAAAAGTGTTAGCTATTGGTCTAAGATCCGAATAGGAGACGATTTGCACCGGGCTGTTTATTCGATGAAAAGTATTTTATGTCAAATTTAAGTCGCTAAATAATATGTGGCGAATAGGTAGGCTGAAAATTTTCAGTCCAGTACTTTTATCATTAAAAACTAATTTAAAATGAACTTTTCTTTTTTAATTGCAAATGCTTATTTAATAGACATTTTATACTAATCGAAAGTATGAAGGTTTGGTGCAAATTATTAGTACCTACTTACCTGTTTATACCTGTCTACCCAATAGATTGACGGGAAAAAAAACAACCTAACGTTTGCAAATTCTACAGGCTTATTATTATTTATTAAACAAGCTATGGCATTTTTTTAAACAAAGTTAATTTTTAAATTTCTATTTAATTTTGTACTGGGCTGAATTTTTTTAGCCTACCTCTTCACCATATATTGCTTAGCATATTAAATTTGGTATAAAATACTTTTTATCGAATAAACATCCCGGTGCAAATCGTCTCCTATTCGGATCTCCTGCTATATAGTATTATTCACTTTTTGATTATTTCATATGTCTACCTATTACAGTTTAAGAGATGCAGCACAGTGACAAACAGACAGACACATTAACAGATCGACAGTTGGACAGCGGAAGCTTAGAAATAGGGTCCCGTACCCTTAGAATACGGAACCCTACAAATCAAGCTAAACAATCCAAGCAACAATACACAGCTTTTAAATTTATAATACACTTACGTGTTCAAGCACCCTGTATACCTCAGGTGACCCTTATTTGAAACAACGCTGGCACTATAAAGATTTCCCTTGCCCTTCCACGATTTATGACTACCGCAACATGGCGGGTGCAATATGGCAGATATTGCATTTTTTACAGGTCCACGTGCAAAATTGCGTGATTTGTGGATTGTGCTGCATTGGGGTTGCGTTAAAAAGCATTTTTATACGAGAACAAAATACAAAATACACGCAATAAAAAAAGTTTCTATAAAAATTTAATTTGGGGAAAGATTTATTTAAGAAGGGAGCGAATGATCAAGCCTTAGACTTGCAACACCAAAGAAATTGCAATATTATTAGTAGGAGTTCAAAAATATTAGAAATATGGCTTATCTTACCATCCCCTTACGTAAAGAGAGGGGTGTTGTTATACATTTAACGTGTGTACCTGTGTAAAAAAATACCGGACAAGTGCGAGTCGGACTCGCCCACCGAGGGTTCCGCACATGACACGGTTAACTGAAATCGAAAATTGGGACCGCCGTTACTCGCATAAAGACCCTGTTTTTTTTGTGATTTCATTCAAAATGTATAGTTTCAAATGTTTTCCTATACTTGTAGTATAAGACGGTATTACTTGCCAAATTTCATAGATCTAGGTCAACGGAAAATACCCTATAAATTTCGATTCCCTTAAGAGTGTCGGCCAGAAACGGCCGTATCTTTTTTCTACGTTAACTAAGAAGTTTGATTTTTAAGGCGGATTATTTGACGGAAACGTTATAATATAAACCTACATTTTCATTACAACAATAAACATAATCAAAAATCCTGGAAATCGGTTTTGATTTAGGGATGTGAAACGTTATCGCCTGGAGCTAAATTTGTATCGAGTTTTTTTGACAGCTACACTATTTAAGCGTCTCGCCTCACGATACTGTAGGCTAAGGCCGCCCTGATAGGAGGCTTGCTTAGCGCCTAGAGCCTAGCGTGTTACTTTTTCGTAGTCGCCTAGCGAGGCGCCAAGCAGTGCGGCCGGTTGCAAAGATTCTAGTACATTTGTTTCACGCTAGGCTCTAGGCGCTAAGCATGCCTCCTATCTGTGCGGCCTTAGCCTTCAGGTAATCAAGGAAAAAAACACATAATTTAGCCGATTGTACTAGTAATGTAATTCCGATCGAAGTGTTGTAAAAGGTTTAAATATACATTATTATACAATTTAAATCCGGTTTCAAATCTGCAAAAACTTTCCACTAACCATTCTCCATCTGTCAAGTCGGCTAAACCTTAGTTTATCGATATCGTCTAGACTGGAGCTCTTAACAACTCTTATGGTCTGACAGTAATTGCTGCTGGCAGTAAGACTGGCTCTTTTTCTACTCAATTCATTCGTTATATTGTCTATTATATTTATCTAATCAGTTTCTACACGCGACTCGCGAATTCGAAGTTATTTATCGATATTCTCTAATTAAAATAATAATTTATGAAAGTTAACGATATAGCCAAAAATTTAACCAAAACCAAACGGTCTCCACACTTTCGAATAATCAAGTAAGAGCTTCTAAAAGATTAATTATTGCTTGATGATTCGTTTTTTTTACTAATTTTATACAGTTTTTAATGCAATAAAAATCGTAGGTTTTATCAAACAGGACATAATTTGTTGATAGGCTATTTTTATGACGCCAACTTTTTAATTAAAAAAAGAATATGGCTAAGGAATGAAAAGGCGCCTTTGGATGCGCGTGACATTTACTACATTCACCATTTATCTCAAAAGTCAAACACTACGATTTAGTTTTGGGATCAACTTATTTTATACTCCGCAATAAATAATGATGGGCAAAGTTGCTGGAAGAAGAGCTGTCGGGCGCAGAAAGAAATCGTGGCTGCGAAACATTCGGGAATGGACTGGAGTCACAAGTGCAGCGGAGCGTTTCAACCGCGCCAAAGACCGCCAGAAGTATGCGGAGCTGACTGCCAACCTTCACTAGTTGGAGAGGCACTATAAGAAGTAGAAGATCAACTTGTTGCGGCGGCATTTCCGGACCATTACGACTTGGGGACCTTCTAGAGATGAGCGTACTCTTTTCTCAAATGCCGCTCAACGCATCAGCAATTCGTCGCTGATACTGCAAAACCGCGTAACCAACAAATTTATTATAGAGCAAAATAAACCTTAACGTCTTAGAAAAAAGGTGCATTTTGCTCCTCATTAAAAATGTTACTTACGCGGTTTTGCAGTTTCACCGACGAATTCCTCTTCTGGTGTTGCAGGTGTCCATGGGCGACGGTGATCACTTCACATCAGATGACCCTATTATAATCGTTCATTTGCCTCCTCTGTCATAAAAAACCGGCCAAGTGCGAGTCGGACTCACACACGAATGGTTCCGTATCATTATCTACGCAATATTAGAAAAATAAACGGCATAAAAATCGAATTTGTTGTATGGGAGCCCCCTTTAATATTTATTTTATTTTATTTTAATTATTTGTTTTTTTGAATTTAATATACAACTAAATATTCTGCGAATATTTCAAGCGTCTACCTGTTGCCGTTATTAATATCGAGCGAAAAACGGCAAAAAAAATCACGTTTGTTGTATCGGAGCCCCCCTTAAATATTAATTTAATTCTGTTTTCAGTACTTGTCTATAAAAGTTACAACTGTCTAGTTATTACGGTTCATGAGATACAGCCTGGTGACAGGCAGACAGACAGACAACCGGACAGCGGAGTCTTAGTAATAGGGCCCCGTTTACGCTTTGGGTACGGAACCCTAAAACAGATGAATTGTCTCTATGCTAGTTATTCACTAATTATTTGGAACTAAGCGGTGTTATCTCTCCTGCTTAGTGGTAGGTTAGTATTATAATTACAAGAATATGTTTTTTTTTTATGGAGAAGGCAATCGAACACTCAGGCCATCTGACGGTAAGGGGGATCTGGGACCCATGGACATTTGAATCTCAAGACCACAATCTTTAGACTGCTGTCCTACGATCGCAAATACGCTGCCAACCCTGAGGACTATGAGGCACTGGTTCCACCGCCGACGATGAGCGGGAAGCGAGTACAGCCAGCGACCAACTATTAATATTTGTGTATCTTTTGTTAATTTCTTGAGCGAGAAAATAGTCGATAGCTAATCTTGCCTGGGAGTGCCATGGGACAATTGCCTGAATGCCTGTATGCTAGTAATTTCACCTAACAAAGCTTCTTTCCCTTGGGTAGTAACTATAATCTTCTCAGTATTTTGTATCAAGTGTAAGTTTGTTAATTAATTATAAAAAAAACATTAAACTCGCTCCCCTAAGACAAATTCACTGGTATTTGTATTAGACGAAATCCAAGACCCCATCTTCATTCAAGATTTTGTTCTACAAAATCTAAATGATCCTCACTAAATAATACTTGAGGCTTTGAATGTAAATCGAGTACGCTAATGAGTTTCCCTTCCAATAAATCTCTTTGGCACTCATTAAGTTGTTCCGAAAATCGGACTTTTTGCAGACTATATAAAACAGTGGTTTTGGAGCGTGAAATTATACGTTTTGCATTTTATGTGAATGAAATTGGTGAAAAATTTTGATTTTGCAATTCCCACAAATTAGTAAAATTAAACTGATGCGTTTGCCGCTGCCATGTTATTTATTTAAATCTTTGAGATTTAAGCCACTTATTCACTGAATGCGCAAGCGGCACGGAGCGGCGGAGTCTCATAGATACTAAAAACGCGTCTGGTATGCTTTTGAAACGCTTTTAAAACACTTTAATATAGTTTGTAATAAAAAATCTAACAAACTTACAAACAATGTAAACCTTGGAAGTCAAGTTAAACCTACCTCTTTGTCGGATTGTCTAGAAATTTGGCATGCCTACTTGACATGACATGCATTTCGACGATAATGCCATATATGGTGCCATTGAGCTGGTATGATGATGGAGATGGAAGGTGGCCATAGGAACTCCGCAATAATTACGACAACTCATAACTTATGACCATGTCCTTGCCGGCTTAGAATAGTGTCACTCCATGGTCTTCCCGTGGAGGTCGTAAGAGGCGGCTAACGGAATAAAGGCTTGGAGTATTGTTAGGCGATGGGTTTGCAACCTGTCACTATAATATACAGTGCAACCATTTTCTTAAAAGCGATCGGCAATCATCGTTTTTTTATGACACACGACAAATATATTGTCAGTTGCGAGTGCAAGCGTGATAGCGATAGCCAGCCGAAAGCTACTAAGAAGCTGGGAATACTGTACGCATGGTAAACATCTTAGCATAAGAATAAACAATAACTACACGTAGAAGCGAATCTCCTTTACCCCGGCCCCAAATGCCGCGCTTTTAATACCTTCTTCCCCCTTCATCCCGTTACGCCCCTCTGTCTTTCGCGCCCTAAGTCAGGGCTGTCACTTTTGAAATATTTTAATCGGTTTATGGATGTGTTATACAAGTTTAGTCACGAAATGTTATTTATGTTTTAATTCAACGTGGAAACATTGTTGCAAAATGAGTATTTTACATTTACCTTCAATTAGGTAATAATATTTTCCATGATATTAAGATTATCTCCAGAAAATTTAATGGCTTATGTGGCGATTAATCATCTATAAAACACAGAAACGAGTCTATAAATAAACAACTTTTTATGCTCAATAAGTTTTAAGTATAGTCTGGGATCGTTTTACGTTCCTTTCCGGACCATTAATTTCAATTTTAATTAAGTTAAAAAAGCTTTATTACAAAATACTATTCTTATCTATTAATTCGTTTTTAATGTTTCCGTTTATTTATCTTCAACATCTAGGGGATTTACTATTTAACAAATAAAACTCCTTCATTCAATCAATTACCTCTTTTCTAATTATTTTGCCGTAAATAGTCGTTCACTTTTTAAAACGCTACGCGTGTAAAAATGGCCCGGCTTACGCACACATAATCAGTAAATATTGCAATTACACACTAATTCATAAATGACAAGTGAAAGCAAGATGGGATGTTAATTTCCGGGAGCGAAACAGAGACGAGTGTAGGTATGTTGCTCTGCAGAGTAGTTCACGGTTCCGTTGACGGCGCAAGACTAAGTAAAGGTGTACCAATTGGCTTGGTTTTAGGGTGCCACTATCGAAGTGCGTATAACATATCTACCTCTTTTTACTATATTATATTATTGCAATCAATGTATTATCTATTTTTCTTTCTTTCTCCTAACGCCGTTTTTAATTTCACTCATGTCATTAAAAACGGAACTACTGTATTCTCTTCGCTATGACGTCGTAATGGTAGCCATTACAAAAAGACGGTTCGATGACGACTTGATACATTTTAAATGCTTTTTTAAGGGCGAGATAGGGAGGCGTGTTTTTAGAGCCTGTAAAAAGTTTGAACTCGATATTACGTGTGATGACGAGTATTGAAGTGATAGTAGGGGAGCTGTTAACCATTTTTAAGTACGTGTTTGACGTACCGTGGAAAGAACTATTTAATTACACATACATACATACATAATCTCACGCCTTCGTTCCCAGAGTGGGGTAGGCAGAGCTACAGAATGACAAACATCTCTAAAAACTTGTTGATAATTCTATAACCACAATTTGCACAATTAGGCTAAGATGTTTACCAGCGTATTAGTGACAGGTTGCAAGCCCATCGCCTAACAGTACTACAAGCCTTTATTCCCTTAGTCGTCTCTTACGACATCCACGGGAAGACATGGAGTGGCACTATTCTAACTCGGCAACCACACCCACGACAACCACGACGAGGAGGTTTAATTATGTTTAAATATTCAATATTCCTATAGAACTAGCGATATACCCATTTTTTGGTAGGCCACTGTTTGATTTAGGCAAAGAATGCACTAACTGAACATGTGTTTTGTTTGTCCTACGGTTATTAATAAAAAACGTGTTAACGTGGAATCGACAACTTCCAAGCGTAGGACTAGGAAAACCTACCACTACATTTGTAGGACTTTGTGGTCATTCAATTATACTTATATTTACTAAGCTGCATACAAAAAATCTGCTGGTTATTAATATTTTTTATGACCTCGTTATTTCGATATATTCGGCGTGGAGGACGCTCCAACTCAAACCATCGATTTTGTAGGACAATTGTTTTTCCGAGTTTATTACCATATTATCCTAAGATTTCAATAAAAAAAATACTGTTAGTTAGACAATTTCGACACCCTACCAAATCGGGATGTTTTACATCTGCGCAGTTCATTAGCTACCTCTTTGAGAATGTGCACAGAGGAAAAACTTGGGCGTCTCGTCGAACCGAACGAACTCACGAATATTCAGCCTGTTATTAATCACTGAAAAAACAGGCGGTGGCTGCTGGACTAAAAGAAGCAGAGCTGGCTAAAAGGTATTGTGGCTAAATCGATGTTCGATTTATAAAGTTGGTAGCGATTTTCTTATTGTTAAAATTTCAACGTGCCTCAAATACATTTTTCGATTTTTAAATAATACTTTTGGGACCTAACTCAAGTTTGGGACCAACTAAATGACCTGGGTTTGATTTTTTAACTTTTTAGATATATTTTTGTTTATGTGAAAAAGGGGCGAATGAGCAAGCGAGTCACCTGATGATAGTAAGTGATCGTTGCGACCCATAAACACCCGTTATTTAAGGTTTTCGGATTTGTCACTTTTTATGTTTTATTATGACATTGTTTCTTGCCAAAGTTCACGATCCTAGGTGAACGGGAAGTACCTTATAGGTTTTGATTCCCTTGCAAGTGTCAGCGGCATAAACAGCCGTATCTTTTGATATCGTTGACTTAGAAATTATTTTTTTCACACCTCCAAGAAGTTGCAGACTTGAGTACTTGATATGAATTTCATCTTTATACTCTAACTAACGCATTCTTGAGTAAAGGTCTCGACAGACAGACAGGCGGAGAACGAAGGAATCCAATTAAGATTCCTTTTCTTTTCTTTTGAATTAAGAATGCCTAAAAATTTACACCTAGCATTTAAAATCACGACCCTGAGTACAGCGGGCATTTCCGAAAATGTTTTCTAAGATTTCGTATTTGTCATGCTACTTCAGTCAACCTCAGTACTTTTTGTACTGTGACTGAATGAAATAGCAAGACACGTTCTTACGTTTCCGTGAAAATACGATGGAAAACAATTATGCACTACATCTTTTTTTGTACCCAAACTTATCTCACCGGAACATTGATAAGAGGTGGCTAAAATAAATAACAATCTTAGTACAATTATATTTTATATTAAGATACGTCATCTGCGCGCAAAAGCGTTCCTCGAAAAGGAAGGTAATTGCCTTACTATCGTTCAGGCGCGCCGTGGCCGCTGACACGCACGCGTCAAAAACGGTAAAGTTTTATTACCGAAATGCAAGAAATAAGAAATAAGTCATAAAAAATGTTGTCTTATGTTTTTCGAGGCTACCGAAATTATACTGTAACTATAAAAGGAAGAAAGGATGTCTCATTTCATTCGTAAGTACCGTAAATATTTTTAACATTTTGTTTTACATCGCCATACTTTGTTTAATTTGCACCGGCGGCGTCACTGTGACCTGTGAAACATGAGATACACAATTAGACATCGCATGAGTGCGATAAAGACGGGTAGCTATATGGCAGCCATGAGCGGGCGCGCCGCGTCATTCGGGTACGCAAATTGAAACAACTATTTATCTCTTTCTAACAATAGCGTTCGCTACGAATTGCCGTCTTTTTCTGTAGAAATATGGCAACGTAGCAACTGTCAGCACGTGGCGACGGTTTTCGAATGCGTTTAGTATGAGCATAACGTATCTAAATATAAAATATCATTGTCTTGGTATTTTTATGAAAATAAGGAAATTTTGTTTCACGTTTCCTTCTTAGCGGCATTTTATTTGAAAAAGATTTCTGGGTTTTTTTACAAACTCGCCCTTATTCTACGTTGCCCTTTCCCCTATTGTTATTGAAAAGATATTGTTCGCTTCTAATAAGATTGTGATTGTTGTTCATAAGCATCTTAATTTTTATTCCATACGAGCCTGAGTGACAAGGCGTTAGCTACATCGACTAAGATGTTAGTTGATTCTCTAAAGAACTTGCTGTTATTACTATCAGCATTGATTGATATAACTATAATTGTATTCACTTTTTTCAACTAAGAGAAAATATCTCTTAGTTCGCTCACATTTTTTTCATGTAAAGGTAACAGAAAGCTGTCAGGAGCCTTATGGTCAAAGATCCCGATCTATGTGGTAGACCCCTCACTCGTTTTTAAGGTGAAATAAATTAAGAAAAAAAAAATGCATTTGACCAATGATATAGTTATCGAGAATGTACGAGTATAGGATAGACGTAAGCTGCAGGACGATCGCGTTGAGCTCTTATGTCAATTTTATACACTTTGAGAGTTTTCGAAAATCGGTTACGTTAACGTTAAGCATCGTTCCTAGGGCCTCAAAAATGGTAAATTACACAAAGTTTGCGCTCAAAAATATAACGTAATAAAATGGCATTATCGCTACAAGTAACAAAGGATTTTTGAAATCAATTTTACGCACGGACGAAACGTCGGAACCAAGTTGATTCAATTCCTCATGACAATTTTGTTCAGATGAAAATGTAATTTTTTACTTGTCTGCGCAATCTGAATGCGATCTTTTGATATATTTTAAATTTCAATACTTTTTTGATGATCGTATCAATGTAACCGGTAGGCTTGCGGTAAAATAAACTTACGTATGGCAATACAGAAAAAAAAAAGATTTTTATTAGTTGTCTGTGCGTGATATTTACCTACTTGTAAATGGGTCAATACACTTTTCGCTGCACCTCGTTGCCATGGTGACGTCTCTTGGGTCAGTTCTTAAAACTATAATTTCGAAGGATATTAGTCCACTAAAAAACAATTTTTTTGGCAATTACCAGTGATCGGAATTAGGTGAGCTAAAATACCTATTCTTCGCAAGAGGACATAATATAGAGTGGTTACAACAGGGTAGAAAAATACATTTTTTCTTGAATACCGGGTATTCGATATTTACCCGGGTATGTATTTTACATAGTCTAGTTCGAATAGTACGAGTCTTGAGCTTAATGTAGTATGTTTTTTATAAGATTGCCCTTTCATATTTATAATAATAATCTTAAATACCTGTAAAAACATACTACATTAAGCTCAAGACTTGTACTATTCGAACTAGACTGTGTAAAATACATACCCGGGTAAATATCGAATACCCGGTATTCAAGAAAAAATATATTTTTCTACCCTGTTGTAACCACTCTATATTATGTCCTCTTGCGAAGAATAGGTATTTTAGCTCACCTAATCCCGATCACTGGCAATTACACACCCATTCTTTTATGAGTGTGTTAGAAGTAACATATTATAACATTTTTTTTATGAAACTCTATCACTGTTTTCCCCTGGCTTACAGGACAGAATAACAGCAACAAAAAGCTGATCCACCCAAATGACAAATACTAGCGATTTGAAATGCATGGTATATAATGAATGATATTACCACCACTACAACCACCACGGCGGAGACATATTAATAGGGTCCCGATGGGCTACCTTCGGGTACGGAACCCTAAAAAATTCATTATAAATGTATGTTGAAGATGGAAAATTGAGCCTGTCAAATGAATAAAGCACCTTATTATTTGAAAGTAAAAATAATCAACACAGAGTAGGTAGGCAGATATAAATAATTACCAACAACTCTAAAAACTTGTAGTTAATTCTGTAACCACATTTTTTGCCCAAAATAATCAAAAGTATAGGTGAAAAACTTACGTAAATGACCGCTTGCATGTAGCTGTGTACAAAAATAATATGGAATTTACGTCAAATTTCAAATATGCAATGTTAAACCGTCTATACAGATGTGTTACAACTACATACAAGAAGTCACCAGTTAACATTGTCAACATTTAAATACTGACCCAAACAAAAAGTTAGTTTTCGCTATTAGACTTCATACTCATACTGCCTTTATCTTTTAAACGGCAGAATAGGTTAGTTACAATTCATAGTCAAATTGAAAAGTGAGTAGGTGAAGAAAATCACCTACAGTCGTGATTATAAACAAAAGATATAAATCGACATTTTCTTTTACCGTGTGAATCGGTTCACTGAACTCTCCAAAGATTTGCTATTTGACGGTTCAACGAGAGTTTATCTCTGATCGCATTTGCGAATAGGATATTGTATAGATCAAAGGCCTCCATTATTTTCAGTTCGTATCAAATAATGTTCACGAAAGTGTTTTCGTTGCGAGTATTGTATTACTATTTTTCGGGGTGAAATATGATATTGTCTAATAACAATGACCCTCACTCAATATTGGATGTAAATATTCAAGAAATACAAGTACAGGCAAACAAATTTGATTGGCTGCCGTTAAGTTTGCATCACATTAGCATAATTTTATTTAACTGCGGTGAAAAGGCATAATAAACGTTTTACATGAAAACATTGCATAATTTTAGCAGACATATCAAAATGATGATGATGTAAGGAAGTGGAAGTGGGCTGGACACATATGCCGCAGAGATGATGGAAGATGGGGAAAGGCTGTGGTTGAGTGGAGACCCAGAACCGGGCGAAGAAACGTTGGCAGACAGGGAATGAGGTAGACCGACGATCTGGTCAAGGTGGCAGGAAGGTGCTGGATGAGGAGAGCACTGGACCGAGATGGTTGGCGAGCAATGCAGGATGCCTACACTCAGCATTGAGTGGCTATAGGCTGAAGAACAAGAGAGAGAAGACAGTAACACTCATTTTCATTTTGTTATGCACATCAAGTTCTTCTTGTGTTCAAATGTTAGGTTAGAACTGTGATTCCGTGTGGAGTTGCCAGTCTTCTATCGGATTCGCCTCCATGTAGCGGAGGAACTAGATGGTATGCGTAAATGTGAGAAAAAAAGGTTAGAAGTGTAACAAAATTAGTAGGTACTTAGATAGTAGATAAAAAAAGTCGTGAGAATTTTCTACTTTTTATCCTATAGAGATCCTTTAGTAATCCCAGAGTGGAGTAGGCAGAGCTACAGAATTACTTACAACTTTAAAAACTTGTTGATAATTCAGTAACCTCATTTTGCAATAGTAGGCTAAGATGTTTACCAGCGTATTAGTGACAGGTAGCAAGCACATGGCCTAACTACAAGCCTATTATTGCCTTAGTCGCCTCGACAATTATGTTCCAAGAAATTATATATTTCGGTATTATGCATTATAATTATTAATTATCATAGGTTTATTATACAGGTGGGAAGTATACAATTTATTTATACAAAATGAAACTTAAGTAGATAATTAGTTTAGTATACTGGTTACGCAAAATATTACACACGCATTAGTGACACCACTAGTCTAGCAACTAATTCAAATATTTTCTTTTGTTTGTCTGTCATCTTAGCACGCACACATGTTTTTTTTATGGCGAGAATAACAAGTCCTAACTCGACGGTTTTTCTATAAGATTTTGTGGGCTTCAAAAATTTGATACCTAGAAACATAATTATATAAAATAAAAATACATAGGTAGGTAGAGAATTACAAAGGTATGCGTTAATAATCAACTGACATCTCTTCTTGAGTGGCTGGTGTTTTTGGTCGGTGGCGATTACTTCCCATTAGTAAAAAAACACAATATTAAAAACAAACTTAAAATAAATTAATAAAAATGATAAATACCAATTTTTTTAATTGTTATTGTTTTATTATTAACTCTCTATCTAGATCATTAAACCTTCCTCTTCCTTCAATTTCGCTCTTTGCGCTTCAGTTCTCTTATGTTCAAACTTAATAGGCAATGTACATGTAGCTCCAACGAATAGTGTAACCACGAAACCAACGTTACCCCATAAGTAACCAAAGTTCTCATTAATGTATCCAAAAGTGAGGGTAGTCGCAAATGTAAAGAGTAACGACATCATATTCATAATGGTGCCAATGATAAGTTCTGACTCGGGGAACGTTAACTCGGTTGCTACGTCGAAACTGACAGCGGTAAAACCGCACAGGAACGTTCTGAAAATAGAATTGTAATATCAAAGTAAATCATAATTAGAGGAGCTTACACCCGTGTTCACAAACGTCACTATGAGGTCCCACAGTGGGGTGTGCTTCAATCAGTATACAAACATTTTCTATAATGTTAACTAACCACGAAAAGCATAATTAACGTTTAGCATAAAAACCAATTGTATAATTTTATCTGGCATACGCTCGAATAACATAAAACTCATTTATTATAACTATCATTTTCTTGTTACTATGCATTTTAAGTAAATTTCTTCTAACTAGGTTAGGTTAGGTTAGAACTGTGACCGCATTAATAGTAATAGAAGCCGTTACAAATATTTATATTTTAATTTATAAACATTATAATTTTTGAAATTATGCGTTTGGTTTTATGCGTCATGACTATTATATCGATGGTTTATTATACAGATTGAAATTATGCAATTCGTGTTATGTAAAATGATCATTAGACCATTAGACCACAGTGCTCACGAACGCACAGGGTGGTTCAAATCGTCTCATAAACAAAAGGTCGGTCGAAAAGGACCAATCACAAAGCTGTATTGAACGCAGCGCGTTTACTCAGTGAAGGATCCCTTAAGTATTGTTTGCGAATACGGGTGTTAGTGTAGATTCGTAGCTTAGCAGTTTTAGCCAGTTTTAAAAAATGGACCGAATTTCTTTTAACATTAGGGGATAAAATTGCATGTCGTTGCAACATCTGATGTTTGGATTTAAGGCAAGGAAATGATGATGATGAGGGTTGGCAGTGTGTATATTGTCTGCTGTAGCTGGTATAAGAGAAATAACTATTGCTCGTCATGAAGTTTTTCAAACCTTTTTTAAGGATTTTTATAAGTCAGATCTAATAAATATTTAAAAAAACTGAAAACTTTACGGTTTCAGCAATATAAAATTGTTACTCCCATTAATTATTAAAAAAAATCGAGAGGCGGTAGAGCCCATTGTCACTTTATTTTTATTGATCATAATGACGTTTTTACATTAATGGCCTGTTGTTTGATCGGTAGTTAAACTAAATCAAACTAAATAAACTAAATAATGGTCGGACGTTACTAATGGTTAAAATCTCAAGGAAATGTGTCAAATTTTCCATTCCTTTATCGAATTTTAACAATTAGTTAGTTTAACTACTGATCAAACAACAGGGCCTAAGTCTGGTCTCTCAAGAAAGATTTCCTGATAATATACACAGAATAGTAAAGTTATTCCTCGTTTTCCATTTTTCTTACTAAAACTCAATATTACTCACAAAATTGTCTTTTTCATACACAATATTTTGATTTTAAATAAGACAACTGTACTGTTTTGAACAGTGTTCAGGTGCAATCCAAATATGATACATGAAAATAAACAGTATTTTATTCGATCAAAATAAATATTGTCTTAGAGCTACATAAAAAATGTCTCTATATTAAAAGTTTATTTTCATAGTTATTTTTACCCAGTTTTAAAAACAAAAACGGCTTCCTAAATTACTCGCAAGATATGAAGTAACCAATACCTTGTAACTTAAGATAAGATGTAAAGTAAGAATTATTAGGGTATATAAGCATTATTTACTAACCCTATAAATGCTGCAGCAACGAACATGACCCACACCGTCTTACAGAAGACCAGCAAAGTAGTAAACGTTGCCATGGCAACGCCTGACATGTAATAGATGACCATAAGCACGAGTTTGAACTTTTTCGTCCTGTCAAGTATAAAACCATAAGTGACGGATGCTGACATTCCAAAGACGATCATTGTCACGCCAATTCTGCCAGCGTCTTCTTCTCTTCCCTAAAAAAAGGTTTATATTTAGAATAAATCCATACTACTCTTACTAATATCCTAATAATATTATAAATGCGACAAATTATGTCTGTGTGTATTACTTTGTTACTTCTTCACGCTGCAACGGCTGGACGGATTTCGATGAAATTTGGAATGTTGATAGCTTTTACGCTGGATTACTACATAGGCTAATAATAATTAAAAAGTCCCCGAAGGAATAACGATAATCGAAGTCTACGCGGACGAAGTCGCGGGGAGAAGCTAGTTAAAGATAATATGTTTAGAATATATCCATTCTAATTTTACTACCATTAAAGATTTATGTTCAGAATACTATCGCGATTATTAATTTGTGACCCATTTCAAGAAAAATAGGCTTGAAGTCGTCAATGTCATTAGTGATGCCAAATCATTTGTAACTTATAGGAGACTGAACCTTATTGTTGTAGAATGTCAGAATGACTTTGGACGTAAGGTGGGTGCCCAATTTAATTTCATGACTGTACATCCATACTAATCTTTCTACTATTATAAATGCGAAAGTTAGGATGGATGGATGTTTGTTGCTCAATCATGCCAGAACGGATCTGAGTGAAATTTTGCACAGAGATAGATTATAGTCTAGAATAACGGATAGAATACTTTCTATCCCAGATAGTTCCTGAGGGAATAGTGACTTCGATGTGGACCAAGCAAAACCTAGTATTATAAATGAGTTGCTTAACTTCAAACTCAGATATGTCCTTGAAAAAAGACGCAAATTCCGTTGTGCTTTTGCATAGACGAAAGTAACTTTGTCAGTCTGTTACGCTATCACAGCTAAACCTCAGGGCCGATCTCGATGAATTTTGGTATGGAGATAGCGTGAACTCCGTGAAAAGACATAATGTACATTTTACCACGAGAAGCGTTTAACGACTTTTACGCAAACGTAGTCTAAAATTTTTGTTAGTAGCAAAATTAGGAGAAAATTACGAATTTTAGGAGTTCATTTTCGGTATAAGAATAGGTTATAGTTCAGGAAATATGATTTGGCCGTCTGTTAGGTATCTACTTTGCGATCTTTTTTTCTGCGTTAAGACTTACCGGACCTAACCTTAACCTTAACCTTAACCTTAACCTTAACCTTAATCTTAACCTTAACCTTAACCTTTCAACCCACTGTGATGTTTGAAGAACGAGGGCAGTTGTACGATTACCTTTTGTTTGATATTAACAAAAAGATCTTATTGAAGTTACAGACGGCCAATTAATATTTCCTGAACTACAACTTCATTCATTTGTTATTTTGATACTGTTTCCAAACTAAGCTAAAATCATATTATAATTTGATAACAATTGTTAAAGATCAAAAAGTTTCAAATTTGCCAACTACTTAAACTATTACCAACCAAGATTTTGTAGAGAAATTACACGAAACTTGATAACAACAAACATCTCTAACACTCCCTAACTTACTAAACTAAATCAAATATTTAGAATCAAAAAAGCAAAAGCTGATAACTTGCTAAGCTGAGCACTTACCGGGAAATAGTTCAAAAATATCTGACTCAGTAAAGTAGATAATCCATTAAAGCATCCATTATTGACACCAGTAGTTACAAAGAGGGCCAAAAGATGTCGCTTAGAGAAAATCCTCTTTAAAGTTTTTAAGTATGTGCGGAGATTAGTTTTGGATTCATTTCGAGATTTTGCTTGACCCAAGGTTGGTGGCAGAGGAGGACTAGCTCTGAAAGCTAAAGAAAAAGTTACAGCCTCATTTTGCATTGCCTAAACGAGAATAATGTGATAACTAAAGGGTCAAACACGATAAACTCTTTACGGCAATGTGTGGCTAGCAACTATTGCTGTCTTACTCTTATTTCGTAGGTTATAGCAAGATGCGTATAGTTGCCGGCCACACATTGCTGTGAAAATGTTGCCCGTCTAACCGGCCCTTTAGAGGAAAAAATATTTTTCTCAAACATGCTCGGAAAGGAGGGCTTTTCTTTTGAAAAACGAAGACTGAAAGAGCCTCATTTTGTTTCTAGGGGTAAAATAAAAGTATGAAAACCCATACCTGACCTTTGCGATATTTTATTTAAAAAACCTCCCTTTTTATAAAATCGAAAGGACCATGAAAAAAATCCCGTACACCCAACTTGTGGGGGGTGCAGTGTTGGGCGGTCGCGGGGACCTGCGGCGGCGACTTAATAGACGAAGGTTTCAAAAAAATATTCTCTCTGAATTTGTCGAATGTTTATTACAAATACTTATAAATTATGTATTTCTATCATTACCTCGCATTTTTTGAGAAAAACATTATTTATGTCTCGGCGAAAACGAGGATTGCCTGACTCGGACTTTAGCAGGCCTCACCAAGGCTCGGCCCGCCAACCACTTCCTCAGGCAATTCCCTACTTTCCGGGCCTAGGGAATAATGTACTATTATTATGTAACAACAAGATTTTTCATCATTGGCCAGTAAAATTGAGATAAAGATTTCTTATAATTTTAAACAGGACACAAAAAATTACATATCTATTTTCTTGGGCAAATCATCTTTAGCGGCTAAATTTCTAATTCAATAAATGATTTGGAGAACTAAACAGTCGGAAACTAAATGTTGCTGCTTATAATGGCTGTGAGCGCCTATTACAAATAAATCAGGGACCTCTAGTTTTGTAAGCAATCCCAAACTCACATCGCCGTCCAGAATAAATTATAAACTTACTACATACTACCAAAACAGCCACAGCACTTGATACAATTGCGAAGTATATAAACATATTAAACAAGTCATCTCCTATATCCTTCAGGTCTTTGTGATCTGACACCAACAAGGGTGGCAGAAAGAACCCCACGACCAAACCGAACTGGAAACCGAAGACTCCAATACTGCATGCTGAAGAGACCTGGAACAAAGACACCAGAGATTTATTTAAAAAAAACTAGTCCCAAACTATGCTTAAGGCTTGTATTTACTATAGTTACTGGGTAATACAAATTGGAACAAAGGCCCTGGCCTATTAGTTCACCTGACATTGTCAGATGACAGTTGAAAACTTGATATACATTGAAAAGTTTAAAAGTATTTACATACTAAGCTTCATAATAAGCTACGCACTGTAAACCAAATAGCAACCAGTCACTTATTACTTCCTATTTTATAAAATGAGAGCCAAGTGGGTTATAAATAATTATGTTCTGTCTTAATTATCAAATAAGCAAAATGTTTTGTTCCCAATCTTCATGATAAGTAATGACTGTATTTTTCTTGATTTACCTTAAATCCTTTTATCAAACACTCATTTAAACCACAATTGTAGAAACAATTATTCCCTAACAGCTGCCACGTAACACTTCGACATTACCTTTCAATTCCCTTTGTATAGTTATGCACCAGTAGTGCTTGTAATCAATTGGGAAAGTAATTTTCGCCGCCATTAGCTGTACTATTATCGCCGAGGCAGCTGAGCTAGATCGACTCGACTTAGACGTCTTAAACAACGTTTTTGTAGTGATGTTTATGTTGATGATATTATCGATGTCGATTTTTTTTTATTTATTGCACGTTTGACAGTAAAGTACAAATGGGGAACTTAATGCCCAATAGTGTTCTCTACTAGTCAATCAGTAGGCGAAATAAAAAAAAAATAATTATATCCACTTCATTTGGCCCAAATTTAATAAATATTGACATACACGTCTTGATGCATAAATCATGTGAAATAATTTTCATTTTATTTCATTAATTATAAAGACACTACAATAAATTTACTGATAATAGAAATAGTGTCCGTATACCCGGCTATTTTTATCAAATATTGATCTTAAATCGAATAAATAAATTAAAAACAAAACAATTAATAGGTAACAAAATACCTTTTTTTATTTTTTATTTATGGTAATGAGATGGGACGCGAGGCACTCAGGCCACCTGATGGGTCTCAGATCCCACTTACCATCTGATGGTACCATCTGAGACCCATAGACATCTTAAGAGTGTATGTTTTAAAAGCCTAGCCACGAACGAAATTGACTGAATTGAACTGCTTTCCAAATACTTATAATTTTTATCGTTTATTGCTGTGATTCTTAAATTAATCGAAAATATTTCAATAAACCCTTTGCTAAGCAATTAAGTTGTGCATATTGGTTTTGGCAAATAATTTCGGTAAAAAAGCAAGTACTTAACAAGAAAATAAAAATAAATATTACTCTTTAAGAAATTGACGAAAATTTAGTTGCTTCTTGTATAAAAAGTAAAGTAGCAATAATTAATATCTTTAAACACATTTTTAATGTATAAAAACAATTTTAATGGCAAGGAAAAGACAGACGAGAACAGCAGGCCTTTCGCGTAACAACACTCGCAATCACAATCGTTTTCATTTTGAAAATCGAAGGCTTGTCTGCATACAAATTGATACCAATTGTTTTGTTTTGAAGCCGATCGCGATTGCGAGTGAGTTACGCGAAAGGCCTGCGGGCCACATGATGGTAATGTCTATCTATATCTAAGACCCATAAACATTTGAATTCTCAAGACTACAGTCTTAAGACAATCAATCCCAATAGGTACTCCAAATACATTACCAGCTCTGAGGTCTTTTACCGGTTGTCTTCTGCCCACACCGGAACATAATGAACACTGATGCTTGGTGGTAGGGTAAAATATACTAATCATAGTAGTAGCAATTCGAACGGACCCTGCAGGGTCTACTAAATAAAATCCTTGTACAAAATAAACAGATTATAGTTTATCGATTCTTTTCATCGATATGAGTCACCGAAATAGTGCTTAACTAATCTACCCTAATCGAAGTTGCAATTCGAATCGTTCGATTTGCGTCTCCATTTGTAATGCTGATCGAGACATAAGGGTAACTGTCCTCATACCGTGTAACATAAGGCTTTATTATTTAATATAACAAGAAATTAATATAACAAAAGACAAATTGATTCGAAGTAGTTATGTTGTAGAATTCCCCAATAAAAGAAAAAAAAGGTTTTAATTTGTGTTAATATATTATTATGTATTATTAAATAACTATTTAATTATTGAAAAGCCCCGATATAATGGTAATTCCTTCTTTGAGAGCTGCGGGCTTAGTATGGTTGTGTTTATCGCGTGACGAAAGGTGGATAAAGCATCCGTGACTCACGTACGTACGTGTACGAGAACGAGATACGTGTGAGAAAGTGACGGATGTTTTATATAGCTACGGAATATAAAAAACAGTGGAAGTGGCATGAGGTTCGCTTAGTATCAGACCTGTTGTTGCCAATACTCAAACTATCATAAAAACAACACGCCACCATGGAAAATATTTTTGGTGCGGCTATCGTTTTACATTCCAAAATAGCACAATAAGACATGATTCTTGATTTATTTACTTTATTAGAAATATCGAAATATCGAAATAAGCGATCGCGGCAAAAGTATGGTAGGTTGCGCGAAACTCCGCATAACCATGCCACACGTTACACGCCCACTTGACACTTCTACTGTTTTTTCTGTTCTGTGAACGCAGCCATATTGAGCTCCCTGATATCTCTTTTAGTGCTTGTTTACGGACACGCGGGGCGTCGCGCGTAGCGTTGAACGGCGCGGTCTGCACTAAATTCAAACATATGACGTTGTATAAAAGCGTTTCCGCTACACGCTCGAGAGTCCGCCGCGGATGTAGCGGACACCGCTACTCTCTACGCCCCGCATCACGCCCCGCATCTTTATAAACAACACCGTACATTGTCATATGTTTGTATTCGCGCGTGTGATGACGCGGTCCGCTGCACGCGCCGCCTATCTGTAAACGGAAAAAACGCCCGACGCGCCGCGCAACGCTCCACGTCTCCGTAAACAAGCCCTTACGGTTTAACCGATTTTCATAATTAAGAAACGTCCCAATCAAACCGGCTTTCTATAAGAAAAAACCATTTGGGAGCTACGATGCCACATTAATCTTATAAAATCCCTCTTTTTTTGTTGAGGGTTACTAAAGTTCATCAATATTAGTTGGAGAACGTTAGACCCCATTTAAAGGATAGACCAAACAATTTCCAAGAACAGGCTATTAACATTCCATACAAGCAATATTGCCATGAATCATACAACCCTGCAAAACATTGCTTCTCAAATACCGTTCCAAACGCTAATAGGATCATGAGTTACAGCTGCGCCAAGGCAATAGCAAACGTAACTAGTTGACATAGCCATGTGTGGAGCTGCAATATAAGGTTGTTTATGCGTCATGAACCACAAAATGCTTGCGTTGAACTCGCGTTAGTATAATTTCAGCTTTAGAATTGATGACGTTCTTTTTGAGTTCTTCCAATGAAAATTCATAAATTCATATATGAATTTTCATTGGAAGAACTCAAAAAGAACGTGGATTTAACTAATACAAATGAATGTACCCACGACTACGTTCGACCGCGGAAAAACGCTAAATTTCTCCCTGACAACCGCTTTTCATAAATCAATTTTATAATACGTCTTCAGTTTTCTGGAAACTACAAAACTTCAACATATAAAACGAATGCTCGACGATGCGTTGGCCTAATTGGTAGTGGCCCTACCTATGAAGCTAGTGGTCCTGGGTTCAAATCCCGGTAAGGGCAGATATTTGAGTGATGAGTGATGAGCGCGAATATTCATTCCTGAGTCATGGATGTTTTCTATGTATTTAAGTAATTATATATATTTCATTATATAAGTATTTATATCGTTGTCTAGTACCCATAGGAACAAACCTAGAGCTCAATTTGGGACTAGGTCAATGTGTGACATTGTCCCCTGATATTTATTTTATACAATTTAAAACGACTGAAATTATACAGTGTGTAAGCGGAATACGAGCAAACATTTTAACGACGGTTAATGTGCATCCTAATTAACGTAAAAACATGTGTATCCTTAACATAAGTTGTATTTATTTTTTTCATACTAATTAATTCACCACGCAATGTATTAGAAATAGCGAGCCCAATTAACGTGCAATTAACTTATAGGGTGAATTTCAACAAGCGTCAAATTATCCTAATTTTGGTGGTATTTTTTATTTTCTTAGTAGGGTTTACAATTAAACGTTTAAGTGACGTCATTAGTCATTATAAAAACAGTGTTAAAATGGCCCTTTATTATACCAAGTGTTTTTCAAGATATAACGATTTTACTAATTATGTACCACCAAAATTGTTATTATCCACCAAAATTACTTTTCTTAGAAAAACTCACGATCAATATTAACATATCGGGCTAATTAAAATATAATCGTTAGGGAATCTTCCTTGTTATTTTTGAAAATCCAAAACGTAAGTTTCTAATATAATAAATAATGATTATTTGTTGTTTAAATAATTTTGGTGGAGACCAGAAATTTTGATAATTTTGGTGTTTCGCAAATGCCACCAAAATTGTACCACCAAAATTATAAAATTTCACATTTTTTTAAAATTAAAAACAAATGTTTTAGTTTAACAAAAACTTAACTCGTTACAGTTAAAAAGACACCATAAACATACTTGAAAAAACTATCACACAACAAAACTTTTTGCGAAATAATGACTTATCTAAGTTATCACGATTAATAAAGTGTATTTCATACCACCAAAATTAGATACTTATGTGCTTAGCGGGAAGACGCAGAAAGATGGTACAAATCTTTCACCGTCTATTGCTCGAGTGAAACTGAACGAACATCTGACGCTATATTTGTTTGTTTAATCACGTTTCGTTCGATCATAAAATCAATTTCAATATTCACCACCAAAATTAACTATTTCGCTTGGACAGTTTTATTTACACTGCTCCCAGTTTCCTTTTTCTTGCAAATGCAATAATTGATACATTTTAAAATACCTCAACTAATAAGGAATACAGATAACTAAAATATAAGTCTAGTTGAGGCTTAATAAGTTTGTACCACGACATATCAGTATATGCGGGAAGTACAGGACACGACACCAAAATTGATTATGGATTGAAAATATTTTTTTACGATAAATATAATACGTTAATAATAATTTTAACTTTGGCTCAATATGGTACTTAGAGTAAGATTATTTAAAAAATAAATAGTTTTCCAATACATGTACTTTACACCCCAATTATCACGTCCGCCGCTCAAAAAATGTGGTTGAGATAATTACCCTATACTTAAATCTTCGTTTCACTGACAAGGTGTCAAGTGGTTCGGGAAAAGTCGGTTAGACTCGGGTCACAGTCGTGATTATGTGTATTTAAAACTTGTTTAGAATGAAAAGCAGTGGCATCTTTTTATTTTGTTGTTAATTTAATAAAAAACACTTAACTCATGTACATACTGATTCCTTTACACTTCCAGAAAATTTAAAAACATTTTCATTTGATCCTTAGTTGATCCACGATGTTCCAAACTCAGCGATGTACATCAAGGGAAACCATTGTCAAATCAAAACACAATGTAGATAGGTACTTATTAATCATAATAATGCAAAATCATAACATTTTTCTTAATAGAATATTCAGAATTTCAGATCAAATTTATCAATCAATTTTATTTGTTGATAGATTTTAATCAACAAATAAAATTGATTTGATACTTTAGGTTCCGTGACTGACGGCCTCTCGTGATGACATTAGGTCAACAAAAGGTATACCCACCTACCCAAAGAAAAGAGTTTTCTACCTTATTGGCACTATGAAAATTATTTTCGTTTCATGCAGTATTTTAAATAGCTTTTGCCCGCGACTGTGTCCGCGTAAAAATCGTTTATCGCTTCGATCCGTGATAAGGAATATCTGGGTGTCAAACTTCATACAAATCCGTTCAAGTGTTTTTGCGTGATTGAAACACAAACATCCACGGAAATGTTCACATTTATTAGTGAGATTAGTGAGATCACTAAAATTTTATTATTGTAGGATGCTAAACTTGGAATTAAATAAGTGTCTAACTCCCTCAGGTGAAATTATTGTGTAAAGTAAAGATTAGATTAAATGAAATGAAAGAAGTTACAAAGTCAAGAATTTTACATTGCGATAATACCTTAACAAATCGCCCATGGTGACTATTTTTAGCGATGAATGAATAAATCGCGACGATGTTGTATTGCGCTATTAGCGATACACAAGCGTCGTTACACTAGTGCAAAGGTTACGACCGCGACAGCATCGCGACTGTATCGCGGCCGTTTTGCAACTGTATGGCGATTGCATCGCTGTAAAAAGATGCTATGAGTGACCTTCCTGGGAGGTCAACATTAAGATTTTCAATTGAAACTGTTAAAAAATTTCACTGTCGCCGGTGTACATGCCTGAGATAGCTGTTCTCCACGTGTCGAGCGTGTACTTGCTACAAGCTTCACAGCGTCGTTTAATGGACTCTATGACGTGGCTGAGATCGGTCGTTTGTCCCAATTTTTCAAAAACTTCCAGCTGCAGCCATGTTAACGTCACCCAGCATTGTTGGTACTACTCTCTGGGTTTGATGAAAAATGGACCAGTATTCTATGTTATGAACCCTCAGTTCTGGTCACAGGTAAATCCTCTCAAACTAGCTATAATGCGTTCAAAATCACTCGAGCGCTACTTGGAACTCTGCAATTCGGGAACCGCAATTGTGCAAAGTTAAAGCTCTGATCCCATTTTTTTGAGCTTCACCATATGCTAAAATCATATCACTCAATTCCTGAGCACTACAATTAGATGAACGCGGCATTTTAGATTTTTGTAACTAGCTTCCAGCACTATGTCATTTGTAGTACTCAGTAGGACAGTAGGTATCCTTTATTTACTACATACATACATACATAAACTCACGCCTTTATTCCCAGTTTGGGGTAGGCAGAGCTACAGAATTGCCAACAACTCTAAAAGCTTGTTGATAATTCTGTAACCACATTTTGCATAATCAGGCTAAGATGTTTACCAGTGTATTAGTGACAGGTTGCAAGCCCGTCGCCTAACAGTACTACAAGCCTTTATTCCCTTAGTCGACTCTTACGACATCCACGGGAAGGCATGGAATGGTACTATTCTAATCCGGCAACCACACAGCTACAGCCTTTATTTACTACATGATGGGTTTTCTGAATGCAGTGCTAGTCCTCATATCTAAACTGTTTTGATAATAAAGAAGTAGGTACAATACAACCTCTTCGTCTATGGTCATGTGATATCACGATTGATTATGAAATTGTCACAACTCTTCTGACAGTTACAGTTCTTTGTTGATAAATACCACATAAAATCTGCAAAATTAATATGTTATGTGTAAATGCAGTATTATCCAATAATAAAACCAAGCCCGTAAAAATATCATGTCCATAATGTGTGAATAATGTATGTGTGTGATAGATGACGAACTGGATACTAGTAATAGTTATTTGTTATACAAGGGGGGAAAGTTGTATTTTACCTGCGAGTGTTCATTTGAAACACGAGCTAGCGGAAGGATTCTATGATTGACCACGAGCGAAGCGAGTGGTTCAAAAATAGAATCCTGAGCGTAGCGAGTGTTTCAACACACGAGACGTAAAATAACTTTTCACCCGTGTATAACACAAAACTTTTCACCTCACTACAGCGAGGAAAATAAGCTCAATTCCGCATTTTGCACGGTTTCCCGTAATTCCACAGGTGTTAATACGTTTTTCGTCACTCGAATCACTCATTTTTAATAACAAAACAAACTAGAAAAACATGCGAATATTTAACGTTGACGCAAAGACGAAGGAAACCAGAGGCCCTACTTTAAAAACCGAAGTCCGAAGTTACGTTAACTCCGTCTCTGTCACTCGTCCTTCGAGACTAAATGGAGAGAAAGGGATAGAGCTAACGTAACTTCGAACTTCGATTTTCAGAGTAGGGAGGGCCTCTGCTTTACTACCTATATGCGTTGACGGCTTAAAAAGTTTTGACTTAAGTTTTTTTTTTATTATTTCGGATGCGTTTTGTTCGCACATCGACTTAATTAGGCTGTCAGAACATTTTATCCGTTTTTACAAGAAGAATGAAGGTTAATGTTGAATGCTGATATTTATGAATTAAAATAAAGTTGTAAGACTGTATGTAGTATTTTTTACTCGATGCCATTCATTAAATGTGATGTTAAAAATTCAGCGATTTTAACGTTTTACGTTTTGTTAGCTGTCAAATATCACTAAAGCTGCCTTCAAATGTCAAAACTCTTTCTTCACATGTGGATAAAAAGCGATTTTCTCAATAGATATCAAACCAACAAAAAGGGCCTTCCGAGCTAGTGAGATGAAAAGATAAGTAAGTAGTATGAGTGCGTTCACATTGATCGTTATACGTTATAATCAATAATAATACTAAATAAAACGTATGCTTTTAAAGAACAGTTCTAATTTTTCACGATAAATGCCACAATTACACTAGTTTGGCTGCCGATATAAGAAAGGTCTGAAAAAAATGTGCATTATACATTGCTGCTCGATGGGGCCTTTAAAAATTTATTGCGCTCTATGTATTAGAGTTATTAACAAAATTCCACATTTACATAACTTGTAGAGCTATAACCTACGTCTAGTTAAAATGTTTGTCCGTATTCCGCTTACACGCTGTATACTACTCTATGGAATGTTGTCGGTTATGGCTCTGAAAGACCTACAGTTGAACTGGCAGAAGGACACAGCTGTCTGTTAGAATGAGAGACGAATCTAACTCTCTCACTCTAACAAATAGCTGCGTCCCTCTCAATCTATCACTCCGACTTATGCCAATTCAAGCCTAAAGAACCGCATTCCTAAATTCTGTGACCCTAGTGAAAAAGGATACAAATCTCCCGAGGTTAAGGTGAAAAACGGCATAAGTCTACTATACTTTGTATAGGACGTTTACTTTTTCTTATTAAGCGCTAAATCGACTTTTATCTGTATTCACTAGAGCCACAGAATTTACCTATACCAAGCAACCAATTAACCGTATCACCAACAGATGGTTAGCTTAGAGTTCTCGAATGTTTGCGGCTTGACCATCACTTTATCCAAAAAAAAAAGCATCAAGTCACCATCGAACCTTCTTTTGTTTTAAACTTTGTCGTATCGCATCTGAGTTTCTATTTGACTGTGCTCTATCTGCAAGTCAAAGCTTGCCTTTAGACGCTGTATGTAACCAGAGACTTACAAACTCGGTCAAAGGTAAATCGATTAGCGTATTCACTTGGCTTTTGGATAGCTTTGGTAGAGGAATTATTTGAGCCGTCTCGGATACGGCTAGCAGATAATGATTTTCACTTTGAATATTACACTTGTGGTACCGATGTGCCAAAGGAAACTTTCCAAAATTGCGGAACATTTCATGCAGGAAAATTTCGGAGACTTCTCACAATTTTGTATGGGGATCGAAACTCTCCGTTCCATGAATTTAAATTTCCTGTATTGCTAGTGGAAGTTTCCGGAAATTTCGTAGAACATTGCCAACTTTTTGGAAACTTTCCGCAACTTGCACATCAGTACTTGTGAGCAAAACAATTGCAGCACTTTGCATTTTTTCATGTCCACCCGTGGTTGGGGCGATATGGTGAAAATATAGACAGGTATATTGCAATAATATGATATTTTTTATTCTACGTACTAATCAATTGGATTATTGTTCAGGAAACTCTCTCTAATAAACATATGGCCTAAGAAATAAAAAATATCGTGAAATCAAACATTAATTATAGCGAGTGTTCAACTGCGAGAGAGCTAAACTGTTGTTTTTGGATGTAAAAAAATTGGCGGTGGTAGAATAATAATATATAACGAACGAAATTAAAAGAAAAATTACCTATTATAAGTTATAGTTGACCAAGTTGTAAACGGAACCCTACAATGCGCGTGGCCTGACACGCTCTTGGCCAATGGGACCCCATTAATATGCCTAAGGCTGTCTGTCCATTTCTCCATTTGTCCTAAATTCAAAGAGGTGTATCTTTTGAGCCGCAATAGATGTCGGGTTTTATTAACAAAAAAAAGTAAAAAAAAAACTTTATTTTTCAAAAAGAATAATTGAATACAAACTTTTTCTTAGCTAAAGTAATCTTTACATTTTTAAGATTTTGCTTAGCTAAGGAGTGCGGAGGGTGGTGCCCCCTATGATCAGTTCAATTTGGTTGACTATAAAATTATTAACTATATTAACATTAACATTTATTAACATTATTACCATTATATTAACATTATATCAACATTAAATACTTATGCTTATCCTATTTATTTACTTGATAATTTGTTTTTTATTTAAACGCCATACAGTATTTTTATTTATTTTTATTTTTATTTTTAATTGATTTACGTATATATTTTTAAGTTCTTATATATTTTATGTTACGTTAGTCTATATAAACCATTTTAATATGTATATTAATATTACATGTTATTTATTTAAGTGAAAAATAAAAAAGTGAAATATATAAGTGTGTACCTAATAGTTAAGTGAAAAATAAAAAAGTGAAATAATACAAGAAACGTTATTTTTCAAAGTATTTTTATTTTTATAGTGTCAAACCCTGAAGAAAAACAACAAATACTAAGAAATGGTCAAGTGTGTGGTGAAATCTAAATCAAATTGGAATACCTACTGTTCGGCGGTACGTTACCCTCCCTCGGTGCACGAGTCCGATTCGCACTTGGCTGGTTTTTTTATTTTTAGCGAATCGAGGGCGACTCGCTTGTAATAAATGTTAATATCAAGTACACAAAAGACAGATATACAACTCCAAGATAAACAGAGCTCTAATCACGTTAAATTTCACCATAAAAATAAAATACGTTTTCTAGACGGTATTTCGTATTCTAACGATGATAAATGTGTCTGTATTCTATCTTTATTGAGTTTTAGAACATTAAGGTTATGACTTAAATTTTTAGATCATTTATTTTATGACTTGAATACACGATAGCAATGATGTATTTGGATTGGTTACTTGTTTACAATGAATATATTTGTTTAAGGAATGAATAATGAATAATGGACTACTTATTTGTTTACAATGAATATGGTTAGGGAATCAATATTGAATAACCATAATTTTTGGATCTAGTGAAAAAGGATATAAGTCGTTTAACTCTTACTAAAAAGGTATATACATAAATGGAGTATTCTAGACTTAAGCCCTTTTCCACTTCATCTTCAGGAGATTTATTCCTTTTTTCACTGGGTCCCCAGAATTATGCCTTTAGTACCGTTTGTTAACCAAAATTTCGTAATCAGATATAGAATTAAGTTAAATTAATAGGTGGTTATGAAATTTTGGTTACCAAACTGTACTAAAGGGAATTATTATGAACGTGGAGGTTTTAATTAAAATCCAAGAGGATAGATACGCTAAGAACATACAATAGTGTGGGACCTATTGCCATCATAAAACACCAAAGTTACAAGAAAAATGTTAGGTATTGTATTTAGTTTACTTTGCAATATGGGTATCATTTGTTTTCTGTCCTTATTCATAAACGCATAGTAAACCTATTATAGTTAAAGTATTCTGGTCTCTTTCTATCATATTTAAATGTCACAATGCAATGACAGATAAGGACAAACCATATTTAAACATACTTTAGCTATTGCGCGTTTATTAATTAGAAGGTTAATCTTTTTCAGACGGTCAATCGCGTTAACCGCTTGTGTTTTATGCGAAACTAGCATGCTGTAAGAATGCACTAGGAAATGCAAATAACCGGTTATAACCGGTTTTAACCGATTATTTTCATACAAAAGCGGTTAATTACCGGTTAAATTGCATTCCCTAGAATGCACATACGCGTTTATAGTTATGTTTGAGTGTCGTCAGGAGAACGCTTGTGTTGCCGGCACTGATTTTGAGAACATAATGTGGTAATGAATATTGTAACATTGTTGTACGTCACTCGGTTTACAATATTAAGATTGCAAGTAGTAGGGTCGTCAAATATAATTCTCAATTTTATTTTACTTAACAGTGTTCTCCTCTTACGAGTAAGAAGCGATATGAAGCGACTGAGACTTGTGAAAATGCTTACAAGGTCTACTAACAACATAACGATTTTCACTTTCATTTTTAACCCCCGACGCAAAAAGAGGGGTGTTATAAGTTTGACGTGTGTATATCTGTCTACGGGATTTATTTATTTATTTAAACTTTATCGAACAATACACAAATGGCGGACTTAATGTCTTGAGGCATTGTATCTCCTAAACAAATGAATCGATTTTAGTTTAGATTCTTTTGTTAGAAAGAAAATTTTCCAGCGGTGGTTTTTAGCTAAGTATCATGAAAATCGGTTAAGCCGTTTAAGAGATATCAGCTCTGGAAGAAGGGGTTACCATTATATCGGGTATTTTTAAGTAATAGTTAATATTTTTTTACTAGAAATAAAGCTTACCTCTCGCTCTCCAAACCAGGTGCTGGACAGTTTTTGCGGCACACTCAGCATCAGGACTTGGGAGATCGCCACCACAGTCTGCCCAGTCAGAGTGACGTAGAATCCTCCAGGGTTTGCAGAGAACAGCTTGATGCAGGATCCTAAGGCAGTTCCCGTGGAACCGAGGATTGCTGTCCATCTTAGGCTCTGCAATTGACACACAAAAGACGACCAATAAAAATGGCAAAAGTGGACTGGCAAAGACAGCTACAGTATTCATGCAAGAAAAAGAAAGTATTTTTGCTCTAGCACAGAAGAAAGAGTGCGTTTAATTATTTTTTTAATTTGCGCTTTTCACGGATAAGAAATAAAACTAAATGCCTCATTGATCAAACTGAAATGAACCGTATCGCTAAAAAGTAATCAATCATACATTGACTGGGGCTTTTCATATATTTACTAAATGTAAAACATTGTAAATTAAATAACGTAATCAAATTAAGATCAAATGCAAGTCTCTTCCTGAAAAAATCTACTTACATGTTGAAATTTAAAATAGATATTCAAAAAAACAGGGGACAATCTAAACTCTAGGACTATGGGTACTAGATAAAGAATATATACTTAAATACTCAAATACATAGAAACAATCTAAGACTCAGATACAAATACTCGTGCTTATCACACAAATATTGACCCTATCCCGAGAATCGAACCCGGGACCACTAGGCAGGGTTACTAACTACCAACTCAGCTAAGCGCCGTAATAAATAAATGAAGTCAAATTGTATAGTGAAAGAAACAGTAACATCCCCAAAAAATTTAAGGTGGCAAAAAAAACTATTTTATCTACACTCATATCATAAAGTCCTTTACTATGCGTTGAAAAGCCGTTGGCAATGACCAGCATTACCTGTGGTAGTAGGTGACAGCGATGACAGCTGTTAATTTTGTTCTGTTTGTTTTGTTGTAAAAGGTGTTCCAAATTTGGATCTCATTACCTTACAATATTCGATAACGTAATTTCAAAATTACGTTACAGCTGTCATCGCTGTCACCTGCTACCACAGGTAAGGTAATGCTGGTCATTTGCCTTTCGGCTTCTGAACCCATCTTAGAGTACTTATAATATGTGTATAGATATAGTATTGTACGAGACTCTGCGTAGTTAGCATTACGCAACCGTCACAAAACTACTATTTACTTACGATTTTATCCATCAGACTTGCTGCAGGTAAGGCCAGCGGCAAATAACAAGCCATCATCACAAGAGATGTCAAATTGATGTGCCAACTACTTACTCCATAGAATTTTGATACCGCGTTTGGAATTATTGAATACTGGAGCCATTGCGAAGAGTTACACACCATATATACCACGTACAGTGCCAGAATGTACCACCTTATTGGATACAGCTTTAGAACTATTTCTTCTTCTTCGTCTATTGTAGCCATTTCCAAATGTTCTGCTGTTTTAAAACCATTGTGTTGCACTAATTCAGCATTATCTTTATTTCTTTCATTACCTTTTGCCATTTCATCTTTGCCATCCACTTTCAAATGTTTCTCTTTGCTGATATTTAGCGGAATGTTTTCTTTTTCCATTGTATCGTTTTAATTTGTTAGTTCGTTTATGGTTGTAAGAGTTTTGATTTAAACGATGCCCTGAAGAAGACTCCATAAGATTTGTGTTTGTCTTTCTTTTTAATGATGTTAAACGCCCGAATGAAGCCCTGAAATAATAAGCGTTGAAATATAATTAGAAACTGGAGCGTAAAGTCATGTGAAACGTTAATTATAATATGCCTTATCGCTATCAAAGATGGTACATAAGGATTTATGTATTTGTCTACAAGTAAATTAACCTTATTCAGTAAGTTGTTTTTGAGCGTGTTTACTTTTATTCTCAACAAAATTACTCTTTTTGTTGGATGTTACTAACGAAGTGTTTTATCATGTTTAAATAACGCCAAATATTAAAATAATCTTAATTGCTGAGTAAACATTATAATTTAATCTCCCAGTCTTAAGATGATAAAGTGGAAGTAAATATTACTTCCTTATTCATAAACGAACAATAAATCTATTTTAGTAAAAGTAATCTATTCTAATGTCCCTTTCTGGTAAATTCAAATGTTATAATGATAGATAAGGCCAGAACACATTTAAAGCACACTTTAGCTATTGCACGTTTATGAATAAGGGCTCTTATTATTTATATCTTTAATATTTGAGTAGCATAGTTTTATCTTAATTTAAATACGTTTAGTTTTAATTTTTAACTGTATGATTGTTGAATTCTGTAAATACGTTACAGTCTGTAATAAATTACTTGTTAGTATTCAAGAAATAAAATCATCATACCATTTTGCTTTTATACATATAAAAGCTCATAATTATATTAGCGAATACGATAAGAGAATACATGAACCGTACTTACAAAGAAATACATATTATTATGTAATAATTTTCGGACCTTTCACATAGGGCCCACATAGGTTAGATTAAGTGTTTTATAACAATTATGGAAACTTAAACTGTATCAGGAAAAAATGCATTTCTAACTAATAAAAAATCGGACAAATTAAACAATAATTGGAAATACAAATTCGATCTTGTTTATGATGGTAACCAAAATATTCTAACTACACTACACTTTTATTTATGTGCATTCTTACCATCTAGTCTCGTTGAATATTTGATGTTCTTTGTATTAAAGTGTCCACAATTTAGCAAACTAACGTCCACATATGAGCAAGTCATAAGCAAGACTCTGTCACTGGGAGGATAAAACCAATTTTCTACTTAATATATTGACGTAGTACGTCAAAAGATAATGACGTATGTTGTGTAAATTAGAAAACAACATAGGTTGTTTTTCAATTGTCATTCCAAGTATAGTAAAAGGGCTTATTATGAATCAGGTGATAATGTTTAATCCCTTTTGTAGACTGCTCCATTTCATATGCAATTATTGACTTGTTACATTATGACTTTATCTGAATTGTATGAAGTACGTAAACCTTTTTGTTTAGTAATTTTAGTATATAGGTAGTTTTGTATGCGTGGTTAGGAACGCTTTTCAATCGTGTTCCCATATGCCGTATTTCCGTAATGGGACTTCCGTTTTTTGAATGATTGAGTTAGGTTACGTTCTCAAGATCTGCTCTCATAAATTCCATATTCTTAATTGCTTGCAAGCGTCTAAGTGCTGTTGTTTGTGGTTGGAGTACTCCTGAGCTGATTGTATGCCAAAAGCCAGGATATAACCAGGGCCCTAGGTAAAGTCGAATGAAGTCACCACAAGGTAAGAGATGCATGCAAGACTTCTATAATTTTCTACAGTCCACTGTGTTTGTTTAACGCACACTTTTGTTTACATTGTTCATGGTGTAAAAAAAATATGACGACTTTGGTGACCCCGTCTACAAAGGTAGCAGTCTCGGATTCGATTCCCGGTATGGGCAAATTTTATTAAGAACAGTTAACCTCGCTTTGCGTGTAAAAATCACTTTATTTATATAAGGGACATTTTAAATCTTACATACATACATTAAACGCCTGTTTCCCAGAGGGGTAGACAGAGACCTCTTCTTTCCACATGTTACGATCCTGACAAATCACTTTCGCGTCTTCCACATTCATACATCGAGTCATGCACGCACGTCGGTTTCGGGTACTTAAGATTCGGCCCTTTTCCAGTATTTCTCCGATTTGATTCGAAAAAGTACGCGTAGGGCGGCCTCTTCCGACCCATCCACTCACTTTCGCTCTGTCTTTCGTGAATCTTTAAATCTTAGGCAGTTGAATTTCGCAATCCTTTATGTGAAATGAAGCATAACACGAAAATTTTCGAATGCGCTTAATATGCAAAACCACACGTTGCCTCGTGTGGTTGCCGAGTTAGAATAGTGCCACTCTCCATGTCTTCCTGTGGATGTCGTAAGAGACGACTAAGGGAATAAAGGCTTGTAGTACTGTTAGGCGATGGGCTTGCAACCTGTCACTAATACGCTGGTAAACATCTTAGCCTAATTGTGCAAATTGTGGTTATAGAATTATCAACAAGTTTTTAGAGATGTTTGTAATTCTGTAGCTCTGCCTACCCCACTCTGGGAACGAAGGCGTGAGATTATGTATGTATGTACACGTTGACCTTGAAAAATGTTCTCTCGAATACACGAACCTAAAGCATAAATTACACCAACCGTCTAGGGGTCGACTTTAGGGCGTTCCAATCGTTTAGACTAAATTAAATTAGGTATATTATGTACAGTATTCCCAATTTTTTAATAGCTCTCCGCTGGCTATCGCTGTCACGCTTGCACTCGCAACTGACAGTATATTTGTCATTCGTGTTTCGTAGAAAAACGACCATTTTCTTAATAGCGATCGGCAATAGCCGGGTCCACACCGGAGGATCCAGCGCGCTCCGATCGCCGATCCAAAGGCGCGGTCGGTGTGGACGTGCCGCGTGCGATCCAAGCGAACGATTGAGCGCGCGATCCAAGCCGATCCAATTTTAAATCGACCAGTCTTGACCCGGCTAATCATCGTTTTTCTATGACACACGAGTGACAAATATACTGTCAGTTGCGAGTGCAAGCGTGATAGCAATAGCCAGCCGAAAGCTATTAAGAAGCTGGGAATACTGTACATATCTTTTGCAGCACTTAGAGTTTAGGGATAGTGTAATTTATCTATTGTGTATTGTTTTTTTTTTTACCGTTTTTCTTTTTATTCATGACTGTTTGTTTGTCATTAGTGTACCTACTTATTTAACCATTTTTTTTTCAACATGGGTTATCTGAAAGAAGTCCCTTAAAATAAGCTCGCCTTTGTACTTGTTTTTTGTACATAAAGAGTATACATACATACATACATTACTTAAAAATTTACTAAAATAACGATGCGTTCGGTTCGGTCGCTAGTTAGTTATGACCCTGCTTACGAAGCTATCTAGCTAATATTTCTGTTATTAGTCTCGGATGTTATGCTATGTATTTAGGTATATGTACCTATTTCTCTAAATATGTATATTTTTCGTTGTCTAGTGTCAACGATTTAATTGTATCTAGTTAAATAAAACTATCTCTGCGGTAACTTTTAATTCTCAAACACTAACAAGTAAAACAATGTTTCTTTGCCATAGGTACTTTTAGCTTAATAGAAAACTGATATCAGTATTTTTTTACTAAATTAACGAATATAACTCCAATATTTTGCATCGACATTGTTAGCAAACGTGTTCGTGGTACAATAAATCTGTCGAAGCGCGATATTGGTGTTGTTAATATTCGCACTGTTAGCTCGAATAACATAGAATAATTGTTTGATGTTAAATGTTGGTTTTGAGTTTATATTTGCTTTTATGTTTGCCGACGATATTGTTCTGATTGGTGAAAGTGCTATTGAGATTCAGAACAGACTAGAAAAGTGGCGGGTAAGCCTGTTGGATCATCATCATCATCATGTCATCCGAAAGACGTCCACTGCTGGACATAGGCCTCCCCAAGGCTCTCCACTCAGATCGGTCTTGTGCTTTTCGCATCCACCTCGTTCCCGCGATCTTTATAAGGTCGTCACTCAATTTTGATGGAGGCCTAGAAAATCAGAAGATCGACAACTGAACATCTGTTTTGCAACATTGGTACAGTAGCGGCATCGAGTGATAGCACTTTTGATAGCTGACCGTTGTTATGAAACACTCCATTTTATTATCGTAAAAAATCAGTCAAGTGCGATAAGTGTATTTTAAAAAGTTTATTAAAGAAATAAGGCATAAAAATTGAAGGCCATAAATTGTAGATCAAACTCTCGAAATAAACTGTGTGGCTAGAAGACGACATTGTCAGAAATTTGAAATATTGTGTCAAAATATATAAAATGTGAAATTATTGATAAATGAGTGAATAAATAATCATTAAACCACGTTAACTTAGAGCTAGGACGCGAGTTTCCCAGCGGCGGTGACGTGAAAGTGCAGTGACTTCATTGTCATACGTTGTTGTACCAGTCAGCGGTCCTTTGTTATCATCACGCGAATTGTTTCTTTGAGATGTTTTTTGTTAGTTATGATTAAATCGATGAACGCTAGAGTGCGAGCAAATAAAAACAACCTCAAGATGAAGCTAGTTACGAAATTCGTTTCGGTAAATTACAGCGCCACCACTATTCCGGTACCTGCAACAATGAAGTTTGACATCTGTTCCTTTATAGCTACTTGTTGTCAATATTTAGGGAACTTCGTGAGCGAGCAAACTTCAAAAGTGCCATCACTCGATGCCGCTACTGTAGTCCATCCGGTTTTTCCCACATAGCCTTAAATGGTAGATATTTGCCAGTCTATTCCCACTAATATATATAAGAAAGAAGGAAAGGAAGAAAGAAAAAGCATTTATTCAGTGAAACACATACAGCACCTAAGTGCAAACAGCAAGTAGTGTAGCGCTCCATAAAAATAAAGGATACGGAACACTACACGGGATGGTTGTGATAAAACCATCAGCACGTAAATT